>LR749818.1:0-278274 GCA_902729485.2 Mus minutoides | reverse complement strand
TACAAGAGCAGTACACATTTGTAGCTTCTGGTTGATCTCTCCAGTGCCACTGCCAACTTTCCTGTGGTTGCCGGGGATTGAACCCAGGTCTTTATGCTTCCAAGGCAAGCACTGTATTAACAGAGCCATCTCTTCAGCCCTATCTCATGTGTTCTAGTGCTGTTATAAATGGGTTTGTTTTCAACATTAGCAATTTTGGCTTTATGTTGTCCATCGATTTACATGCTCATGATTGTCAAATAAGCCCTTTAGGGGAACTGCTATTTTACTACCACAGAGGCCTCCAGTGCTGCATGGTTAATGGTATGCACTACACTTGCAGAAGACCTGAGTTAGCACCCACGTTAGGAGCCTCATAACTAATTCTAACTCCAGGTCCAGGGGATCCAATGTTCTCTTCTTGACTCAGTGGGCACCTGCATTCCTATGTGCGTGCACGTGCACGCGCGCACACACACACACACACACACACACACACACACACACACACACACGCAGGGATTGTCAGGTGATCATTCCGAAATGGAAGATCTACATCAATGCTCCAAAGGTGCAGGAAACATCTAGGAAGACAGGATGGAAAGAGTGTAAGAGCCAGAGAATGGGGAAGGGTGTTACAGAGCGCTGCCTTGTGTTCATGACATGGCCGTGCAGTCTCAAGCTCACGGCTGCTATTGTTCAGTTATGTCACTTACATAAGACCTGCCCAGGATCAAGTCAGTCAGATGGGAGAAAGACTAATGAGGACCCGTCCCTAACTGATGAGATGGTGCCAGTTGATGGCTGCTGGGCGAAGATTGTGTGTGTGTGTGTGTGTGTGTGTGTGTGTGTGTGTGTGTATGCCCATGCTTCAGTGGTTTCCCCCTCCCATGCATGTGCATACATATAGCACTAACTGGACTTAGAGGGTTATTAAAAACACGAGGACAGGAATGTGGAAGGAGAACGTGCTGGAGGGGAAGGATGAGTAGGATTGGGGAGTTGGTGGTAGATATATTAGACTAACATGTCTGAATTTGTCAAAGAATAGGTAAAATGTTTTCTTTAAATAAAAAACCTAATATGTGTATGTAGACAATATGGCAGGTACTTAAATTTTCTTTATTATATTTGTTATGATACTAATTATTATTATTGTTAATTTGTACATTTATTTTTTTAATATTTTTTGTGTGTGTGCCTGTGTGTGTGTGCATTTAAGTGTCAGCAGAGGCCAGAAAAAGGTGATGTGTAGCCCATATTTGGATTATAAGTGTCTATGAGCTGCTTGACATAGGTTCCAGAAACTGAACTCAGATCTTCAAGAGCAGCATGTGCTTCTAACCACCCCATTAGGTACTTTTAATATAAAGTCATCCAATCTTCTCAATAAGCACATGGAATGAGTACAGCTGTTGTCCTCTGGTGACAAAGGAGGACACCAAAGTACCAAGAGACTAAGTGAATGGTCAGGACCAGACCCCAAACTCAGGAGTCTGGCCTCCAAGTGCATCTGCTACCACATCCTCAGAGGACTCAGCACACAAACAGAAGGCAATCCTCAACTGATTTGTATGTTTACCTAGCAAGATCTTTTCCTTCTTTCTTTCTTTCTTTCTTTCTTTCTTTCTTTCTTTCTTTCTTTCTTTCTTTCTTCCTTCCTTCCTTCCTTCCTTCCTTCCTTTTTCTTTTCTTTTCTTTTCTTTTCTTTTCTTTTCTTTTCTTTTCTTTTCTTTTCTTTTCTTTTCTTTTTTTGAGACAGGGTTTCTCTGTGTAGCCCTGGCTGTCCTGAAACTCACTCTGTAGACCAGGCTGGTCTATGTTATGGCTGAAAATACTATATCTGTTCAAACATTGAGGGGTGAAATACACAGAGGTGCTTCCCGAGAGGGCTGGAGAGATTGTGTAAGGCAGGAAAGAGTTTCTCTTTTACCTGGAATGTTTTAACATAAGGTCACCAAAGTCCAAGCGCTCTGTGCTTCTTTACGAGGCACAGGAGTGTCTGATCTCTTGACATTACAACGTGACATTACAATGTGACATTATCATTTATGAATGTGTTGGGCCAAGTTCACAGCCCTTCTAGAATGCCTGTGACCCATGGGCTGCAGGTTGGACACACATTGAGGTATAGGAGAAGCTGAAGTACCTTCTATTTATGTGTTTGAGGTGTGTGTGTGTGTGTGTGTGTGTGTGTGTGTGTATGCAGGTGCCCATGGGGGCCAAAATAAGGCAGTAGATCTCTGGAGGGAGAGTGACAGGTGGTTGTTGGGAGCCCAATGTTGGTGCTGGGAACAAAACCACAGTCCACCGGAAAAGCAGTTACCTGTTCCTATACCTATGTCATCTCTCCAGCCCTCCACTTAATTATTTATTTATTGATTGATTGATTGAGACATTTCTTTCACCAAGCCTGGAGCTTTCCATGTAGGCTCAGCTAGCTGCCACTGAACCTCAGGGGTCCTTCTGTCCCTGCCTCTGGGATCACAGGCATGCATCACCACAACTGGCCTTGTAGTGGACTGTGGGGATTCAAGTTCAAATCTTCAAACTTGTGAGGCAAACACTTTACCAGCTAAGCTGTCTTCTCGGCCCCAAAGGTCTTCATTTCTCTCATTTTGACCCCACTTTACCCTCTATGAAATTATGCTAGGAAAATGTGTAGATTGTACAAACCCTGATCAGGAGCCACACAAGTATGTCCTCAGCAAGTGAGAGGCCATTGAACAGTTGTTTTGTTTTTCTTAATTTGTTTTTAAATTGGCCTTAGGAAAAGTAAAGGTGAAATGTACATTTATTTCTCCTAGACATTTGTTCAAAATACATATTTTTCCATCTTTACTGTTAGGGAAGAATTTCTATTAGTTTGATTTTTACTTTGGCTATGTGTTTACAATTTGTCTCTTTATCCTAGCAAAGAACATTTTGATGAAAACAGTTGGGTAGTAGCTGAGTCTTGTCTGAGCAGAACAAACCAGGTTACCACAGTGAGCCAAGGGTGCCTGGGATGGCTGCAGCAGCTGGGGACAGGGGAAGCCCTGGGTGGTGCTACACGGGTGACCCTTTCCCAGAATGCCTCTGTTCCAGCAGCTTCAGGGAGACGTTGCCTAGGGAGGAAAGTGTTTAGGCACCAGGTATTCTTGACTGTGAGTTTCCCTTTGGAGTTGTCTGGTAGTCACTTTATCCTCCCCTCAAGTTTCTCATCTGTAAAATGAGGACAATGATACCTACTTTGCACAATTATGAAGATGATAAACAAAACAAAATGAAACAAAGAAAAACAACGAACCATGAGGCTGGGCAGATGGCTCAGCAGAGAAACGTGATTGCTGTTTTTATACAGGCCTGGAATGTGGATCTTAGTATGTTCATCTAGTGGCTCATGATCACTCCAAATCCAGAGCATCCAATGGCTTCTTCTGGCCTCCCAGGGCACCTGTACTCATGTAAACACACACACACACACACACACACACAACAAATGTTTGAATCTTTAAAAACAATTGTATGTCTACATAATGAGATCCTGTCTCAAAATAATCAAACAACCAACAAACCAAATAAATAAACAAGATAAACAAGGTGTGTGTGTGTGTGTGTGTGTGTGTGTGTGTGTGTGTGTGTGTATGTATGGACATCCATCATCCATATATATATATGGATGTGTGTGTGTTTGGTATGTATGTATGTATGTATGTATGTATGTATGTATTTGTATGCATGTGTGTGTGTGTATGTATTTGTATGTATGTATGTGTATGTATGTATGTATGTATGTATGTATGTATGTATGTATGTATGTATATTTGGCTTTTTCAAACATCTTTAGTGCTACTTATGCCTTCTTTCTTCTTCTTTTCTTTATTACCCTCTCTCTCTCTCTTCTCCATTTACTCCTCTTGTCTCTGGCTTTTGTTTTCTTTTCATAGCTCCTGTGTTATCCGATTCACTTTAGATAGCCTCTGGTCCAGTATTTTATCCTCTCTAGAGCTCCTTTCCTTGTTCCCCTATGGTCCACTTCTGTTTCCCTTGCTCCTGTAGTTAAGGGGTTATGTATTCAGATACAGAGACTTGGAGCTGGGATCCACAGGTAAAAGATCATGGGATGCTTGTCATTCTGGGTTACCTCACTCAGTAAATATATTCTAGTTCCATCCACTTATCTAAAATCTTCAGTTTCTGTTTTCTTTACAGCTGAGTAGTAGCCCATTGTACATGTGTGCCACATTTTCGTGTCCACTCTGGGGGTTTCCTCTTCACTTGATTGATGGTTTTCTTTGTGTACAGGAGCTTTTAAATTTTATGAGGTCCCATTTGTCAACTGTTAGCCTTAATTCCTGGGCAAATGGAATTGTATTTCCTGCACCCATGTCTGTTTTCCCCTAGCAATTCAGCGTTGAGGTCTCTGATCCACTTGGCATTGATTCGGGGGCAGGGTGATAACTCTGGGTCTTTTTCATTATTCTACAGTTAGGTCATCCAACCCAGTATGGGCAGAGCCATGCCCAGACAGGTAGCCTTGGGCTGTATGAGAAGGAAGCTAGCAGGCCAGGAGCATGGGTAAGCTAGCAAATACTGAGTCTCCATGTGTTCTGTTTCAGTTTCTACCCTGACTTCCCTCCATGACTGACCTAGGGAGTATAAACCACGTAAATCCCCTTCACCTCAAGTTGCTTTGGCTTGGAGTGTGTTACCATAGCAACCCAAAACTAGCTAAAACACACAGTGAAAAGGTGACTACAAACAATTCCCTTGTTTCCTTGTGCCTCAGAGCTACTGTTAAGTGTGTTACACCAACTTATTGAGCCTCAAAGTACTATTAACTCAAGTCCCAAGTTAGGTAAGATATCTAGATACATACACCCTGTACAACTGCAAACCAGCACCCTTCGGCGCACCTCCTTTCTCTCCCTGTCTCTGGGAATTGCCCTTCTCAGCTTCCTGTTTTTATGTATTTGAGTTTTTCTTAAGATTTCAGAGTGGGGATGTGGCTCAGTGGGTAGGTTTGTCCAGCATTTGTGAAGCTCTAGGTCTCAATGCCTCACAAAGAGTGGTGGTGAGTGGGGATGTGGCTCAGTGGGTAGAAGGTTTGTCCAGCATTTGTGAAGCTCTAGGTCTCAATGCCTCACAAAGAGTGGTGGTAAATGCCGGCAATTCCAGCACTTGGAAGGCAGAAGGATCAGGAGTTCAAGATTAAACTGGCCTATATACTGTTGGAGGCCAGCCTGGGCTACATGAAACCATCTTTCAAAAAACAAGCAATAGACAACCAACCCAAAGAAGTAATTTTATGACCCAAGGGGACTCAGTCTATCTTCTGCCTTTAAAGTGTTAACCCACGTATGGTGGCCCAGACCAGGAAGAGCTGTTGTCAGGATGGGCAGGGACTATAAACAGTCTAATTCTTCAGAACAGTAGTGCTTGGCTTATGGTGACTTCCCCAAGTCTCCACTTAGCAATGCCTGCACACACCACACGTTGACTCTTGGGTCCACTCACTTTCTTTTGCTTCCACCTTCATTTTTGATTTTAGAGTTACATAGAATTTCTACACTGAAAGGCTCAACCTGAGCATTAGAATCCCTCTACCCTTGTAAGTAGGGGTGGGGGTGGGGACCTCTTTGAGAGATCAGGGCTCCTGCTGTGGTCCTCTAGCTTGTGGAAACAGCTTCTCTTGAAGGATGTGCTTCTCTAACCAGATATCTGGAACACAGTTGTCCCCTTTCGCATCCATCCTTTCACCCAGCAGCAGGTGAGTTCTGCCCCTGGGGAGAGAATGGCTTAATGACACAACCACAAACAGTTCCGGAATCCCTGGGCATGATGGAGAGGCAGCGTGCACTGTGCACGTGAGGAGGCTTGGAGCCAAGCCAGACTTCAAAATGGTCTTATTAGCCAGGTTGGGGATGACTTCCAGGTAGTAGTTCATTGCAAATACCTGGGTATCCTATAAACCTAGGCACTATTGGGAGCGCACTTGCAGAGTTCTCCAGGGCAAGCCACAGCCAAACCAGTCTCAGATATCCAGGAGCTTATAGATGATTGTCTCTCTCCATGGCCAGGAGAGATCTCCGCCGTCCCAGGTGCCACACCTACTCGGTTTGCCTGTCCCAAGAAACCTCAAAGACTGGCCAGGAGACCGCTGCAAGAGCAAGGAGGGGTGGGGAGGTGCTGTTCCTTTCCCTGCCACAATCTGTGTTGAGTCAGACCCTGAGTCTGGCTGGGCTGGTTCTGCAGCAGGCTGCTGAGCAGAACGGGCTGTGGTTAATGATTGACCCGTGGGAGACCTCTTCCCTTCCCTCCTGAAAGGCAGTCGGAGAGGTTAGTGCCAGGGACCTGGAAGGGAGAGGAGGATTCGCCGCCAGACAGAGTTCTGCGGCTCTTACTCAGAGTTGAGTAGAGAGGTCAGAGCCTCCTCCGGACTGGTTCCTCCTTACCCCGGAGTGACTATCTTCAAACCCCACCGCCACCCACGGCGCCGCCAGGGATTCTAGGGTAAATTATTCCAGGAAGTTTCAATGAGACAGCCGAAAAACTAAGTCACTCTTGGCCAGCCAACCACAGTGACAGAGTGTTGCGCCCACGCTGGTGAGTCGCGGGCTTCTTTGGGAGGCAGAAGAAAGGGCAGTGGATACATTTGGGGACCTGGTGGTCTGGGTCTCTCTTCCTCATGGCTTCATCCAGTGGCTCCAGCAACATCTGCTCCCGTGTCATCGATCACAGCCATGTCCCTGAATTTGAGGTGGCCACTTGGATCAAAATCACCCTCATCTTGGTGTACCTGATCATCTTCGTGGTAGGCATCCTGGGCAACAGCGTCACCATCCGGGTTACACAAGTATTGCAGAAAAAGGGCTATTTGCAGAAGGAGGTGACAGATCACATGGTCAGTTTGGCTTGTTCAGATATCTTGGTCTTTTTGATTGGCATGCCCATGGAGTTCTACAGCATCATTTGGAACCCCCTGACCACACCCAGCTATGCTCTGTCCTGTAAGCTCCACACGTTCCTCTTTGAGACGTGCAGCTATGCCACACTGCTGCACGTGCTGACCCTCAGCTTTGAGCGCTACATTGCCATCTGTCATCCCTTCAGGTATAAAGCAGTATCTGGACCTCGCCAGGTGAAACTGCTGATCGGCTTTGTATGGGTCACTTCCGCCCTGGTGGCACTGCCTTTGCTCTTTGCCATGGGTATCGAGTACCCTCTGGCGAACGTACCCACTCACAAGGGACTCAACTGCAACCTCTCTCGCACCCGCCACCACGATGAACCTGGAAACTCCAATATGTCTATCTGCACGAACCTCTCCAACCGTTGGGAGGTCTTCCAGTCCAGCATCTTTGGGGCCTTCGCTGTTTACCTGGTGGTCCTGGTGTCTGTGGCTTTCATGTGTTGGAATATGATGAAAGTTCTAATGAGGAGCAAACGGGGCACGCTGGCAGGGACCGGGCCACAGCTGCAGCTGAGGAAGTCAGAGAGTGAGGAGAGCCGGACAGCAAGAAGACAGACCATCATATTCCTGAGTGAGTCTGGGTTGTGGGGGAACATGGGTCTTCTGGCCTGAGAAATGAAACCTGGAGATCACTGAGGCTAAAGAGCGGGAGCTGAATAAGGGTCTTGGTGCTCATCGGGGGTGGGGGTGGGGTGGGGAGATGTCTCTTGTTTGTGTTCAGGAAATCTGTGGTCTGTGACATTGAAAAGGTCTGTTACATTATTTCTATGACTTCAGGCTATAAACAAAGTATCTTAGATAAAGATACTGGGTGATAAGAGGGACAAATGAAATCACCCAGGTCGAGTGAGAGTTCCTTTGAACAGGGACAAGTTGTCCTTCAGAGATAAAGAAAGAGACTGCTATCTTACTGGATCCTTAGGCCAGACAGCCTTAATACGGCAGGGAAGTTTTGTCCGCATTTGTTTTTCTCCTCCTTGGAAGAAACTGGCTTCTCAGGGATACTTGCTCTTTAGACTGCCATTTCTGGCAGCTGTGATCTGCAAGTCTAAAGACACTAAGCTTTGATCTGCTCACTCTGAGACGTATGTGAGCATTCCCTGCTTAGATTTCTCCTGTTACATGGGTCTGTGCTTTCTTAGTACAGTGAGGCATAGCAGGGATTTCTGTTTATCTGATGAGTTGACCTCGACATTTCTTAATGCCTCAACTTCTGATGGAGAGAGAGAGAGACAGAGAGACAGAAAGACAGAGACAGACAGACAGAGACAGACAGACACAGACAGACAGACAGACAGACAGAGTAAGGTGTTTGCTTCCAAAACTTGGTGGTTATGCAAGTATTTGAAATTAAGGGCTTTCTCTGGGCTTATGGGGATGATTTCTAGGGAGCCAGAGATATGGAAGACCCCCAAAACTTTTAGAAGAGAGTCATTGGAAGTTGGAGATGGGGCTCGGATGGGAGAGTGCTCACCTAGCATACTGGAAGCCCCGAGTGCCTTCACCAGCAGTACATAAACTTGGTGTGATGTCCCATATTCATAATCCTTTCATTTGAGAGGTAGAAGCAGGAATATCAGAAGTTTAAGGTCATCATTGGCTATACAGTGAATCTGAGGCTACCCTGGGTTAAACGATACCCTAAAACAAAACCAAAAACAGAGCAAAACAAGAAATCCTGAATTAAGGGCTGGAGAGATGGCTCTGCAGGAAAGAGAAGTTACTGCTCTTCCAGCAGACCCTGCTTAGTCCAGCACCCTCACCTAGCAGCTCAGAGCTACCTGTAACTATTCCAGCTTGGGGGCCACAATTGCCTCTTCTGGACAGCTTAGTCACCTGCCCCTGATATACACACATATGAATAATTTTAAAAATCTTAAAGGACAAACCAAACCAAACCAACCCAACCCAAACCAAACCAAACCAACCCAAACCAAACCAAACCAACCCAAACCAAACCAACCCAAACCAAACCAACCCAAACCAAACCAAACCAACCCAAACCAACCCAGACAAGAAGGGTTTTGTTGCTGACCTGTGGGAGCCAGGGCTTTAGACCCAGACATCTGTAGCATTTGTCACCAACCCAGACATCTGTAGCGCGTGTCACCAAAGACTGCTGAAAATATTTTTCAGCAAAAACAAGGAAAAGCTGACGTCATAGGTATGTGAGTGGGAGCTTGGTCAAGGGAGAGTTGAGATTACACACATTCTTCTCATCAGTGTCGTTTCCTGAGAAAACTCAATCCTGGGTTGTTTAGGTAACAGAAACTTATGTAAGCATTTCCAGGGTTGGAAGGCACTTGAGTCTTAAGTTGGCTCTTCCTTTGGCTGAGGGTGGGCCAGCTGCCCAATTGGTTTTAATCTAAGTCTATAGAAAATGATAAGAGACCAGCTTGCATGACTTAGCTGAGCCTGTGACATGGAAGGGGGGCCAGAAAGCCAGCTGGGATTTCTAAGTTCTTAGATCCTGGCACAGGGAATTGGGTCAAGGACATTTAGATAGTGGGAGAGACATAGATAGTTTATCATGAAAGAGGTTACTCCCAAGCAAAGAAATGGGCCAGAGAGTGGGAAAGAAAGAAGTTTAGATGCCTTATGGCCCTGGGTTCTTGGAGTTGTACTCTTTTGTAGGGGCTCACCTTATCCTACAGTTGTATACTCTGCATGCTCTTCTCCTTGTGTGTAGCCCAGGGTCTTTCATATTAACTTTGATACCCTTTCCTCTTCCCTTCTCTTCAGCCATAGCCGTGCTGGGCAGTATATGTTTCCATTTTAAACAGGGGAATTCAGGGCTTAAGATATGTGCTGGGGAAAAAAAAAAAAAAAAAACGCCGGGCATGGTGGCGCACGCCTTTAATCCCAGCCCTCGGGAGGCAGAGGCAGGCGGATTTCTGAGTTTGAGGCCAGCCTGGTCTACAAAGTGAGTTCCAGGACAGCCAGGGTGATACAGAGAAACCATGTCTTGAAAAACAACAACAACAACAACAACAACAACAACACAAAGATATGTGCTGGGGTGGTGACTCAGTTAGTAGAGTCCTTAGCATGCATGAAGCCCTAGGTTCCGGCTCTGACACGGCATCAAATGGGAAGTGAGCGTGTATAACTGCCACCCCAGCACTCTGCGCATGGAAGTTGGAGGATCAAAACTTCACAGCTTAGCATCTATAACACTGTGTTTAAAAACAAACAACATCAGCCAAATTCCATCACATGGGGGAAATGAGGGTCTGGCCCAGACTTCCACAATCTGGGTGGAGGGAAATGGTGTAAGGCAGGACAAAGGCAAGGAAGGAACAAGCTACATGAGATCAGCAGGCTGAGTGAGGTCAGCAGACTGGTGCTCTGGGAGTCAGAGTGGGGAGTCCTGTGAAATAACATGGCTTAGGACACGGCAAGGGTACTGAAGCCAATACAATCTGTCACCCCCTGTCTGTTGCTCAAAATATCCCAGGAAGGGCAGAAATCGTGTTTGTTTGCTTGAACATATGGCAAGAAGCCTCCTTTCCCTTCTAAATCCCCTTGGACACCATCTTAAACTGTTAGCCATCATTTATACTTTGAAGAGTTTATTTTTAATGTATGTTTATGTGTGTATGAACATATGCATGTGCATGAAGGTGCCCAAGATGTCCAGAAGAAGGCATTGAATCTCCCAGAGCTGGTGTTACGGACACGTGTGCACTGTGGGTTCTGGGTACTGAACCTGAATCCTCTGGAAGGGTAGCAAGTGCTCTTAACCACAGAGCCATCTCCATAGTCCCTGCCTTTACTGTCTCACCAATCTCTGGTTTTTGCTTTTTCCCCATTTTTCTCCGAGGGAATGGCAGTGTGAACTCCCAGTTCCGGTTCCAGTGAATGTCAGTCTCTACTTGGTGAATATGGCTGGGCCATTGGAGATAATTTCTCACAGTAGTAATTGCTTCAAACGAGTTCCTCCTTATCCTTCTCTCCTTCTCATCTAGACTTCTCCGGATTCTTTATAACAACTATATATTAATCACCCACTGGCTCCCAGCATAGACATTGCTGACTGATAATCAGGTACCCAGTGTGTGATGAGACCCCGAGAAATTTGCCATTTGTATTTAGCCCGTCTTCTCTGTGGTAGGTTTTCAAAGCAGTATGAGCAAATGCTGTCACCCCTCTCCAGTGCGTTTCAAAGAACTTTTAAAAATAGGAACCTCACTAATTAACTCAAGTTAGGGAGTAGATTAATGAAGTGAAGAGGGGGGAGCCATGGCTTCCATCCATCAGATTAATACGATGCAATTTGCTTTGTGGGTTTCATAAACTTGCTCTTTGGGGCATTTTTAACCCAGAACAAATGAACATATAAATTGTTTATAAACCACTGAATTTAATATAGTGATTTAGCTGTCTTTTTAGTATTTCACTTAACAGATGGATCAAATGAGAATAAATATTTGCTCATTTCAAACATGTTTTGAATTTAATATGAAGTGTAAATGACGACAAAACACAGTATGTCTTCGGAGCACTTGAAGCAATAAAAAATCAATTAAAGGTTCCCTCCTCATTGTTAAAAAAAAATTCTAACTTCTGTATAATGGAGCCAAAATTCATCAACCCAAGCAAGATGAGGAAGCTGTTGTAGCCATTATTAATTTTCTTTTCTGCATATTTTTGTGGTTATCCCTCCACTGTATTGAGGTGCTGAGCTGGTAAATAATGAGAAAAAAAATGAGGAACCCTGGGAGAGAAAACAGTGCCAAGATGCCCAATAGGCCACAAGCAATTTGCAGGATAAACCCTAATAATGCAAAAGTGCCTGTTCCTGAAAACGCTTGCCTTGCCTGTCCCCCTCCTTACCCTCCGTCTTCCTTCCTCTTTCCCTCCCTCCTTCTCTCCCGCTCCCTCTATCCCTTCTTCCCTTCCTCCCTCCTCCCTCCCTTCTTCCTTTCTTCTTCCCATCTGTGTGTGATGTGTATGTGTGGCCATAATACATGGGCCACTCATATAGGGTACTTATATTCGGACAAGAACTCATATACATAAAATAAAAACAAACACGGGTTTTAAAAATGCAGATAGATAATTTTTGTGGCACTCCAGGAAACTTTCAAGTTAGCAGCTTGCATGTAATCCCCGGAGTACATTAGAACACAGAAGCTGAGCTGTAAACCGTGCTATGGAATTTCATAAAATCAATGACAGAGAACCCAGGAAACCAATGAATCAAATGTGGCCAGCCACTAAGGATAATGAGAGTCTATCTGACTTAGGCCAGGTAACTGTGAGAGAACAGAACATTGACAAGGATAACCCTACGACAGGCGCTTCAGCATGAGTGGTCTGGGTGAAAAAAATGCAAAGGAAGCCTTCTGGAGAAAGCCAGTCTATATAATACATCTGTTAAAATATTTCTTTATTTAATGTGCGTGTGTGTGTGTGTGTGTGTGTGTGTGTGTGTGTGTGTGTATGTGTGTGTGTGTGTGTGTGCCTGTGCCCATGAGGCCAGAAAAGGACAAAAGATGCCCTGGTGTTGAAGTTAGAGACAGTTGTAGATCAATTTATGTGGGAGCTAGAAACTAAATTTGGGTCCTCTACAAGAGCAGTCCTGCTCTTCACTGAACTGTCTCTCTGGGCTCCTACTTAGTCTCTATTTGGGTGAGGTAGTCATGTAGTCCAGGCTGACCTTGGACCCACTAAGTAGATGAAATGATATTCAGTTTATGGTCCTCTTGCCTCTACCTCCCAAGTCCTGGGATTACAGGTGTGTGCATGCCCATCTTATGGAGTCCTGGGAATGGAATCCAGGAATCCAGGGCTTCCTGCATTTTCAGCAAGGTGTTTTTTTTGTTTTTTGTTTTTGTTTTTTTGTTTTTTTCCAAATGAGCCATATCCCCAGCTCACCATAAGAATGTTTTAATAGTTGTTTTCTTGACTAGTTTAATTTTCCAAGCAAAGATATTTTTCTGCAATGTACAATGATCTATCAACTCAGTCTCTTGGGGAAATATCATCAAAATTAAATTAGTGACCTCTTAGCATAAGATAATATTTTGATTCAAATGCTTGACTATATCAGGAGAAAGTTTTACCTCCAATATTCACATTATTGCCACTCTCCTCTCCTCGCCTTTA
The DNA here is from genome assembly GCA_902729485.2 of Mus minutoides. NCBI lineage: Eukaryota > Metazoa > Chordata > Mammalia > Rodentia > Muridae > Mus > Mus minutoides. The sequence goes on along the minus strand of LR749818.1, from coordinate 265,229 downwards.
TTGATGTAGATGCGGCTATAATAAATGATACCGCCTGTTTATTTTTTCTATTTGTGAAATCCATCATAAATTGCAAATTTCCTGCGATCAGCCTGGTAGACAAATACAATAATGCTGCTTTATTTGTATAATCAGCCTGTCTCGGAGATTTCATTTCTCTGTCGGAGACATGCACAGCATTTGAGGAAGGGAATATTGGAGTCTTAGGCCCCATTCATTAGCATGCCTGCTCAACGGTCTTTGTTGCATGCTTCTTGGGGGCTGTCAGAGTATAATCAGGGTGTAGGTGCCTTGGCTGAGCAAAGCATGTGCTGACTAGTGCCCAAGTGGAGAGTAAAATTTGTTTATGAAGAGACAACGCACGAGAAGAATATTAAATTGGAAGTTCAGAGGTCCAGTTTGGCCTCCTGGACAAAGACCCTTCATCTGCCACTATCAGCTCTCGCTGCCTGTTCCATTATTATTGTTATTATTATAAAATATTTCATGGCTGGGTATACTAGCATGTGCCTTTAGTCACAGCACTCAGGAGGTAGAGGCAGGCGAACCCGTGTGAGTTTAAGGCCAGCCTGGTCTACAAAGTGAGATCCAGGACAGCCAGGGCTACATAGTGAGATCCTGTCTTAAAAACAACAGAAAGTTGCGTGTGTTAGTGTTTTACCTGCCTGCGTATATGAGCAGCCTGTACGATGTGCACCATCACATCCAGTTTCTGCAGTTCTGGGGCTGGAACCCAGAGCTTCGTGCCTGCTAGGCAAGCTCTATATCAACTAGCTGCATCCCACCTGTGTTTCCCTTCTGCTATATCCTCAGCTAATTGACTCTCTGACTTCAACTCCTCCCACACTCACTGAGTTTTAGAGAGAAGTTTGGTCGTCATGGCTTCTGTCTGTCTGTCTGTCAGTCAGTCATGTAAATGAATGATGCTTAGCCTCTGGTGTTACCTTTCTTTGTAAGCACCTCCAAATAACCTGTGATACCATAGTGCTCTTTCTACCATTCTCAGGAAATGCCAATAGTCCGAATGAACCTACCCTTTGGTCTTTGTTTGGACTTGGTGATACTGGAGAATGAACCCTGAGATTTTACAAGTGCAGTTAGCCAAGTGCTCCCTTGCTGAACCATGTCTCCAGCCTGAGTCTGCATCTTCTTTTGCTTGGACCTTGGCTCTCCATACTATAGCGATTGAACTTCCTTTGGTACCTCAGCTCTAATCCAACCTTCTAAAATAGGGAATTGGCTCTATCTTATCCTGCTGATGTCAGTGCAGACTGCTGTCCTTGACATGGGGTTGACTGTGGTCTGGATTCATTGAGTTCCTCTCTCCCCTTGGAATGGCCTCAGTTGGCTGCTCTAAGAACCATCCCAGGTTTCCTTCCAAAACACATACTTGCTTTCTTATGGTTCTGCTAGCTGAAAGTCTGGTTTGTAAACACCATCAAGGGTGAAGGTGTCTCCCAAGACCACTATTTTATTTATTTATTTATTTATTTATTTATTTATTTATTTATTCACTCACTCATTCATTTACCATTTTATTTTATTTTTTGAGGTAATATCTCACTACATGCTTCTGGATGTCCCAGAATTCAACCTCAATTTCACAGAGATCTCCCCTGCCTCTACCTCTCAAGTGCTGGAATTAAAGGTGTGTGCCACCACTCCTGGCTTTCTCCTTAAAAAAAAAAAAAATATATATATATATATATATATATATATATATATATATATATATATATATATATATATGTATGTATATATATATTTGTATTACTTTTAAAATTAAATTAACTTATTTACTGTGCATGGATGTGTGTGTGTGTGTGTGTGTGTGTGTGTGTGTGTGTATGTGTGTGTGTGTGTGTGTGTGTGTGTGTGTGGAATACTGTGCCATTGTATGCATGTGGACGTCAGAAGACCACTTCCAGGACTCAGTTCTTTCCCTCAACCATGTGAGGCTCAGAAATTCAACTCAGGTCATCAGTCTTGGTGCCTTTATATACTGAGCCATCTCACTAGCCCTTTCCCCTTGAATTGCACATAGCTGTCTCTGTTGTGTCCTCCTGAGCCCTCTCCTCTGTGCATACACACTCTCCTGATTCCTGTCCCCCAAGGTCGTCAGGCACTGCTTCCAACACATTTACTGTATATTTGGGATTGGGGTCCACTGCGTGAATCTGGTGGGGGAGCACACTGAGTCTATTATGCTTTTTAGTTCTGTGCACCTTATCCCCGTTTTAAGTCCTTCAGTAGACATGGCTGGACTCATGGCCTCGGCATGTTGTTTGTCTGTCTAGCTGCTCTTTGGTCAGACTCCACACTCTCTCATCCCTACAGCCCCTCCTCTCACTCCAAGTTCATTCCTTCTCTTGTTCTTCCTCCAAGGTCTAATGCAGAGGTGTGTTTGTTTGTTTGCTTGCTTGTTTGTTTGTTTGTTTTGTCTTGGGTTTCCGATGGGTTAGAGCCCCAAGAGGGCACTGAGATTAATTACTGGGGAATACGGAATTTATCAGAAGAGGTGTTGATGCCATGGACAGACAGACAGAGGCAAGGGAATGACAGCAGCTGCACGGAGAGTTCAGGTTGCAGCATCCCAGACAGAAAGGCAGATGTCCGAGGAAGGGAATCAGAGCCCAGAATGCAAAAGCAGGGTCTCTTTGTGTAAGCTTCTAAGTGCGGAGGGGGTGGGGTGGGGGTGGAAGGGGAGGGGAGAGAGAGAGAGAGAGAGAGAGAGAGAGAGAGAGAGAGAGAGAGAGAGAGAGAGAGAGAGCCTACAGCCAGACTTCCCCAGGCAGGAGGCAGGAGAATGGATGGAAACCAGATCTGTGACCACAGGGATTCCCTTTGATGTAAACTCGCTTCCCAGGTAAGGGATCCTGTCCTGACACCAGGAAGTCCATTACCTAGAAACTTGCAGGCAGGTACTGTGGCCAGCGCAGAAAAAGCTGGATTCTAAATGTTACATTTGCACACTTTGAGCACATTTTAGCAAGGAGAGCCTCAAGGAGAAGGGAGGCAGTAACATTTTGAAAATATTAGATTTACGTGCGTTGAAATTTCACCCCCATTCCACCCTCACTCAAGGCTAAGCCAGGAGGCTAAGGGCCCCAAAGGAAGAAATAGCAGGTATTGCCTGCCCCGTGTGCCCTGCATCCGCATCCATTTGGAGAACAGAAACTGTGTTTCTGACCGCTTGAGCTGAGCAGTCCTGTTGAAAGCCAGGCTTCGTTTGGTGTGAAAGAATCGCAAACCCCAGATCTCCGCTTTAATGTTTCCAGGTCCGCCAGCTAGACCGTTCACCTGCAGACACAGCCACAGTGAAGGGGCGGGGACCTGATTCCTGGAAGCCACTGATGGGATTTAAAAAAGGCCTAGCCCTCTGCAGCTCTGCCCTCGGCAACCACATTTGCTGCATTACAATTGTCTGATGGTGTTTCCAGAATGTAAAGGAATTTCTGGCAGGAACAGAGGGATTCTAATGAGCCACTTGTGCCCCACCCCCTTTGGCTCTTAGACTATTTGAAACATTAGTCCTCAGGAAATTGGAATTTCCCCAAGAGTCTCATGCTGGGGAAGAAAAAGGCCAAAGGCTGATGCCAGCCAAAAGAGGAATTTCTCTGGAAGGAAGAGGTTTCTTACAGCTCCGACCACTTGTTAGACCACCTTGCAGGAGAGACTGGAGCCCAGGCTGTGATGGCTCAGTGATGGGTGGAACCTACACCATAGCTGGGTCTGCTTAGTGATAGACCTTTTTCTATTTCAACCTAAACTTGATGTTAACACCCTGAAGATGGCTGGAGGTTCACCGAGCCTCCTTTTTCCTCTTCCCAATGTGGCCACACTTAGTCATCTCTTTGTCTCTTCTTTTCACCATAACTTGGGTGTTTAACCATCCTCTTAAGGATACGGGTCAGAGCCTGGCTTCTTAGGGCTAATAGGATCCAGGCTCCGATTCTGATAGCCCTGGTAATAATGGCTGCCCCTTGGACTATACATCCAGGAGCAGCTGTCACCAGAGTGAGGCTTAAGGTCATCAATGAACAATGGAGACATCTTAACCTACTGCAGCCTCAAATGCACACAATGTCTCTAGACTGTATAGGGGACATCCTATGGCTGGAGACCTTTCACACTTACTGTGTTACTGGGGAATTCAAGGTCTCTATTTTGAGTTCTTAGTCTCATTGACCAAAGAAACAAACTCAGAAGAAAGCTTGAGGGTGGTTTTTATTAAAAACTGAGGGGAAAACCACAGGATAGACAAGCCCTGTGTAAGCCTTGGTGGCTCCCGGAAGGAGGAAGAAGAGGAAGAAAAGGAAGGAAACTATGCATTTTTAAATGGAGGTCTGAAAGCAGGCTCACATTAAAAGAAATGGTAGTGGGAGAGGTTAGCTTCAGAGAAGAGTAAGCCCAGAGCCACTTTGTGTGTGTTGTGAGTAGGGGGATAGAAAGAAGAAAAAGGGAAAGCTACACTCTGTTGAATAATTAAGAGAAGAGGGCAGGCTCTGCAGGGCTACTCAGTGGGAACCCTCCAAGTGGCTGCATCAAGTTCTAGTTTCTAGAAAGGATAAGCGCATTATCACGCTGAGGGGAGTGTCTTCCCCTCTCAGGTGATCTCAGCTATCCTGGAAGAGAGGACTCCTGGCCAGGTGATTGACAAGCTCAACTGAGTAGCTCTTAAGATGTAGAGGCAATGGTATGCAATATTTGGGGCAAATTGGAATGTAAGGTCTCTACCCAGAGCCAATGTTGGAGATTAGATTCTATTCTTTTGGCTAGGAAGAGGTGGCCTTATCTTAATTTAAAAGAAGGAAAGGAGGAAAGAAAGAAAGAAAGAAAGAAAGAAAGAAAGAAAGAAAGAAAGAAAGAGAGAGAAAGAAAGAGAGAGAGACAAAAAGCTCAGATCAGATACTTTTTGTAAAATGACTTAAATCTTAAGAACCCATGGTGACATTCCCATTCCTACTGTTGCTGGACAAATAAGGGACAGAGACCAAAGTCCATTGTGGCCTGCAAACCTGCTAACATCTGTAAGCTGCCTAGTATTCTTTTTAGGTTGATGCCCTAATGATCCCAATAGTGGCTTCTGCATCTGGGGCAGAGGAAAGCCATCAAAGTGTGATTGTCAGGAAATTCTCTAAGCTCTACTCACTTCTCCTTTTAGTGGTTAGTAGGCACAAACACCGCCCAGGTTATTCAGTGAAACTCTAAGCTAGGTAAGGGTTCTCCCTCTGTGAAGAGACACCATGACCAAGGCAACTCTTATGAAAGAAAGGATTTAACTGGACACCTCCAATTACAGTTTTGGAGGTTTAGTCTGTTATCATCATGTTGGGGAGCATGGGGACATCCATGCAGGCACTGGAGCAGAAGCTGAGAGCTAAATCCCAATCCATTGGCAGAAGGAGAGAGAGAAAACTGGGCTTAGCATGGGATTGGAAACCTCAAAGACTCACATACTTCCTCCAGCAAGGCGACACCTCCTAATCCTTCTAATACTTTCAAATAGTTCCACTCCCTGGTGACCAAGCATTTAAATATACGAGTCCTGGGGGGGAGGGCATTATTATCCAGCTTCCATAGTGAAGAAATGATTGGCAGAAGTAATTAAAGTCCCAGATATGGAAATTTTCTGTGTGGGTTTAACTAAATCACCTGACACCTGGAATTTGAGTCTAGAGATCAGAGACAGAGTCAGATCCTCAATGTGTGAGAGGAGTTTGACAAGGAAGAAACTTCTTGTTTCTGGCTTTAAATATAGAGATATATTATTTATATACTGTATTTATATCCGTAAATATATTTCTCTATATAAATATATATATAGATATATATATTTCTGTTAGAAATAGTTTCAAGGTTATAAATTAATTTGTCACAACAATGCAAACCTACTCTTGATCAAGAGGGTATGCTGTTCTGTAGTGACTGTGTTTTCCCCATTGGTTTGAGTCTTTCCTCAATGTCTTTTAAAATGGGCTGGGGTTTTTGTTTTGTTTTGTTTTTTTATTTATTTATTTTTTTTTGTTTGTTTGTTTGTTTTAATTGTGCAGAGAAAATGAAGGACAAAAGCGGCTCCACTTTAAAATGAGAATGTTGCAGGATCTTTGTATAAACAAAAATTTTACCACATGGTAGTGGTGGGATTAAAATATTTGCATAAAACTGTATCAAGTAGGCGAGATAAAGAGATTTGGATTACTTGTTATCAAATAGGATTGGCAGTGGCCTGGGAACACAGATTCCAGTTACCTCAAACTCCATATTTAAGCACAGAAACGGCATCTAGAAGTTTTTATTATATCAACAGAACAAAACCAGGCAGAAGCCCTGCTGGCCAGGTGTTTGGAATCCCGGCTTCCTTGGTCTTCAAGGAAGTGTGGTATTGGGTTGACCTCATACCTAACACAGTTTAGGCTGCTTCCTTTCCTTATTGTGTGGCAGTACCTGTCATTAGAGTTGTAAGACTCTGAGTTAGGGCCCTGCAGCCCTAAGAAGCTGTGCTCAGCCTCATCAGGCCCATTAAAGAGACGAGTGATACTGAAAGCAGAGAAGGAAGACTTATTCAATGCGGTCATATTGGGTAAAGTGTGAATAAAGAGATCTAGTGATCTCCCCAAGTCCATCTTTGGAGTAGCAGATTGTTAGAAATGTGTAAAATCTCTTTTAGGGAATAAATTCTGCCTCTTGGTGGTAAAGACTACAAGGCCTTCTTTTCCTCCTAAAGCAATTCCACTTTTTTAGAATTTGTTCTCTCAATAGGGAGTACTGAGGGACAACATTTGAGGATGTCCTCTGGCTTCAACATGTACCCTCATGTTAGCACATATGTATTCTCACAATCACACACACACATACACACACACACACACACACACACACACACAAACCTACATAAAACGACTCTTCACTTACTCTAATAAAATTGGATGTGTATGTGGGGAAATCCACCCTACCTTTAATTCTTTGAAAGACATGATATACTCAGCAGAAACATAGTTTTCTGGGAATTTATTAATCTACTTTCTGTATGCTGCCATTCTGAAAAATTAAATATCACATTGACACGACAGCTGTATGGTTTCTCTGTTTAAAAGATATCTTATGGGTTGTCAATGTTTCTCGGTTTCAAGATTGTTTTGACAGAGGTGACAAATGGGTCGAGTTGGTGACTGAAGGGAGAAGTGTAGACTGTAAGAGAAGCTTCTAGACGAGCAAGGCTGAGATCTTTCTTGGATACAGGGTTTTCCTATAACTGAATCTCTTGCAAAGCTGCCTCCTTTAGGAAGTCTACTGGGAGTGAGTTCACCTTCTCTGATCAGTCCTGCAGATCTGCTTGTTTTGTTGCAAAGCACATTCATTTTGTAACATTTACTAAGTATGTAGGAGAATTTAAATGTGCGTGATACTCATTTGATTGTAAGGAATAAAATGCCTCTCTTCCTGTTCAAGGAGCATGCTATTTATCTAAATAGGGTGTCTTAGTTAGGGTTTTATTGCTGTGAAGAGACACGATGACCAAGGCAACTCTTATAAGGACAATATTTAGTTGGGGCTGGCTTACAGATTCAGAGGTTCTGTCTATTATCATCACATCAGGAAGCACAGCAAAGTCCAGGCAGGCATGATGCTGAAGTTGCTGAGAGTTCTACATCTTGTTCCAAAAGCACATAGTAGAAGACTGGTTTCTAGGCAGCCAGAAGGAAGGTCTCAAAGCCTACCTCCATAGTGACACACTTTCTCCAACAAGGCCACACCTCCTAAGAGTGCTACTCTCTGTGGGCCAAATATATTCAAACCACCACATAGGGCATCAAGGCTTAGAAACAGAGCATTACAAGTTTAAAAATTGCCTTTGATGAAGGGTAGAAGAAAATGATTATTTATGAATCCAATTAGTGCTGGACATTGTTAGTACCTGGAGTGGTTAATTGAACCATTACTCCCGAGATATTGCCTATGACTTTAATATTCATGGTTTGGGTCATGGGCCAGCAGCATCAGCCACATGTTGGAAGTTGTAAATGCTGAATTAGAATCTGCACTGTAAGCAGATCCCCATGAGTCCTCTGTCCTAATGCTTAAATACGGGAAGAAAAGATCTACAACACATAGGATTCTTTATTTCTGTCTTTCTTGCTTGTCTTTTTTTCCCCTCTCTCTCAGTGTGTGTGTGTGTGTGTGTGTGTGTGTGTGTGTGTCCTCGGTTCCATATTGTTTGAGACAGCCAGAAACTGGCTGATTAGACTAGGAGAGCTGGCAAGTCCCAGGTAATCGTTCCCATCTCCAGTGCTGGGATTATACATGAATGCCACCTTACCACCTTGCCCAGAATTTTCTTTTTAGGTTCTGATAATGAACTGGTGTCCTACTGCTTGCAAACACTTTACCAAATGAGCTTTACCTCCTCTGTGCTTCTATGTGTTCTTAAAGGAGGAATTGTAATATGTTCTTATGCTGACTTGAGCCTACTGTATTTGTGATTATGGACACCAGCAGGGACTAGTGATGTTTTAGAATGCTCTCCTCCTACCAAGATCAATAGATGGGCTTGAGCATAAAGAGGAAGGGGGTACTAGAATAGGTTATTCAGCTAAAATTCAATTCACATTCTTTAAACTCTGTCTGAACAATTGGCTGCCTGGTGTTGATGAAAACTCAGCTACCGTGCTTGGCTGAAATCCAGCTGCTTGTGGGCAAGGGTAAATTACAGCTTATTTACACATCAAGTTAGGTTACAGGTCACAGCGTCTAGAGAAACTCAGGTCAGGCTTTAAGACATGTATATAGGCAGCTCTAAGTCTCACTTAATTCACTTTAAAAATGAATATGATTTTTGTATTTGTATCCTCATAATAAGCTCTGGATTACATTTGCCAAAGGTCAGTGTAGGGAAACATGAGCCTAGATGTCTATTAACTAATGAGTAGATAATGAAAAATGTTGTACATGCACACAACAGAGTTCTATTGAGGCATAAAGAAAAGTGAAATCATGAAATTTATGGGAAAAATGGATGGACCTGGAAATGATCACATCAAGTAACCCAGGCTCAGAAACTCAAACACCCAGCATTCTCTTCTATGCAGACACCAGTTTCTAGTCTTCATATATGTACATTTATGTGAGGGTGGGTAGAGAGGCCAGGTAACTAGAAGGGGACCCATAATGGGGGCAAGGAAGGTATAAAGGGAAAAGTGTTACAGGGTGACATAATATAAGCCAGAAGATCATGGAAGCTGGTGTGTCAGGAATGGAGAGCTTCAGTGCGAATGGGGTAGAGGGAGGTAGGAGAGAAGAGGGATTGGGAGAGAGGGCCAATCACAAACCAAAAAATATAAAGGGACACCAAAGACGCCAGAAGTAGAGTACCCTAACTCCTAAATGGTGCTGCCAGCAGCTAGTTAATACTAAATCTGCAGGGCGTGTTGTTTCCTGCCTGGGACCTGAGTCATTCCACCAGGTCACTGATGGTATCACACAGTGGCAGTTCCTCACCGCAGAGTAAATCTGAGTTTGACCGTTGACCTGGAAAACAAAAGTCCTTAACTGTGCCTCAGGTCAGGTGCAGGCTTTGATTCTAGCTAGCAGCCTTACCTCAGGGATTTTCCAGTTATGTCCTGATACGATATTGCCCAGGAGTGCTTGTTTTAGACTTAGAATCCCAGCCTAGGGTGCAGCGTAGTGGTACAGAACTTGCCTGAGTTCGAGTCTCGGGGCCAGAAAAGTCTTACTACCATTGTAACTACAAAAGTCATAGTGACAATTATACTTCTAAAGTAAAATCCCATTCTTGATACTAAAGATATTTATCTTAGAAAAGAAGAAGAAAGGTAGTAGTGGGGGATGGGGGTTGGTAGAGTGCCTGCCCAGCACACAGTCACAGGCTTGATGGGCAGCATGACCTAAGCCAGGGGTAGTGCTGCATGCCTATAATCCCCACACTCCAGAGGTAGACACAGGAGGTTCAGAACTTCAGGGTCAGTCTACAGAGTGAGTTAGCAGTCAATCTATTAAAAAAAAAGGTGGAAGAATGATGTATTTGTTACTTTCTAGAAAAAAAAAACAGTGGCTTAAGAATAGAAAGAGTAACTGGAAGAATAGTTTGTTTAATGCCATATTGAATCTGAGCAGACTCTGACACTCTCTTGTAACTAGACCTCATCAGCTCTGACAGCTAGGGTGGTAGTTACTTTCTGTTGTCCTCACAAGTTGAGGGAGAGGGGGCTGCTCCCCAAGAAGCGACTGCTGTTGGTGGGTGTAATGGTTGGCCTGTCACATGGCTCAGAACCACTGAGGCAAAGAGTCTCAATGAGGAATGTCCAAAATCCACTTGTCTAGGCCCAATTTGAGATGGCAAGTAGGACTTTACAACCTCGACAAGCTCCAGGAGAGACCCTGCCCCCTGGCTCTTCCACGGTCTTGAGGCTGCTGTTTCTTTATGGATGAATCACTCCGGAGTCCAAGGGCAGCACCTTCATCTCTTATCACTCAGTTTTCTCAGCATCTGTTCTTCTGTCTTATTCCAGTTGGGCTGCTCTCACAAAAATGCCCTAGACGCTGTGTCAGAGACACAGCAGAATTAGTTGTTCACAGTTGTGCTAGCTGAGAAAGTGCAAGATCAACATGTTGGTTTGTTTGACACTGCTTCCTTGTTGCAGATAGGTAAGTTCTTGCTGCATCCTTGTGTTTTATTGCTGTGAAGAGACACAATGACCAAGGAAACTTTTATAAAAGAAAACATTTAATTGGGGGGCTGGCTTACAGTTTCAGAGGTTCAGTCCATTATCATGGCGGGAAGCATGGCACTGTGCAGCCAGACATGGTGCTGGAGGAACAGAGAACTCTGAAGGCAGCCAGAAGAAAACTGTCTTTCCCATGGAATGGAGCCTTAGCATAAGAGGCTTCAAAGCCCACCTACTCAGTGACACACCTCCTCCAATAAGGCCACAGCTCTTCATAGTGCCACTCCCTATATCCAAGCATTCAGACTCACGAATCTATGGGGCCCAGACCTAGTCAAACCACCACACCTTATGTGTGCTTCATATTGATTGTCAGCTTGACAGGTTCTAGAAAAACCTGGAAGACAACTCTCTGACATGTTTGTGAGAGTTTCTAGATTTAGGTTAAGAGGGGAAAGACCTACCATATATGTGGGTGGTACCCATTCCTTGGGCTGGAGCCTTGGACTGAATACAACTGAGACAGTGAGCTGAGCACCAGCATCCATCTCTTGCTGCTTCCTGACTGTGGATGCCATGTGACCAGCTGTATCACACTCCTGCTGCTGGGACTTCCCCACCACGATGGACCATGCCCTCAAATGGTGAGAAGAAGTGACCCTTCCTTTGTTAAGTGCTTTGTCAGTTCTTTGGTCACAGAAATGAAGAAAGTAACCAATACAGTCCTTACATGTAGGAGAGGCAAGCTAGGTAGGTCTCAAGGACCCTTTTCATAGGAACATCAATCCATTTCTGAGGGCTGTTGTTGGGATATGGTTTGAGTGTGTTCCCCAAGGAGTATGTGTCCTAGAAGCATGGTGTCCCATGTGCTAACATGAGCTGGACCTTCTGGAAGATGGTCGTACTGCACATGGGTTCCTGGCAGTCTCTTTGGGTGAAGAGCTCCTACAAGAGTATGCTGTTGTAAACAGGGCAAGACTAACCCCTCTAGCACTGTGCTATTTGTGGCACGATTCTACTACAATACCATGTTCCATGCTATGGTGTCACAGGAGCCTTTACCATCAATTCAAACCAATGTGATTCCTCTGTCATGGGTAATTAGCATCCCCAACTATGATTTAAAGGAAGCATTTATATCCATCCATTTTCAGATAGCCAGTAGTGCCACAGAAAGAAGCCTAATGCATGGCCTTTGCCCTTACGATCTAGTAAGTCGTCAAAGACCACACATGGTACCACTGTATTGATAAGGGTGTTTCACTTCTGAGTTGAGGGAGGACAGCATTCAGATGATAACATCTTTGTGAATCAAATCCCTTCCTGTCATCTTCTAAGACTGTATCTCATGGAATTAAGGGCTCACTTTTGAGAGCCACTATTATCTCCTTACCTTCAGATCTTTATCATCATGGTGTCTGCCAATAACCGTTTTCCTTGTTAGGTAACATTTCAGTTTCTAGGTATTATGGCATGGTGTTTTGGGAGACTTTGGGGGGCAGCGATTACATTTTATTTTATTTTATGTGTGCATGTATGTATGCTCATGCATGCATGTAGGCCTAGACATTTGAGCAGAGGTCAGAGGATTCGGTTCTTTCTCTCCATGTGGGTTCTAAGGATTGAACTCAGGTCATCAGGTTTAGCAGTAAGCTTATTTACCTACTGAGCCACCCTACCTGCCTAGATGTTATTTTAATTAATTATTATTTTTGAAGACTTTGATCTCACACATCCCAAGTTCACCTATGTTGTCAAGGATGACCTTGATCTTCAGATCTACCTGCCTTTACCTCCCCAGTTCTGGGATTACAGAGTCCCACCAATCACACTCAGTTTTTTCAGTTCTGAGGGTGGAACCTACAATGTGTGCTTATCAGACTGGTCCACTTCCAACTGAGCAACATCTCGTGTCCTTGAGGGAAGATTTTTAGACTGCTTAGACATGACAGAGGCATGCCACAGAGTATAAAATGAATGCACATGATCTCCTGACCCACAAGGAGGAATAGTAGAAGAAAAATCAAAGAAGGCCCATATGTTTTAATCCCCGTGGCTTCCTGCAGGAATATGCAATAGTATCCGTTCCTGATCAGTTCAGATCCTCGTTTTCAATCATCTCCACATTAGACACAGCTAATGTGAAAGACTGATTTGAACTTCCACAGGAAGCACGTAGACCTCCCAGTGCTGAGCTCGGCATGTAGAACTGCCATATTCAAAGCTAGGTGTCTGCAGTTACCTTGCAGTACTATGGAAAGAACTTGGTTGTAGAACTTACTGGGCCACCAGCTTCCATTTTTATAAAATCATTGCTGATTTCCTTGAGTGAACACACAGCTGAGGAATTGTTCTGGGAAACAGAAATAACAAAAAAGGGGATCTGGCACCCCCCAGATAGACACCTGTGAAGTCCCTTGACATTGTAAAGATGTGTAGACGTAGGCATTTTATCGTTGTATGTGCAGTAGAAACATGCTTGAAGCTCCTTATATACAAAGTACAGCTGACAGCCCAGGACAGGAGTTCCAGGGTCGCTTTGAGGAGCCTTCAGGGCAGGGGAGATTGCTCAGACTGTGAAGGACTTGCTGCCCAGGCATGCCAACCTGCGTTCAAATCTCCAGCTTCCACATACGAAACTTGATGCAGTGGTTAAATTTGTAATCTAAGCCTTGGAGAGGGAGACTGGTTGCTCACAGTTAGCCAGCCTAGCCAAACTGATGAGTTCCTTGTTCACTGAGGGATTGTCTTAAAAAGTAAGATAGGAACAAATTAAGGGTAGGCCATACCCCTCAGTAGATGGTCAACTAAAAAGGAACTCAATGGCATCCTTGAAACTTTGTTGTCTGATAAAGTTGTGTCGGGAGGATCAAGAGGGATTTGTTTTTATAGGATATATATAAAACCATATATATATATATATATATATATATCTGGTTTTGTGTTTTTATGGGATTCCTACATGTGTGTGTGTGAACACTTGTGTCTCTGCATCTGTATATTTCTTGTGCTTTTTAAAAATCTTCTTCTGTTTGATTTATCCTATTCTGCTAGTTTTTGTTTTTACCTTATTTGATTTTATTCCTTAGATACACCCCACCCCCTTTCAAATTCTAACAAGAGAGAGATAAAGTGGATCTGAATGGGAGAGAATGTGGGTAGGAATTGGGAGGAGTTGGGGGAGGGGAAGCCATAATCAGAATATATTGGGTGAAAAAAAAATCTATTTTAATAAAAGAACACCCCCATAAGAAGGAGAAGACTTCCTTATTGGGGAAGACTCTTGAGGTCAACCTCTTGCTTCCACATGCATTCGAATATGTGGACTCACACACTCACGCATACAGATGGGGAGCTCTCAGGTGTTCTCAGATGGCTGCAGTGAGCTCATCCCAAGCAGAGAGGTTAGACTCAGAAGTTCTGAAGCTTTTGTGTTAGAGAAGCCTCACACCACCTCATCCTAGGCTTGTTCTAGGATGGAGTTTTGACTAATGGCAGTGTGTGGATGTTTTCTTCACACATCTGTAAGGCCCAGCCATTATTGGCCACGGAGATCGATATATCAAAATAAATTTTTCGAAGACTGTCATCAAACCTAGCTTTATTTCCAAAACCACAAAAACCCCTTGCCCTAAGGAGGGAGTGCTGAATTTCATCACAAAATAAACAGTTGATGCCTAAGACATTACTTATGTCAGGCCAGTCCACGGAGACGGAGGTGCCATGGAAACCAATTGTGTCTGACAATCCACATTGCTGGCACCCATTAAAACTTGATTCTGTTCTCCCCGTTTTGCTCATTTTAATGATAATAATGAGAATGTTCAATGGCATTCTGGATTTATATCGCACTTGTCTTTAGGGTGCTCTGGGCGTTTTACATGGTATGTCTCATCAATCCTCACATAGCTGAGAAACGTTGGATGCAGGTAATGTTGGTGATTATCTTCCGCTTAGTAGAGAGCCCGTGGCGGGAGAAGCCTCCAGTGGTGCCGGGTTTCCTGTTGCTCTGTGTGAGGAGCTCCTGGAAACTGGGTGTCCTTTGCATCCTCATGCCTCCTCCCTTGCTCTCTGCCTCAGTTTCTACTACTGTTGGGCAGTGTGTTGCCTCACTACCGCAGTGATTATAGATGGCTGGCTGCGTTCATCTTATTAACTAGAAGTAATTTTTAAAATTTTTGTGATGTGACAGGTGTTTGTGGATATAATCATAAACTTCTTGTGGAAATCCTGTTTTGCCACGGAGCCTTTACATCTACACACATACACAATCAAGGCAAACAAAGCATGAAAGCTGAGGGAGGGGCATACGGGCTCCCACCCCTCCCTGAAGATCTATAAATAGCTGATAGTCGCTAGGGGAGGGGAGACATTTGCCTTCATGGTCTAGCCACTGATACATTGCCCGTGCTCCAATCAATAATCCCTTACCCAGGCTCCTGTAAGCCTAATTCAACTCACTGGCTCCCCCTCACCACACACACATAGAAGTTGGGGGTGAATGTGACCAAACGATAGTATATAATATATAAGTATATGGAAATGTCACGATGAGACCCATTCTGTATAGTTAATATATGGTAATACAAATCGTATTTATTTCCTATTTTTCATTAAATAATATCTACCCCATCCTCATGTGAGACTGTGAAATGTATTTTGTTCACCTCCTGAACAGAACTGCCAGTCTTGCCCTACAGTTTGCAAGGCCTGTTCTGTTTATTGCTCACGGGATGCTTGGGAAGAGAGGTAGGGAGGGCACACAGTTGGCTTGGGGGAGTGAGGGGAGACCCTGAAGTAGGAGGCAGCGGCCCCCAGCTGGGCTCCAATAGAGTCTCCTGCCAGGGTAGCTGTTTTGAGTCTGAAGCCATGGGTGAGGTGTGCATATATCTTTCTACTGCTCTGTACTTTGAAAGTCTTGGGGGCCTCTCTGAAAAGTGAGGTTTGGGGTTTAGGGTTCAAGGAGAACACTGAAGTGAATTCTCCTTTCAGAAGAGTTATTAACACCATGGACGTGACAGCCAGCTAGCCACATAGTAGGGGGTCTGAGGATCGTCTAGGCTCCCGCACCACTGATAGGCATGGGGACTTTGGTGGGAGCTGAGTCCTGTTAGGCAGAGTAGGGGTCCCTTCCTATAGGTCTTAGAGGAAGAAGGAGGGCTTATGCCTATGGTTGGGGAGTAGCCCACAGCATCCTGGAGTCAGACTTTCCCTGATTTCCCTAAGGGCAGCAGTATGAAGACTCCTATGTTTCAGGGAAGTAAGATAAGACCGAGGATGTGGAGGAAGTGGAGGAAGTGGGGAGGAGAGGCACATTGCTAACCCTCTGATGTCCTGAGTCTGGCATCCCAAGGTCAGTAACTTCCTAGGGGAAGTAGGAATGGGACCTACCATTTCCTGGAATCTGGGTGTTCTGGGGAGTCTGTTATAGGTTACAGATTCTCAGACAGGCTCTTGGTAGGATTGCCATGTCCTCTACAAGGGTTGTAAGAAAGAGGCTGCTATGAGTGGGTGTGGCCTGATCAGGAGCTAGTCTGAGTTCTTATACCTTCAGCCTGCCTGCCCAGGCTGGACTTCTGACCTTTTGACCTAGTGTCTGCTGGGTAGCCATTGTGTACTAAGCATATGCTCATCAAACTGGGGGACACTCCAGAGAGCAGAAGGAAACTGTAAGCTCTAGCTTAGGAAGGTAGACATTGAGGGGAGGATGGGGGTGGGGTGGGTGAAGGGTATAAGAAGCATAAACTAGCCAGCTAGCCAGCTCCGAGTTTAATTCTTACTTGCTTTCTAGGAATATCTCACAGGGCAATGCATACACATTCTAATTCGCTTTACTGTTGTGGTGATAAACACCATGACCAAGATCAACTTGGGAAAACAGATTTACTTCAGTTTACAGGGAATGGACCAATCTAGCCACTCAGAGAGCCTGTTTTAAAATGTAAGCAGGATGGGAACAGAGGAGCCACACAAGGTTGACCTGTAGGTTCCAAGTCCACGTGCACTCGCACGCCCACGCGCACCCGCACGCACGCACGCACGCACGCACGCACGCACGCACGCGCACCCTCAGAAAACAAAACAAAATAAATTCTCGAAGGAGTCCTAACCTTCAGTGTAGAATCCTCGTTTTCAGGAAGGCATACACAGGCCTGAGTCACCCTTCTGTCATTCCCCTGGCCCCTGCCACACCCTAAGGATCAGACATCTTAGCACTAGGGGAGGCTGCCCAGGCAGCCATTGCTCATTTGCCTACTGCCCTGGCAGGAATTCCCCATGCTCCACCTGGGCAGCTCATTAATACCTAGCGCCTGACAAGTGTGCGTTTAATTCTTTTGACACGTGGCATGTGTGAGATTAGTTCCAGTGTTGAAATGCTAAAGCTAAGGCCCTGCTGCCATTTATAATAACATTCACATGAATATTCCCTTGTGATCCCGTTTGCCATTTTCCAACATAAATAACTCAGGAGGCCAGGTACAAACATGATTTCTAGTTAGACTCCGCTTGGCTGTTTGTAAGAAGTACATCACATCTAAATAAATGGCTAAACCTGCATGTAGTCAAGCAAGCCCATTATTTATTAAAAAAAAATAAACAAGAAAAAAAACAACAAAGGTGAGTGGCTAATTTTTTAAAAATTGTTTTTTTGGGGGGAAGGGAAAGGGGAAGTAATGGTACCTAGATGACAAGCTAATGTACAGCTCAAAATAATAGTGTTATCGGTAGAAAAATAGCCTTTCAGACATCACCAAGGCAATGTGCCAAGAGGCCCTTAGCAAAGGCGTTGAAGGACAGATTGCTTAACAGCTCTGTGGAAAATATAGAGTTGTCCTTTGCAAGTGGCTCAGACAAGGCTACACTTGACAAGGGTGGGACTTTTGTTACAAGAAAATGAGATGCCGCTGGATAGGACCCTGCTCATCTTTTCCTGTAGCAAAACGCTGTCACTCGGAGGTAGAACAGAAGCCCGAGGACCATCCTGATGGAATGCGGTTGAGAGAAAGGACAGTTCTTGCGGAAAACACTTTAATTCGCTCTGGGTGGTTCTGTGAATGCTCATTCCTGAAGTGGCGCCATTCCAATACAGGTTTCGATGGCTGTGAAGAGAGGGATGGTTTTAAA
Source organism: Mus minutoides (assembly GCA_902729485.2). Lineage (NCBI taxonomy): Eukaryota > Metazoa > Chordata > Mammalia > Rodentia > Muridae > Mus > Mus minutoides. The sequence goes on along the minus strand of LR749818.1, from coordinate 247,419 downwards.
AGAATCATACACAATCTGCAATGTTTATTTGCTTCCCCGAGTCAACAACCAGATTTCCCAAAGTTGCAGCTTAGGAGCTGGTGAGTGGTAGCCAGGAATGATTTTATCTGCACTACCCATCCTTTCTCCCCTGCCCTCCCCACCATACACAGGGTCTCCATGGTGCAGGACAACCTGGAATTCACTATGTAGCTGAGAATAATCTTCAATTTCTGATTCTCCTGCCTTCTCCCAACTGCTGGGATTACAGGTGTGTACCACCACTTCCTATAATGTTGAAAATGAGACTGAGGGCTTCAGGCATGATAGGTAGGCAAAGTAGCCAGCTGAGCTACATTAGCAGACCCGTCCGTGTTCGTGCTTTAAAGAACCCCTAGGCAGCTCAAGCTGTACCAAGTTACTCTGCAAGGTTCTTTCCAAATGAATTAAGTTCTAGATGCACAGTCAGAGTTTGTGTGACACTCCTCAACTCTGCCCCCACTTGTCCCTATCCTGCCCTGTCATTTGAGGACTACAGGACAACCACCAGAAAGGTTTGTGGACAGCAGTTGACTGTAGAAACTCAGTCCTACTCCCAACAAACAGCTCAGAATTCCCTTGTGCTGGTGGCAGGTCAACATCCTTAGCCTTCTCCACAGGACCAGGACAGTCTTTGGAAGTCCCTGGAGTTAGAATCTAGGTCCTGTTTTGTATTTACACACCAGCCCCTTCACTGCCCAGATTCTGACAGACGCACCTTGGTGTGGGAAGGAGATGAACTGACTTTTCTATCAAGGTTTAAAAGAGACAAAGAAAGTTACAGATTCCATCTGGCAGCAAGCCCGCCCCCACTCGGCAGTTTTCTAAGATAAAACTATGAACTCAAGGCTGCATCCTGCTCTCAAAGTCTTTCTTTCTTTGTTTACTGTTTTGAGTTAGCCATGTTAGCTAGGCTCAGGACCCTAGAAAGATTTTGTTTAAATTTGGTTTTGTCATGGAATATCTTTCTCCATCTATGGTGATTGAGAGTTTTGCTGGGTATAGTAGTCTGGGCTGATATCTGTGGTCTCTTAGAGTTTACAAGGCATCGGCAAGATCTGTTTTTTTTTTTGTTGTTGGTTTTTTTTTTAATTCAGTTTACTTTTTTTAAAACTTTTTTATTAGATATTTTCTTAATTTACATTTCAAATGCTATTCCGAAAGTCCCCTCCCCCCTCCTCCCTCCCTGCTCCCCTGCCCTCCCACTTCTTGGCCCTGGAATTCCCCTGTATTGGGGCATATAGAGATTGCAGTACCAAGGGGGTCTCTCCTCCCAATGATGGCTGACTAGGCCATCTTCTGTTACATATGAAGCTAGAGAGACACGAGTTCTGGGGGTTCTGTTTAGTTCATATTGTTCTTCCTCTAGATCCCAACGTCTGGGGAAGTCGAGGACCACAAGATAGAGATCGAAGAGGTTACACCCGGGGCACGAGGGAGAATACCTACTGACACTCGTAGGTGAAGACACCCTCAGTCGATATAGTCCCAGGGAAGTCATTTGTGAACGACAGGATACGTTATCACAGACTCAAATCACTGACTAATACCCTACCTAGCCCGGTGAAGATCTGGTTTTTAAGAGTCTCTGTTGAGAAGTCAGGTGTAATTCTGATAGGTCTGCCTTTATATATTATTTGGTCTTTTACCTTTGTAGATTTTAATATTCTTTATATGTTCTATACATTTAGTGTTTTGATTATTATGTGACTGGAGGATTTTCCTTTCTGGTCCGATCTATTTGGTGTTCTGTAGGTTTCTTGTACATTTATGGCTATCTCTTTCTTTAGGTTAGGTAAGTTTTCTTTAATTTTGTTGAAAATGTTTTCTGGCCCTTCGAACTGGGAATCTTCACCTCTTCTATTCCTATTATTCTTAGGTTTGGTCTTTTCATTGTGTCCCCAATTTCCTGGATGTTTTGAGTTAGAAACTTTTTACATATGGCATTTTCTTTTATCGATGTATCCATGCCTTCTATGTTATCTTGTATGCCTGAGATTCTCTCTTACATCTCTTGTATTCTGTTGGAGATGGCGCTTCCTGTTCCCTTTTTCATCTCCATGTTTGCCTCCATTTGTGTCTTCTTTATTGCTTCTATTTCCATTTTTAGGTCTTGGACTGTTTTATTCATTTCCTTTGCCCGCTTGATTGTATTGTCCTTTATTTCTTTGAGGGATTTATTTGTTTTCCTTTATTTCTTTAAGGACTATTTAAAGGCCTCTATCATCCTCATGAGATGGGATTTAAGGTCACAGTCTTGCTCTTCAGGTTTGTTAGGATATCCAGGGCTTGCTGTAGTAGGGGATCTGGGTTCTGATGCTGCCATATCGTATTGGCTTCTGTTGATTATGTTCTTGTGCTTGCCTTTTGCCATCTAGTTAGTTTGCCTGAGGATCCCATGCTTGAGTAGGCCTCCAGGTAGGCAGGTGGAACTGTGTGTCTTAGGTTTGAGCAGGCGTCCTGGGAGTCAGGCAGAGCTGTGGGCTGACATGTGGAATGCTGATCTGCAACTGCCATGTGTATTGGCTTAGAGCCTGGCAGGTAGAGCTGTGGGGTGTGGCAAGGTGTGCTTCTCTGTGACTGCCACTGATGCAGGCACGGACCAGAAGGAAGATGGAGCTCCGATCCGGGGCAGCACTCATAGCTGCTAGGCTTGCTGGGGTCCCCACAGATGGGGGTGTTGGGGGATGTGGGGGTGTCTCACTGTGTGTGTTGGGTTAGAGCCAGCATCTTGGGAGACTGGCAGAAGCTGCTGCAGGACAGTTGTCTCTAAAAGTAATTCCATAGAGGATATTATGACTCATTGGCATCAAGAATCAAGGTAGACACAAATAATGCACCCCTTTAAAGGGCAGACTTTCAGCAGACATGGGAACTTGACTACTTCAGACTTGCTCTCCCAGCAGCCCTGCTCTTCTTTGCCCTCCCAAAGACAACTCCTCTGGTTGCCATGACAAAATATTTGGTTTTTTTTTTTTTTTAGAAACCAATTTAAGGAAAGAAGGCTTATTTTGACTTACTCATAGCCTATACAGTTAATCACACAGGGGAAGGGATAGTGGCAAAAGCATGTGGCTGGCCGATGATCACCTAACCTCGTAGTCAGGAAGCAGAGCAAAGAGGAAGTCAACTCACCTCCTCTAATGTGGCTCCTCATCATAAACTCTCTACAACCTTCCCGAACAGCGCCACCAACTGGAGACAAAGTGTTTAACACATGAACTTGGTGGGGATTGGAAGTGGGAGGTGAATATTTTACATTTAATCTATAAGAATGGTTTTAGCCAATAGAAATTACTGTTTACCTTAAAACTCCAGGGCTTTAGTGACATCATCTTCAAGTGCTTGCAAATACCAGAGGGAACAGCCTTGGCCTTCTACTTTTGTGTTGGACTGCCATTTCTTCAGAATCAAGCTACCTACTACTGTAGGGGCTTGGGGGATCAGCCTTTTTACCCTAATCTCCCTTTCCCCCTCAAAACTTATTTGTAGTCCTTATTGTTCTTTTTAACTTTATTTTTGAGACAAGGTCTCATTATGCAATCTTGTCTTGCCTGGAACTTGCTTTGTAGACCAGTCTGGCCCCAAATTTAGAGATCCTCCTGCCTCTGCCTCCTGAACACCGGTATCAAAGGTGTGTGATAGAATATCTGGTGGTGTTTCATTCTTGTCTGCCTTTAGACCAAATAAGATTCAACATGTGTTCTTTCCATGTGCTTCCTGGAAGGTTCCAGAACTGAAAGTGTGGTACATATTGTTCTAGGTTTTTTTTTTTTTGTTTTTTTTTTTTTTTTTTTTTTTTTTTTTTTTTTTTTTTTTTTTTTTTTTTTTTTTTATTGTTTCATTAAACATCATGGCCAAAAGTGACCTGGGGAGGAATGGGCTTACCTCAACTTACAGTTTATCATCATGAAGGGTAGTCAGGGCAGGAACGGAAGCAGAAGCCTGGAGGCAGGAAGTGAAGCAGAGATGGTAGAGGAACATCTATTACTGGCCTGCTCCCCATAGCTTGCTTACTCTGCTTTCCTAATCTACCCTGGACCACTTGCTCAGAGATGTCACCACCCATAGTAGGCTGGACTCTCCCACAGCAATCATTAATTAAGATGATGCCCCCACAGGCCCACCTGCAGGGAAATCCGTTGATTGGGGTCTCCCTGTCCACATGACCCTAGCTTATGTCAACTTGACAAAAACTAAGCAGAAAATATATCCATGCAACCACTAACAAAATACAAGTTTTGTGAGTGAGTGACCTTCATCAGGTCAGGCAGTCCTCTACTTACAAACAAGCCACCCTCCAAAAGTGAGTTTACAAATTCTTCATTTAAAAACAGATTTTCTTGTGTACGCATATCATTTTTCCAGATAACAAGATATCAAATATTTACTCAATGCCCACCTATTGTGGCAAGAACTGAGGATGACCAGAGACTAGGACTTTGAATGGCCTCCAAGCCTGAGAAGCTTGCCCTTCACAAACTATCACCATAAACAACCCTACAAGAGCAAAGATGTTCTAAGAGAAGACACTTGTGCTTCTGGCTTTGGCTATCGGACTATTGAAACTGGTGCCCAAGAAATTTGAATTTTCCCAGAAATCTCAAGCTGAGAGAAAAAAGGGCTGAAACCAGGTAGCACCCAGAGGGAGAGCTTGTGTCTCAGAAGGGATGTCACAAGGTCATACTAGGGCCAGAAAATGATGAGTCGGTGATGACCAAGACCACAGCTTGACCAGCACTGATTAGTTATGTGTGCTTCTACTTAAACCTAAACCTTATGTCAGGACTCAGAAGATGAACTTAGGGTGGAGTTACTGGACGTCTTCCTCCTTTTCCATACGTGGCCACCACAATGAATAAATCACCTTTCTCTATTTTTTACTATTACTTGCATGTGTGTGTGTGTGTGTGTGTGTGTGTGTGTGTGTGTTTCCAAAGCAGAGTGGGGAGAGACTTTCCTGCTTACATAACATCTCACATGTATGGCCCTGTGTCACTTAGATAGGGAGTCTGAGCTGGACTATGGGATTACAAATGTCTTCATGAGGACAGGAGACTAAGCCTGGCTTTAAGGACTGCCAGGTCTATGACTCTGTCTCTAACAACTCATGTAATGATTGGATTAAACACTGGGATTGGTGTTGAACATTGGTGTTGGCTGTGGAAGGGCTGCAGAAATGGCCCTAAGGAATGGGGTAACTGAAGTTTCCAAAGTAGCTCCTTGTTTCTCTTCCTTTCTTCCATTAATTAGCACTGGACTTCTATTTCTTCAATGCGGCTACTGTACTGCTGGGACTACAGAGACTTGTTTAAACTAATTTAACTTTACACATGTTTAAACTGATCTGATGGTGTCAATAGTCCTTTGGAAAAAAGGTTTTCTGTCCTTTAATATTCCATGACCCAGGCTTGCCAAGGAACATCTTACCATGGGTTTTGACTCATCCCTGGAATTGCACCTGCTGCTTGAGACAATTTTGCTTCAGTTCTCATCATGCCTGCTCGTTATTTGGGGACAAGGCTCTAAAGTGTGTGTAAAATCACAAAGCCTATAGAGTTGCAATTGCCCTAGAAAATTACTAAGAAAGCTCACATCGGAGACAAAATTACTCTCTCAGTAAGTCCCACCCAAACACGTTTTCCTTCCCTGTTGGACAGATGATGAGACTGTTCAGCTGAAAAGTAGAAAAATGTGTGGCTTTAGAAATAGAAAATGTGAACCCAAAAATGGGAAAGTTGCATCCAAGAGTGGCAATGATGGGGTTCAAAAGAGATCATGAAAATATTTGTAATTCTAGGTTCTAGCTTAGACTCTCTACCTAAGTGACACAGGGTCATGCATGGTCATATATATGGGATGTTATGTAAGTGGGGATACTTTCTTAGGTATCCCCACTGTGCTTTGGGAACACATACACAGGCACACACACACAGAGAGAGAGAGAGAGAGAGAGAGAGAGAGAGAGAGAGAGAGAAGATAGAGAGAGGAGAGAGAGAAGAGCATGTGCTCATGGATGCTTTTGCCCCTTGTTCTGGCTCACTGGACCTATGTAGACATCCATTCTTTGACTGCAACCATACTACTCAGCTTCCAGGAAACTGTTTCAGGATTTCTTTGGTTGAGTGGGTTGAGTGTCCTTGTTGCCTCTGAACTGAAACAGTTCCTCCTGGAGGAAAGTGGGAGGTTTAAAAGGCTAACAGCTCAAGGAAACTTGCAAGGCTAAGGAAATTCACAAAATGTACAGGCTCAGGAAATTGGGAAAGTCAGAAGATTCGTAAGGCCTTCCCCTAGTTACATAAGTAGTAACAGTTGCTGGGGACTCTGTGGTGGAGCTGCCTACAGATTGTGCTCCAAGCTCTTGTGATACAGCTTCTTTGGCAGGGTTGTTTGATGATGCAGCTGCTCTTGAGTCCAGCATTGGCCTAGTCTCCTGACTTCAATAAACTCTTTGGTGTAACAACCTGGACTTAGGTGGAATCTTTTTTTTTTTTTTTTTTTTTTTTTTTTTGGTCTGGTGAAGGTGCTCTACCTATGGCGAGTAAACATCTATTTAGAAAAAGTCAAAGTCTTCCTTTCCATATGCACAGGCTAAATGGCTTCTTGTTTGAAAAAGTGTGGTCTTGCAGAATGCAAAGTGCACATCTCAATCTCACTTCTCTCTTGTTCTGATTTATTCTTGCGGGTTCTCATCATCTGCATGTGATAGATAAGGAGTAGCTTTCAATATGAAACATTTCATACTGGGTGATTTTGATTCTTTACATTGGTAATAGATCATGTTAGATAACCATTACAGCAATTAAGAATAGTCTTATTTAACAAACCATTTAACAAGATTTAATTTCAATTTAAAAAAGAAAAGAAAACACAAGCTTTACTTACATTACTTTGACTTAATGACCTGATATGAAATATAATTAATATTTTCTCAGGAAATTTAAAATAATTTTATGTTTATTTAAATTTAGGTTTTGTAATTTGTGGGTAAGTTATAAACTCATGGTTGAATTCATAATGTAAATTATCCTAAAGGTTAAAATTTTAACTATGTGCATGCTTTACGCAATGAACAGAGTCACACTTTATACCATTAGCAATTTTGTTCAGTGGAGGCAAGAAAAAGAACATTCATGAAGCATACGTCGTAACGAAGTCTGCATCATTCATTCCACACTTGTGGGATGTTAACACAACTGCCCCATGGGTCCAATGATGGAGAAATTTGGAATTTTGCAATTTTCAGTCATTTATAAACCATAACTTCAAATTTATTCGTTTATTTTAGTACTCAATCAAACCCAGGGCCTTGTGCATGTTAGACAAGCACACGGCCTCTGAGTTATATCTCCAGTTCTGAATATATTTTTAAAGTCTGTCATTATGTCAGGGAAAGGAAGATAAACCATGTTCCACTGCACAATTCATTGGGATGACTTGTAACTTTTAAATATTTATGTGGCCACCATTTGTATTCTTGTATTGACTTCAAGTTAGAGTCTCCTACCCTATTGAACTAGTCCCTTATCTCCCCTGCCAATGGCTGGATTCTATAAATTACTTGTCTATGAAGTTAAGATGCAGTTGTGGTCTAATTAGGCTTAGCCTTCATCTGTCTGCTGGAGGCTGCCTCGTGTCATTCTGTGGAATTTAGAGAGAGGGTGTTTTGCTTTTGAAAACTTTGTGCTAATGGCCTGGTATCTATTTCAAAGCTCACCATTGATCAAATGCTCAGACCTATCAGCCAGGCCTGCTGGGAAGGAGAGAAAGGCTTGGTATCACCTCCTTCCTTCAGCTCTGCTGAAGGAATCTCATTGGCTACTTTCAGGTTAGAGTAAATTGAGGACCCTGGAGAGGAGCCAGCTGACTTATATTGAGTCACTCTTGATTAAAGGAAGTCTGGGAACAGGTGACACATTCCCCAAGTGTGCTCTGTACTGAGAACCAGCAACTTATGCGCAGCTCATGGGTCTGTCAATCGACTCCACCTCTCCTGTCCCCCAGTAGACCTTATTAAAATTGGGTAGCAATATCTCACTATTTTGTGGGTTTATATATGCGTATATAGGTTTGTGGCTGTGTTTCAATGTGTATGTGTGTGTGTGTGTGTGTGTGTGTGTGTGTATGTGTGTGTGCATGTGTGAATGTGTGTGTATGTATGTATATGTGTATGTGTGAATTTGTGTATGTATGTATGTGTGTATATGTTGTATGTCTGTGTATGATGTGTGTGTATGTATGTATGTATGTATGTGTGTGTGTGTGTTTGTGTATGATGTGTGTGTGTGTGTATGTGGAAGCCATTGATTCGCATCATCTATCTTTTTTTTTAAATCACTTTCCACCCTATTTCTGGAGGTTTTTCAATGAATCTGGCCTTACCAGTTAGCTCAATTGTCTGACCAGTGAGCTCCCAGGGTCCCATTGTCTCTATCTACACAATGCTGGCTTAGAGCTATGTGCAGTTATGTTTCGCTTTTTATATATGTTCTGAGGATTTCAAGTCTTCATACTTGTGCAAGAAGCATGTTACCAGCAGAATGCTCTCCCTACCTCTACCCACCCCTCAATTTTTAAATTATAAAATATTACTTAGAATCACTCTATATTTACCATTATAATGCAACTGTCTTTATTGCTATTTGCTTTCTCAGTTAATCTTTTCTTTCTATGAAAGAACACCAAAAGGATTGATAATTGATATATAAAAGAAGAGAGGCAGAGTATTTTGTTTCTGGAAATTTCTATCTGGAGAATGCTGATGTGTGTCTGAACATGGCACAAGATATGGAAAAGCAAATAGGTTGTGTGGAAGAGAAGCTCATGGGTGGGCCATAGGACATCTGGATTAGCTTTATGGGAACTTCTTTCATGGTAACTGGTCCAGATTATGGCTAGTGCAAACTCACTCTCAAGAGAAAAACACTAATATAACACAAATACAAGTTTATAGGGTTTGTTTTGCAAGCCTGAAGACGAGGGTTCCATTTTCAGAGCCCACATGAAAAATCTGGACAAGGTCATATACGTTTTTAATGATAGCACGGGGCAGGTGGGTAGAGATGGGCCTGTTTCTGGGGCTCACTGTCCAGCCAGCCTAGTCTACATGATGGGCTACAGCCCAATGAGAAATGCTGTCTCATGAGATAAAGTGGAGCCAGACATGGTAACACACACCTTTAATCCCAGCTCTCAGGAAGCAGAGATATTTGCATCTTAGTGAGTTCAAGGTTAGTCTTATCTACATAGAGAATCCCAGGACAGTCAAGATGACATAGAGTGACCCTGTCTCAACAAATCAAAGCAAAAAAAAACCCCCCAGAAACAGCATAAGGTGGACTGCTCCTGAGGAATGATGAAATTGTCTTGTGTTTTCCACATATACATGGACAGAGAGAGAGAGAGAGAGAGAGAGAGAGAGAAGCAAAGAGAAAGAGTAAAAATATTACTATTTCTTATTGGCTCACTCACCTCTTAACCCCCACCCCACAAACTTCTCATCAGTGCCATACTGAGTATCAAACACAAACACCAGCATTAGTTTTGGTGAAAAAAAACCCCACAAATTTGTCTCCAAACTATAGCAATTTTAACTTATAAACATTAACATAAGTGTCTACATTCAATTAAAATCATGAGTTACAGAGTTTTGTTTAAAGATTGTCTTTCTAAATTGCATTTTTATACCCTGAATGACTTAATGGGATACGTTACTTATTTAATTTGTTTTTAATTAAAAATGTATGTTATTATTGTTGTTGCTGCTGCTGCTGTGTGTTGCAGGGGTGCACGCACATGCCATGCTGCACATGAGAAGGTTAAAGGTCAACTGTCAGGAGTCACTTCTCTCCTTTCATCTTGTTTGATAGAAAGTTCCTTATTTCTGCTGACAGCTGTGTATAGTCCTGATTCAAGAGCTTCCAGGAGGGGTGCTAGGATTAAGTTTTTCTTTGTTTTGCAGCTTCTAGATATTCCTTTAAACCCACACTGATTTCAACAAGACAAACGAAATGATTTACTAATCAAAAATTTAACTAATACACGAATTAGAGTCAGCTTATTTATTTCAGGTCAAATTTTATGGCACGATAGATCCAACCTTGACATATGGAGTCCCTTCTAAGTGATGTGCATAGGACATTATGTCTGCGTGCTGGGTCTTTCTGTTCATAGTTTTATGAGGCTTTTAAATTGTACACAGAGATTTACTGTTTTGTGTCTGCCTCTGTGACAAATTGTTGGGCATACCTGTGATTTATTTTTCACTAATTTGTTCTTCGAGAACAACCTTGAAATGTAACTCTAATATAACACTGTCCCTATGAAGAAAGATCATCTGACTCCCAGAAACATGTTACGGTAAAAAAAAAAAAAAATCAGTCAGTGTTGGTATTTGCAGTAGATCTTGGTTAAGGGCAAACCCTGCTAATGAGACGTGAAGTTCATTGGTCAAGAGGAGCCTCCAGAGGACTGATGCTCCATTGGTACAGCCCAACTTGACAGGGTCTAGAAGCACTTACACAAATCTCTAGGCGTGTCTAATGAGGGACTTTCTAGACTGGGCTCAGAGAGGTGGGAAGACACATTCTGAAAAGGGGTGGTACCGTTCTGTGGAGTGGGTCCAGGGATGATAAGCATCACAATTAATCCTCCCCTGTTTCTCTCACTCCCTCCCTACTTCCCTCCTTTTCTCTCTCTTCCCCACCCCTCTCTCTCTCTGCTTTCCGACTGTGACTGCAATGGGATCCACTACCTCATATTGCGGCCACCATGTTTTCCCTGCCATAATTGACTGTCCCCCCTATAATAAAAAGAAGCAAAGTCACCCTTCTTCCCTAAATTGTTTTTGGTCAGGTATTTTTTCATGGCAGTGGTAAAAGTAACTAACATCTGTTCCCACTTGCATGTGGCTCTGCACTGTGAAGTGATTTCCAAACTTTCGGGTGCTAACATTTTTCCCTTGACCCTTTCCATCTCTCCAGCAGTTCCCAGCTTCTACTCCTGGCTGTCTTCCATCTTAGTCTCTGTCAAAGTGTCACTTTCCTCCCAGTGTGTCTACTGGCTGGAATCCTGGAGATGAAGAGGTAAAATTGGGCTTTGTGGAATCTTTCCAAATGTCGTTACTCCTAGTAAAATAGTGGTAATCAGGTCTCTGCTCCCAGTGGCCTTGAATTCATGAATCTCCTACTTCATCTGTCCTAGATATGTCCGAACTAAACTTCTTTATGTGAGCACCAGTCTCTGGAGCCATCACAAGTTGCCCTGGGTTTGGAACTAGAATGTTCTCCATGCTGTTGAAGTTGGTACCTTGTAGACTCAGATCTTTGGCTTTTGTCTGCTGCAAACTTCCTTCCCATTTGTGGGAAGGGCTTTTTCCTCAAACATGAATTTTGCCTTTTTACCTCTAACCACATTTCTTTTTAAAGTTAGTTTTTAAAATCTCAAGGCAGTCACATTTTTGTGGGACTGTAAAAAAAAAGAATGGTGTAGCAGGTAAGAGAACTTGATGCTCTTGAGGAAGATGAAAGTTCAGTTCTAAGCACCACATTGGGCAGCTCACAATTGCTTGTAACTCCAGCTTTAGGGGATTGAAAGACCTCTTGTGACTTTTCATGGGTACCCATACTCACATGTGCATACTAACACACATAGATAGCAACCACACACAAACACATACATACACACACACACACACATACACACACACAAAAATTAGACATAACAAAATAAGTTGTTAAAAGTACATATTTGTGTGTGTGTGTGTGTGTGTGTGTGTGTGTGTGTGTGTGTGTGTGTGTGTGTGTCTCGCTTGAGCTACTATGCCCATTGACTTGTTCCATGGGGTGCTGGGCATGGAATGCAGACCCTCATGCTGGCACGGTCAGCATTTTCCTGGTTATCTTCCTGGTCCATATTTCTTTGCAATCCGGCTGCATACTCCACTGCTGGTGGCTTCTACGTCAAACTTCGGAATATCAAGCAAAGTATATCCTCTAAGAACAGATGCAGGACCTTAGGGTTCCTGGCCAGAGTCAGTGCTAAAGCCCCTTCCAGCTTCAGGTCCAGAAGCACCGACTCCTCTGCATTGTATATAAATGCTCTCCCTTCCTCTTCCCTGGTTTCAGTGTTGTCGTCTCTCTTCCAGCTATGTGACTTGATGTTTGTGGGCCAGTGGCTGATGACTGTTCTCTGGCTCCAGTGTTTCTGTGGTCATCCAGCTGGCCTATATCATACTCTTGGATCCAGGTCTTTTTTTTTTTTTTTTTGGTTCCTCTTCTACATTACTGTTCTGTTTTTGTTCCCAGCTCTTTTTGAGAGGAGAGGTGTGTACCAGCAAAAAAAAAAAAAAAAAAAAAAAAAAAAAAAAAAAAAAAGAATCCATGGCTTTCTCGGCTAGTAGATAGCTTGATCATTGTGCTGAGACCTTGGGTTCTATCCCAAGCACAGATGCTGGCTGCAGTGGTGCAGACCCATGACCCCAGCACTCGGGATGTGAACACTAGACAGCCAAAAGTTCAAGGTCATTCTGTTAAAGGCCAAGCTGGGTCCGTGAGATCCTGTCCATAAACAAATGAGATAGGTTAACATTTAAGAGCAGGCACTCTGCATGCATCGGTTTCCAGCACTTACATCAGGCTCCTCACAGCCCCTCATAACTCCTAGAACCCTTCTCTGACTGTCATGGCCACCTTGCATTCATATGTTCATACTCATACACAGAAGCACATGTGTAGACATAACTAAGAATAAAATCAATCTTCAAATGAGTGTAAAATTAAAAATGCAGGAAATGTGGTATCTATATACAATGAAACCTTATTGATATAACTAAATAATTCATTTGGGGAAATCATTAGACTACCAGTGAAAAGAGCGTATCTTGGGTTTTTACACAGCTGTCAAGCCTTTGCTTCCTTTTGTCTGATTCCTGTTTCCAAAACATCGTTCACGCAGCACAGCCTGACAGCGAGTAGAAGCTGAGACTATCCTTTGCTTCAGGAAGAGAGACTACCACCTGAAAGGCTTTGGTGACACCCTGGAGTTGGGAGTTGGGGAGAGTGTGATTAGGATTTGTTGAGAATTGGAAGTTTGCTTCCAGGCAGATACAGGGAGAAGAGCAAGGCAGGGCTTGACGAGGAGAATAAAAGAATCATGATAAAGCAATTTTGGATCCATGAAACAGGCAAAGCAAAAGATCCCTAAAATTTCAGGGAGCCTGTTGTCTGTTGATGAGTGTAGAATTGTGGGTGGGCTCTTCAAGGAGCACTTATCAAGAACAGGGAAAGATCAGGGCTGGGCTCAATTGGCAGAGTGCTTGCTTGCCTAGTGGTCCAGAAGCCCCTGGGTCTAGTCACAGGCTCCTGTAAACTAGGTGTGGCCATGCATGCACCCCAGAGTTAGAGGCAGGAGGATCAAAAGGCCAGGGTCATCCTTGGCTACACAGGGAGTTAGAGGCTAGCCTGTGAGGTGATGATCAGCTGTGCATACAGTGGATCTTTTGGATTATTCCTTTAATAAGAAAAAAACTATTTATTTTTACTATTTTTGAGTGTCTGTGTGTCTGTCTGGACCGGCATATGTACAGGTATCATTGGAAGCTAGAGAGGGTATTCAATACTCCGGAATTAGAGTTTTAGATACATGTGAGCTGCTTACTGTGGGGGTGCTAGGACTTGAACTCAGGACCTTTGTAATAGAGGTAAAGACTCTTAACTGCTGAACAGTGTCTCCACCCCTAAGGTAACTGATGACTAGTGGGCAAGAGATAGGAAGGCTTTCCTAGACGGTCTGAGAGTCAGTTTTCACTTAGCCTGTGCAGAGTTCACGAGGCCTTCTGTACATGAACACATGTCTCGGGGGCAAGATGAGATTGTAGGTTGTTGGGAGCTGTGATGGTTTGTATATTCTTGCGCCAGGGGAGTGGCACCATTTGGAGGTGTGGCTTTGTTGGAATAGGTGTGTCACTGTGGGTGTGGGCTTAAGATCCTCACCCTAGTTGCCTGGAAGTCAGTCTTCCACTAGCCTTTGGATGAAGACGTAGAACTCTCAGCTCTGCCTGTGCCATGCCTGCCTGGATGCTGCCATGCTCCCACCTTGATGATAATGGACTGACCCTCTGAACCTGTAAGCCAGCCCCAATTAAATGTTGTTTTTTTTTATAAGACTTGCTTGGTCATGGTGTCTGTTCACAGCAGTAAAACCATAACTAATACAGAAGTTGGTACTGGGAGTGGGGTATTTCTTGCAATAGGCCTGACCATGCTTTTATTTGAAAGAATGTGGATTTGAGGACTTTGGATTTGGAACACAGTGGAATGCTTTAAATGTGGCTTAATGGGTCATCCTAGTAGGAATATGGAAGACTTTGTTCCTGGGAGTAATTTGAACTGTGTTGACTTGGCCCAAGAGATTTCAAAGGAGAAGAATTTCAAAATGTGGCATAAAGACTGTTTTGTGGTATTTTTGGTGAAGAATGTGGCCACTTTTTGCCCTTGTCTGAAAACACTGCCTGAGGCTAAGGTGAAGAGACTCAGATTAATTGCATTGACAAAGGAAGTTTCAAAAAAGCCCAGCAGAGACTTTGTTCTCTGGTTAAGTCTTATGGAGAGAAGTTTGAACAAGTATATCAACATGGTTAATATAAAACATGGTTCGAGTATTAAAAGGGTACCAGGAAGTGAAATGGAGCAAAATCCTGTGTTCTAGGAGATAACAGATTAAGGGACTGGGACCTTGGGGCAAGATCCTACCCAGCTAAATTCAGATCCAGGCATGGCGGTACACAACTTTAATCCCAGGAGACAGGCATGTTGATCTCTGTGTTCAAGGCCAATCTACAGAGCAAGAAACAGCAAGCCAGTAAAGAACATCCCTCCATGGCTTCTGCATCAGCTCCTGCTTCCTGACCTGCTTGAGTTCCAGTCCTGACTTTCTTTGGTGATAACAGCAGTGTGGAAGTGTAAGCTGAATAAACCCTTTCCTCCCCAACTTGCTTCTTGGTCATGATATTTGTGCAGGAATAGAAGCCCTGACTGAGACAGGGGCTGACCCAGGAGTTTGTGAAATACACTGACATCTTATATTTACTTACCTGGGCACCACCTCTCCTGCCATTCAATGGCACAGGATATCTCTTGGCTTCCCTTGTTTATGTCTTTTGATATTTACCCATCCAAGAAATGCTTACTAAATACAGGGCCCTGCCAGAGGTAAGTGCCTAATGCCCTTGGCACACTTTGTTTCATGTTCCATTGGGCAGAAAACTGGAGCACAGCTTCTCCTTCCTGCCAGTTACCACCAACTCATCTGTAAACATGCTGTGAAAATTAATCCTTCCCGTGGCTGGAGGAAGCTGTACAGTGGTAAGCCCTGGTTGGTTTTCAGAGGACCAGAGTTCAGACTCGAACACCTATCTCAGTGCTCTAGCATTAGGGGACCCACCACCCTCTCCTGACCTCTGTGAGCACCTAAAATTATTCCTTCCCTAACCACACAGCCCCACCTCACCCAGGGGACCTGAAATTGATTTTTCTTCCCTTTGTCCAAATAGTGCAATCCCAGATAGCCCCCTGTGTTTTCGTGGGTGACAGAGAGGGTAAGCCCTTCGGTGCGTAGAGTGCTATGAATCTCTAGGAAGGTGATTTTTGTCTCACTAGCCAGTTCTTTGCAAACTCTGGCAAGAAAACTGTAGATGTGATTAAGCCTTTGGTTTGTGGCTGGAGTCGATGATTAGAAAACAGTCAAAATAAGCAAAGGGGTTTCTGGGTAATAAAAGCAGGTGAGGCCCCACTGTAGCTACTGCTGGCACTTGACAAGATACCTACAGCGCGCTTTCTCCTTAGCCCCATCTTTATCGCTCTCCATCTTTCTGGTGCTACGGGTGCTTTCTCTGGGTTCTTGAGTTTGAGGACATCTCATCAGCCCTCTTTTGTGTTTTTTACTTTTCAAAAACATTTCTCTTCAGCTCGCTTCATCTTTGTTCTGAAGCTGAACTGAGCAAGTGCGTTTTTTAAAGAACAGAAGAATTGATCTTTTTTTTTCCTTTTTTATAAGTGTTGTTCAGTGGGTGATTGACAGATATTATCATGTTCTGCCTGTCGGCTGCCAGGAATACAAAGGAACCTTGAAGCGACCTCTTCTGTTCTGCATTCTGAGCAAGGGTTCATCCCCTCTTTCTTTTGCTACATTCCCTACCTCTTCCATTTCCCTAACCCTCTGATGCACTATTGTTCACATATTTGAGGAGACACATGTCCTTAGGTAAGTATATATGTGTGGAAGTGTTAATCCTGAGATTCACTGGAGGCATTGCTGGGTCAAATTTGAAGCAAGCTTTATTAGATATAAAATACTGACCAAGAAATGGACTTTGGACAAGACCATTCCCTGTGATTTCCTAGCTGATTGGCTTCAAACCAGGTGTTATAGGAGTTTATAAGACTAACCTATAAAATAGGGTGCTGTACTTTCTTGTGAAGCACTGTTATTTTCTAAGCACTACAATTCCCAGCATTCCATGAAGTTACCTGATCCTTGGGCAGGTGGGGCTTACAGCTTAATTTTGGGCATTACAAAAGCTAAAAGATAACATCAGCTGTCATCCTCAGGTATGCCTTTCACCATTTTGAGACAGGATCCCTCCTTGGGGCCTGATGCTCACCAATTAGGCTACGCTGGTTGGCTGAAGAGCCCCAGCAATCCATCTGTCACCATCTTTCCAGGGCTTGTATTGCAAGTATGTACCATTGGCACCCTGGTTCCTTAGAAACGTGAATTCTGAAGTTATGTCCCCATGCTTCCAGAGCAAGCACTTCCCTGCCCGAGCCATCTCTCTGGCTTTCCTGACACACTCTCACAGAGTCTCTTTCAGACCATCAGGGAAATGGCTGAGTCAGCAAGCTTGGAAGCCAGGGAAACCTTCCAGGCAGAGAGATGGACTTCGCAGCTGGTGTGTGTGTGTTGTGTTGTTACCAGAGATAGCTCTGTCCTCTGTCAGCTTCAACATCCTCTGCTCATGGCATACCTGATGATGACAGCTGATGTTATCTTTTAGCTTTTGTAATGCCCAAAATTAAGCTGTAAGCCCCACCTGCCCAAGCATCAGGTAACTTCATGGAATGCTGTGGGTAAGGTGGATCTGTTTTAAGAACTTCTGGGGCAGAGGTGTGCATGAATGTGCCCCCCGAGGAGCTGACAGGTGTTTGGATGGAGCTCTTCCATCCCTAGGTTGCAACTGTGTTTGCCAAGGCCTCTACCACTGATCTGCATAGACTTTGATACAAGACAAAGGTTACACATGATAGGTTTTGTTTTTTTGTCCTGACAATAACCGTGACTTACCGTTTTGGTGGGTCACTAAGGAATCTAAATGAGTTATCAGGAGGTTCAGGAGGAGAACTTCAAAAGTCAGCTTAGCTCAGGGGGTACAGGAAATTAGAGTATCTCCATAGCAAACAAAGTTAATAGCCGTCTTTGAACTTCTCAGAAAATGTCTGGGAGAGGACCGGGCCCACCCAAAGTCACATAAATACAGGCCTTCAGCTTGGCTCATTGCGGCTCTCAGATAAAATATCAGTCTGTGAATGTAATGTTGTCTCCGTGTTAGCAGCCCTCACAGTAAATGTGGCTAACTGTGCTGGAATTCATGGCTCTTTGCTGGCAAGATGCTTCAATCAGACTAGGGCAAGAGGCTACTTTCCTTCGAGACACCAGTACTTCTCTCTGGTTTTCTTTCCCGTTTCAGCTGGATCTCAGCTGTGAGACCTGTACATTTTTGTTTTTTGTTTTTTGTTTTTTAAAAAGACTTATGTGTCTGTGTCTGGGTGTGTGTGTGCTGCATGTGTGCAGGTACCTTTGGAAGCCAGAAGAGGGCGTCAGATTCCCTGCAGCTGGAGGTCTAGGCTGTTGTGAGCTGCCTGGCAGGGATGCTAAGAATTGGACTCAGGTTCCCTGGGAGAGCAGGAAGTATTCTTTATCACTGAACCATCTCTCCAGCTCCGGACCCACACATTTTGACATCATTAACTGACTATCCATATCTTACCAGTATTATGATCATAACCCTTGCATGTGAGGTACAATGGAAGGCTTTCTGGAAGCAAGATGCAAGATAAGGTCCCTGGATAGCACCAGCTCCACGGTAGCACCACTCTAACTCTGTCTGTCTGTATGCTCTGAGGCCCTGTCAGGCTGCTGGGTGCTGGTTGCTACCTGGGGAATAGATGTCAAATTGAGCTCTACTGGAAAAGAGATAAGAAGGCTCTCTGTGTGGCATGTGAACTTCCTCCTTCTCCAGTGTCAGCCCGCTGAGCTAAGAGAAGATCAATAATGACCCACTACTGCCTTTTAATTGGTATCTCCAGTTCCCAGACTTCCAGAAGCTCCGGCAGACTGCACGGTTGTGATTTTTTGTTTGTTTGTTTTGCTTATAAAGTGCTCTGGAACCAATTTTGAAAAAAATAGATGTTTTCCAGACTGCCTCACATGCTTGATTTTATGATTTTTTTTGTCTCCCCCCTCCAAATTCTATCATTTTCTAGTACTTGCTCATGGAGGCCAAAAGGAAAGGGCTGATGGGGTCAGGACTTGGCCCAGGCAGCTTAAGGAGTTCCAAAGAGAAGCAAGACAGTATAGTATGAGCTCTCCAGAGCCCCCACTGGATGCAGATAGCCAGTATGGAGGATATAGGGGCTAAGGGGAGAGGAAAAGGATTTATTCATTCACTCTTTATCCTAGTTTCTAACTGTCAGCTTGACACAGCCTAGACTCAACTGAGGTGGGAGCCTCAGTGGAGGGACTGTGGGGAGCAGATTGGCCAATGGTCTGTTTAAGAGAGTGTCTTAATTGTTCATTGATATAGGTGAGCCCCGCTAACTGTGGGAGACATTCCTTGGGCAGGTGGTACTGAGCTGTGCAGAGAGCTAGCTAGCTAAGTGTGAACCTGTGAAAGAGCCAGCAGCCTCCCTTGAAGCTTCTATTTCCTGAGCATGCTTGAGCTCCTATCCTGACTTCCTTGGTGAGATGAAATAAAATCGTTCTTCCGCGAAATTACTTTCGGTCATGGTATGGGCAACAAGCTCAGGCTGCCCACGTTTAGGAAGTGTGCAGTCTGGATAACTGCTGTCAGGACAGTGCAAAATGACCTTTTTGTGAGGTGTGACCTCACAGAGAACTCTTCGGGAACACGAGCTTGTTCTGGCTGACAGTCAAGGAGGTCATTCCACCATGGAGCAGAAGGCATAGAAGGAAAAGGAGCAAGAAGTTGGCTGTCTGGTCACATGGCATTCACAGACAGGAAGCAGAGAGAGATGAAAGTTAGTTCTCACCTCACTTCCACCTTTCTATTAAGTCCAGGACCCATCCTATAGGATGGTGCTGCTCTCACCCAGGGTGAGTCTGTCTACCTTATTTAACTTAATCTTGGTACTCCCTCACAGACATGCCTAGAGGCCAGTCTTAGGTGATCCTAGCTCTATCAACTTGTATGGGAAAGATTAATCATTACCATGAATTATACTCATTCATGGTGACCTTATGACACATATGCCACACCCATTAGGTAAGTATTCTCTCTGTTCTTTTGGCAACACTTAAACGTAACTGTAGCTTTTAGTTTTCTGTTCAGGTGTGTCTGGCAGGACTCTTCTTGAGGCTCTGCTGTCTTTAAGTTGTCATCCCCGTGTGATCATGTTCCTTGTAGCCCAGATTTTCTATCTTTAGTCTCACTCTTGAGTAGGACCGGAGAATAAGACTTACTGGACCAATGACTCAGTTTCTGCCCACAATGCTTCTAGAACTGTGATTGAAAGGGAGATGATTTAACCATCAGCATCTTGGATACTCATTGAAGGTTCATGCAGTAAGGCTTTGTGTCAGTGTGGTGCTATTGGGAGATGATGACACCTTTAAAGGGTGAGGGTTTATGGGAGGTCCTTTGGGGGGGGGCGTGGCTCCAAAAGAGACTATGAGACTTTCATACCTATCATGATGCGTTACTTTGAGATAGCAATTGACAAACTAGTCATGGACTGGAAATTTCCAAATGATGAGTTCAAATATACCTTTTTTTCTTTGTAAATTAATTATTTCAACTGTTTTGTGATAGTGATAGAAAAATGAGTAACACAAAATATTTGAAAATTGGTCTCTGGCGGTAACAGCAAAATGGGCCTAGATTTTGCTGACTCTGTTTGCCTTATAGTCTTGCTTTTAAAAATAATTTTATTTTATTTATTTTTAAAAGAAATTATTTACTACTACCACTACTATTACTACAACTTCTATTTGTGTGTGTGTGTGTGTGTGAGTGTGTGTGTGTGAATGCATGTGTATCTGTGTCAGTTTAAGTGTACTACAAACATGCAGATACCTATGGGAGTCAGAACAGGGTGTCAGATCGCCTGAAACTAGGGTTACAAGCTGTTTGATATGGGTGCTGGGAGTCAAAGTTTGGTTCTCTGCAAGAGCCAAGAGCAATTAAGTGCTCTTCCCTGCAGAGCCTCCTCTTCAGCCCCTATTTTCAGTTTCAATTTATGTGTGTGTATGGATGCTGAGGAGTGGGGGCGGGGGAGGGGCAAGTTGTGCATGAGAGCCTGCCTACAGAGGCCAGAAGAAAATGCCAGATCCCCATGGAGATGGAGTTACAGAAAGGTGTGAGCTGCACTGGATCCTGGGAACCAAGCTTGGGTCCTCTGCAAGGGCAGTATCTGCTCTTAACCACGGAGCCCTCTCTCCAGCCTGATTGTTGAGTTTTCAGCCCAGTTTCCAGCATTACCCAGTGCTCACAGGTGGAGACCAGAGGAAAAGGGCTGAAGGGGTCAGGCCCTGATTTTAGTGCAGCTCCTTAGAGTTTGGCTCTGTCTTTCCCTTCACTCCTGATGGCAGACTTCTCTGGGTTCATCTAGTGCCTGCGCACCGCCTGCGGATTCGGCTGCGTAGAGGATTTGAACGACTCCTCCAAGGTCATCCATCTTGTGTGGTTCTCCTCAGCTGCCATCTTCTTGCCCTCTGTGTGATAACCCACAGCCCACCGATATGTGATTTCTCCCGATTGGTGGCTCAGCCTCAGGATGGGAGAGAAGACACTGTGTTAGAGAGAAAGGAACATTGGGTGAAATAGAAAATGTGATTTTGACACCAATCAATGAGCCAGTCGGCATTCAAGCTGAGCTACCCCGATGTGATAAAAGACTGAGAGGCTAAAGCGGTACCATCTAAGCTGGAGCTGCCTCTGTGACCTCAGCCAGCTGGCCACTCACTGGAACAAGACACCACTTCTCCAGATAAGGGAAAAAATCCAATTTCTGGAAGGTGTGCTTAAAACATGATGGATTTGAAAATTCTGCCAGGTTTCTTTTCCTATGTGTTATTTTCCCCTTTAACTTCTCTGCTACTAAACTGGTCACTTCCAAATTTGAAAATGTGATTACAGAGGGTTATATACACCCATCAACATGCATGTATATTAATGTACTTTGGGGATGTTCTTCTCTCTCACCATGTCATCCTAACTCCATCCCATCCTTCTCCCTCTCACCCACCACTCCCATTTGATCCCCGATAATTTTGCTTTTATTTATATGTCATTAGCAAATATATGTTTTTATGTCTCTATAAATATTCAGGGTTCAAAAAACTGAGAGAAATGGGAAATTATTGGTCTTTCTATGATGAACTTGATCAACTATGTCGATCCCAGATGCATTTCTCCGAAAATGCTATGACCTCGTTCTTTACAATGTGAACTCCCATTGTGTGTAGAAGCCACACTTCCTGATCCATTCCTGCCGTGGTATGATTTTATTCTTTACAGTGTGACATTCCCATTGCATGTATAAGCCACATTTTCCCGATCTATTCCTGCGGTTGGACACCCAGGCTGGTTCTGTAACTTAGCCGTTGTGACTGGTGCTATGCAGTAACCAGAGCTATGCCAGGATCTCTGTGATGTGTTGGCTTGGAGTCTTGGGGATACGAACTAAGGAGTACCATGGGATTGACAGTAGATCTACTATCAGTTTTCTGAGGAAGAGCTGTGCTGATGTTCACAGGGGCTAGGCTAGTTTCCATTTTCATTCACAGCACTGAGGGTCCCCTTCTGCCTTCATCCTCGCCAGTATTTTTAAACTTTTCATTCTATATCAATACGGTACCTGTGTTTTAGACCCAAGAGGGAGAGGTCTACATGAACACGGAATGCGCCAACCCTGGATAGGGGTTTGTTTGGATAAAAAATTCTCTTTTGGACTCAGAAAAGCTGAAAACAGGCTTTCAAAGATATTGTGGAGCTCTTGGGTATGAGCTCAGAAGGCAGGGCTTTACATTCCGGGTCAGGTCAGGAGTGATGCGGGCAGACAGATGGAGAAGATGAGTGGGCTGCTCTGTGCGGGGTTTGGGAACTGGGAGCTGGGACTTTGGGGGAGTGGAGAGCATGCAAACGCTGGCCTTGCCAAGTACATTTAGGAGCCATCTGGCTGCTTTGATTGTTGCCAAGAGAATGGTGATGTAGGACCCCTGTGGGCAGCATCCTCACTCTACTGAGGAAAACTAGATGCTGATAGATGAGCTGGTTTGACTGCAGTTGTGTGAGAAGCTCAGGCTAGAGCCTCTACCTCTGGCTCCTACCTCCCAGTCTTCTCTGCTGTAGGATGGAGCTGACTCTATCTTCCTGCTACCACTGGTGGATAGGGATTTCATGCAAGTGTGTATACTCATGCATGTGTACAGGTGTGTGTGTGTGTGTGTGTGTGTGTGTGTAGTGTGGTATATACAGATACAAGTGCATGTCATTCCTTAGATACTGTACAGCTTGTTTTTGCTTTGGTTTTGAGATGGAGTCTGAACTTACCAGATAGATGACACTAACTGTCTAGTGAGGCCCAGGTGATCCACCTGTCTCCACATCACCAGCACATGACTCTACACCAAGCTTTGTTTTCAATTCTGTGTATGTGCATATGCATATATTGCAGGGTTCACATGCACATAGAGGCTAGAGGACAACCTTGGGTATAATTTTTCAGGAGCCATCCACCTTTTCTTTTTTTGAAATGGGGTTTTTGAAATAGTCTCTTGATGGCCTGCACACTCTAGAGACCCTCCTGTTTCCACCTCTCCAGAGCTGAGAATATATGTTCACCACCATGTCTGCCTTTTTCTGGGAATACTGGGGATCAAACTCTGCTCCTCATGCTTGTATGGCATCTTACCAACGAAGCTGTCACCCCAATCCTAACATTCACCTTCGTGTGGGTTCCGGAAACAGAGCTCAGGTCTTCATGCTTGTAACTCAATTGCTTTGCAGACTAAGCTGTCTCTCCATCCCCTAGTAGATATTTTCTACTGCTTGCATGGGGGAGGTGGGGGGAAGGCGGCTCACATCCAGCTACTGTTGGTGCTGTGCGAAAATTCATCATAATATCAATTCCTGCTGGGGAGGAGCTTATTTGAAAATACTATGGGACATGTTTGAAACTTTGGGAGTAACGTATGACATTTCAGAACAATAGGGATGCAGCAAGAACAAGGTGCATTGGAAATGATCTCAGGCTGCTAACAGCGCTGTAATCATTTCTGTCTGTGTTTGGGTCATTTCCCTCACCCGTTCAGCTTTTGAAGGAAGCCAGTGGAAATCCTATCACCCTTACAGTTTTGTGTCTTGCTGTTTTCATGTCACTTTTTGTCATAAGTAATTTTGTCTGTAACCACTCTAGTGGCAGCAGGCTATTTGCAAGGAGCTTAATCACAAGGCATTTACTAACCGTGGTATTAATTTATTGTAGTAACTCCATAAGTGTCTGTTAAGTACCTTATACCCAGGCTTTTCTAGAGAACATCATCTTAGTGATGGTCATTTTAGTGTGAATGGGGAATTGGAATGGCTGGGAACATTAGCTGAGTCCCATATAAGTTTGGGGGAACTCAAGCAACCCAACCTTCTCTTCTCTTCCCTTCCCTCCCCTCCTTTCCATTTTCTTCCTTTCTCCTTCCCTCCCTCCTTCCCTCTCTCCCTCCTTCCTTCATTTTGAGATCAGTCTCTCTGTGTACATATGCATCTACCTGTCCCAGCCTGGGATTACAAGTGACTATTCCTATGCCTCAATCAACTACAACCTTCTCTTCTGGCCCTTCCCACTTTAGTGTGTTATGACCAACATGAACCACATTTGGCTTAGACAAGGCTGAGGACCAAGGAGGCAAGTTCTTTCCAGTGTCATCTCCTATATTCTCTGATTCATCCTCATGGGCACTATGAACACTTGCCAGTCACCATCGTAGTGACAGAGGGATTCATGACAATAGTTGCTGATGTGATCACATCCGTGCAATATCCTTACCGGATGGGTGAGATGATCAGTGGTTTATTTGTCTTGAAGATGGGACACCAGCGAGCCGGCAGCACCATGTGGGACTGGCTCAGGGACAGTGGACACTGTGGGCCAGGTTGAAGCAGGCTAGGAATTACAGGAGAACTCTACAGAATGGGGTGGATGCAGAGCTGTTGGTACCTTCTGGAGGGTGTGGCTGGCCTGTTGGAATGATCTAGAAGCCTGCCACTCAGGAGCTGTCCTAGTTCCTGTGGCAAAAAGAATTGCTTGTGAGTGTGTCTTTGAGAGCCAACTAATGGGGAGTGACTAGCTTGCACACTCTTTGAAGCCCTCCCAATGTCACCAAGGTGTCAACGCAGCTCCTGGTGCAGTGAGCCTTTAGTTCAGGGAGTTCAGCACACCAAGGAATTGGCTTCTTCCTCCACTTCCCCTAATTCATCTGTCTTTGGTTTGCTTTTAAAATACTCCAGAAGCGGTGACTTACCTTCGAGAGGCTGTGTAGTGTGAAAATGTGTAGTATGGTTTGAATGTAGGCAACCTGGGTTCCATCCCAAACTTTATGACATATGTACTAGGTAGTATGGGGCAGGTTATCCTCGCCCTCATTCTCCATGTCCATGATCTGGTTTTATTTGTATGTAAACTGGAGATGATGGTAACACAACTGAGGGTTTTTGTGCTAAGTGGAGACTGACACCGCGTGAGGTAGCAGGAGAGTTCCTGATGCACAGTGTTCAGTAACCCCATTATTTGTATCCCATGAATTTGCAAAAATACCATGCTTCTGTTTCAAATATTCTTTCTCTTTCTAAAACTGGGGTTACCTCACACTCATTGCCAGAAAATGTTCTCTTGATTGATTGATTGATTGATTGATTCATTCATTCATTCATCCAATTATGCATCCACTTGTCCTTTCAGGCACCATCTATTCTTTCATTTGCCCCTCGCCATCTATCCACCCATGCCTCCGTCCTGCCCTTCATTCCCTAAGTGTTTATGGTCCTTTACCTTATACCAGCCTCAGTGCTTGATGACAAAGACCACCAAAGAGTGAGATTGACAAATTCTTTAGGAGATGGGACATAGCGCGGATGTGAGGAAACAGAAAACAGGCAAGAGATGAGCTGGGAGATATTTATGTCTGACAATTATGCTCAGAGGGAAGAAAAAGAAGCAAGCAGCAAAAAAAGGGGAAATGGACAAGGTCAGTCCAGAGTTAGCCATGAGACAGATAGTAAATTACAGTCAAAAGTCACATAGCTTTTTGCCATTGAAAGCTGAGGCGTGTGTATATCCAAACAACGCCACACTTAGCACCAAGTCATCCATTGGACCTATTTTCTTCCACCGGTTGGTTCCCATTTCTTCCCACTAGTTGAGACTATATATATATATATATATATATATATATATATATATATATATATGTATATATATATATATATGGAGTCTGTTTTCAGTACTCAAGAAGATATGGAACAGAGACATAGAGCCAGCTGACATTGGTCCCTGTGGGGCATTCAGAGACTTCCGTTAGAATCTCTCCATAGCTGGGTTGATAAACAAGAGTTTCTGCCCACAGCACTAATGAAAAATGAAGGGGTATAATTTGGAACTGGGATATTTGATGCTTAAGTCCACAAAGGGAGGGAATGTAGTGGCCCAGAATAGTTAGAGAGATTTCTTGGAGGAAACTGAAGTGTAACTGTGTCCCCAGGGTCAGTCAGTGTCTATATTGATTACCTCTTCGTCCCCTTTAAGAGTGAATCTGCTTCCACTTTTCTTTAAGCCTTGGAGAGTTTCCCTGGAGAAATTAGATTATGTATCCGGTAGCCCTGAGTTAATAAAATCTAGCAGTTTAATTCCATTCTTTGCTCACTCTCCCCCTAGAGCCTTATAGCTTAACTTCCATTTATTGAAACTTCAGCTATAGGATTGTTCTCCTTAACATCCCTGTTCCCAGGGCTACAGAGGCGACTCCGTAGGTAAGAGTGCTTGTTTTTTTCAGCATGAGGACCTGTGTTCAGATTCCCAGCATCCATGTAAAAAAGTTGAGAATGGCTGTGCCCACAGCTGTGACCTCAGTGCTATGGGGAGCAGAGGCAGGAAGATCTCTGGGATTTGCTGGATGTCAGTCTAGCTCCATGTTCAGCGAGAGACCCTATGTCAAGAAGATAAGGCAGAGAGTGACAGAGCAGGACAAGAAGCATCCTTCTCTGTCCTCTGCACACATATACACAGATGTATGCACCTATGCACACACATTCTCACATACCTACATGTACACATCACTCACACAAAACACGCAATATTCCTGTTGCCAGTGTGATATGATTTTCTCTGAGGTCAGAAATTATTTCCCCTGTGAAATAAAGCTAACCCTTGTGTAAGTTTCACAAAAGCAATCTTCACTATGAAACTTCATCCATATTTACCAAGTATCTTTGAGCATGTAAGAGTATGTCACTTACTCGGGTACCACAGAGACTAGGTTCAGGGACTCAACTTAGACCAGGAGATAAAACAAAGACATGATATTGTGAGAGAAGCTCTAAGAAGAAAGGATGGAAGGGCAAGGAGTTAGCGGAGTTGACAGAGTGCCTGTCCGGGATACATGAAGCCTGATTAAGCTTTAGGAGCTAGGAACAGTAGCATAAATTGGTAGAATGCTTAGCACTCAGGAAGCCTGGCTCATCCTTAGTGCTTGACCGCAATCAGGAGTTGGAGGCAGGAGAATCAGAAATTTAAGGTCATTCTCACATTCCTGAAGCCAGTTTGGGGGGTATGAGAGAGAGAGAGAGAGAGAGAGAGAGAGAGAGAGAGAGAGAGAGAGAGAGAGAATATAAAATGGAAGGGTGAGGTGAGTCCCAGGGAGGGAAGGGCCATAGGGAGGGTAGAGCTAGAGTTGGGCCTGTGGAAATAGTGGGAGTGGGTGCATCATATTCATAGAACACGTTAGGAACAGAAACAGAGGAAACATACTGGAACATTCTGGGCTCAGCTGAGGCTAGGCATGTGAGGGAGTGTTACAGCAGCCAAGAGTGGTTTGGAGCAGAAGGCTCTGAGGTTGGGTCCTGACCTATGGTATGGACCCAAGCTCTGTCCAGAGACCTGTGACCAGGACAGAGGAGGCCAGAGACGTGGCATTTAGACTCATGTTTGTTCTGGCTGTAGCACGGAAAGAGGGAGGAAGGCTGTGAGTGGGGGATGGGACAAGTTTGGGCTCTGCCTGGCAGCAACATGGGCAGGTCTTAAGGAAAGCTGAAGAGTGGAGCAAGTGGTAGTGGGAGGGAGTGGGTGAGCTGGAGGAGGTGGGTGAGCTAGAAGAGGTAGGGGGTACTTATCTTTCCTCCTCCCTAAGCAGGATAGACTCACATGCAGCTGGGTGTTCCAGGATTGCTGGCACAGTGTAGCTGGTTTCTGGGTGTTAGCATTCTGTCTAAATTCCACCCCACAGTTACCTGGCAACAGCCAGGTAGGCCTGACCCACTGTCTCTCTCTTTCACTTGCTTTCCTTTTGCTTCTCTCTTGCCCTCATGGGCTCTCCCCCCTGCCCCCTCCCCCCGCCCATGTGTTCATGGATGACCTCTATTTTTCTCCTATACTTCTCTACTTCTCTCTCAATCTCTCTCTCTCTGCCTTTCTCTGCCTCTGCTACCCTCTCAACTCCCCTCCCCCTGCCCTGAATAAACTCTATCCCTCAGGGGGAAGGGATGCCCCAGCATGAGCCTGCTGAGACATTCCCCTTCCCCCATACCTTACCACACCCCCATAGAGCATACCTTATCCCTGGGTACCCTTTTATAAACACATCACCAGGGTTGTCACCTCTGGGTTTTCACAGTGGCTCTGGCCTCATTGGTGCGACTCTAAATTGAAGACAAGAGTCTGCCAAACCGGGAAGTTGTTCAATCAAAGCAAAAGTCTCTGGGACTGGGAGTGGCTCAGCTTTTTGCTAGTAATTAGTGTGTGTGTGTGTGTGTGTGTGTGTGTGTGTGTGTGTGTGTGTAAGGTTGTGCATGTGCATGAATGCACATGCATGCCAAGGCTGATGTCCAGGAACATCTTCAGTCCTTTTCCACATTATTTTTTTGAGGCAGAGTCTGCCCTTTAACTTGGAGCTTGCCAGTTTGACTATGACAGCTGGCCAGCAAACTCCAGGGAATCCATCGATCTGCACTTCCCTAGCTCTGAGATTTAAGGCACCACCCAGGCTAGCTTTATACATGTAGATTTGGGGAGATCAAACCCACTTCTTCATGCCTGCAAGGCGGGCCCTTTACCACTGAGCAGTTTCCTCAGCCTTGCCAGCAGCTGTGTTCCCTGTACTTCCTATAGGGGGCACCATTTTTTATTCCACCGGGTGAGACCAGCGGCCCACCATCCTCCGGTCCGGGACCCAGAGCTGATATAGGAAAAAGCACTGCTTCCGTCTCAGAGCGCTTTTAAGTTCCTACTGACAGATTCTATTCAGGCTAAAATGAGTGGCTGGGGGGCAACTCATACATAATTTCCTTCTATTTAG
The DNA here is from genome assembly GCA_902729485.2 of Mus minutoides. Lineage (NCBI taxonomy): Eukaryota > Metazoa > Chordata > Mammalia > Rodentia > Muridae > Mus > Mus minutoides. Next base: position 218,547 of record LR749818.1, on the reverse strand, counting down.
TGACTTCCTGCACCACGGGGTCTGCAGAATTTCTGCTCATTTAATTAAAGGTTATATTGGCAAATTGTTATCCTCCGGAGTGTGGGTGTGTGAGGAGGCTTTCGGAATACATTGTAGGGCAATTCCCTTTGCCCTTTATTGCCTCTGCAGGCCATGTGAAATTGAATCACAAATAACACGTTTTAGGAACAGGCAGAGAGACTGAGGCCCGTGCTGCCTTTGGCTTTAATAAGACAGTGAGCGTGTGTAGGTAAACGACCCTCTGGTTATGTGGGTGAGGCAGAGGAGACAGAGGCAAGTGACTAATGGTAGTGATTTCTCCACCCCAGAAAGTGAGTTCATCAGCCTTCCCTCTCTCCTGGAGCTTACGAACCCAGTAGCTGGCTGTGCATTGAAACATCCAAAGGGCCCATTATTGTTAATGGGAGGCTCTTGGCAGCTGGAGACCAGCCCCGCTCACACACCAGCAGGAGGAAAGACAGCCAGATGCCGACTTCCCTCTCCAGAGGCTACAGCCATTTTCATGGTTGTGGGTGTGAGGAATAAGAAAGCAAGAGGTGGGAACTATTGCAGCAAAGTATAATTGCCTACCCAGAGATGTGGGCGAGCTCTTTAGGTACTGGAAAAGGGGCAAATGGGATAGGGTATTGGGCTTGAGGGCCGACCTCGCCCACATGGCATGGTGGGCTGCTGCTTAAAACCAAGTCTGACCTTTGTAAGGACAAAGGGCTGCATTTGTAAATGGATACAAGTCTGTTCTGAGATGCATTTTGTTACTGAGGTAGAGAGGTCAAGGGTGAATGCTTTCCTGACCTTTGAGATCTTGCCAGTGACTGGTGGTTCCATTGTCCCTGACAACAGAGGTGAGAGGCTGCCATCTGTGAGAGCTGAGAGGGCTGTTGAGAGAGGGGCTGTGGGGACAGGTGAGAAATGAGGTGCTTAGTGATAAGGAGGTGACATTGAAAGGAAGCTTGACTGACAGGAGCCTGATATAGCTGTCTCCTGTGAGGCTCTGCCAGTGCCTGACAAATACAGAAGTGGATGCTCACAGCCATCCATTGGACGGAGTACAGGGTCCCCAATGAAGGAGCTAGAGAAAGTACCCAAGGAGCTGAAGGGGTTTGCAGCCCCATAGGAGGAACAACAATATGAACCAACTAGTACCCCCAAAGCTCTCAGGAACTAATCACCAATCCAAGAGCACACATGGTGGGACTCATGGCTCCAGCCGCATATGTAGCAGAGGATTGCTTAATTGGTCATCAATGGGAGGAGAGGCCCTTTGTCCTATGAAGGCTCTATGCCCCTGTATGGGGGAATGCCAGGGCCAGGAAGCAGGAGTGGGTGGGTTGGTGAGCAGGGGGAGGGGGAGGGGGAGGGTGTTTTTCAGAGGGGAAACCAGGAAAAGGGATAACATTTGAAATGTAATTTTTTTTTAAAAATCAAAAAAGAAAAGAAAAAAAGAAAGGATGCTTTAAGGGAGCCCAGGGAGTGAATGCTGACTACCTGGGGAAGGGTAGTTGGGGTAGAGGGACTGTGTTGGGGTTATGGCCCATTTTTTTCCTCTTAATTTTCATTTGTATTGTTGTCAATTTCACACACACACACACACACACACACACACACACGCACACACACACACACACACACACACACACACTGATACAGTATACTTCAGTCATTGTCACCACCTCCTTGTTGGCCTGTTACTTCCCTTCCACTCCTGATGAACCCCCTTCTCTATAGGTCCCCTTTGTTCCCATTTGTTTGGCTTGTGTCTTTTTATGACCCTCTGAGTTTAATTAGAATTGCTTTCGTGATCATGAGTGAGAGGGTATTCCCAGGAGTACGGGCAGCTTATCAGTGCTTACACCATACGAGACCATGTCTCTCCTTCCTCAGCGAGGTCTAAGTGCACACTCATCTTCAGAGAGGGATGGGGCCTTCTGAGGTCTTCCTTAGAGCTCTCTATGCCATACAAACTCCTGCAAGACTTGTATACTCTTCTGCAGGAACAGTCAGTCATTTAGAGAATTTAACCACATGTTTAGTATAGTAAACTAATGGTAGGAGCATCCCCCCTAGGGCCTACGACCTCCCCAGATATAAGCTTCTTGCCAAATTTACACCACCAGCTATGAATTACCTCCTGTGGAGCAGTCCTCAGAGCCAATCAAAAGGCAGTAATTCCTCTATGCAGCTATTGTACCAGTGGGCCCATCTTGCCTGTCCTTCTTTCAGGTTTGGGGCTGGGCACTAATATCCTCTATCCCTTCAGGGGTCCTGTATTGTTCACAGTTCATCATCTCTCTAGTTCTTATTCCCATAATGACTCTTCTTGCATAGTTTGGGAACAGTGAGAAGGTCTTGCTCATGATGGAGTGGGTCNCCTCTATGCAGCTATTGTACCAGTGGGCCCATCTTGCCTGTCCTTCTTTCAGGTTTGGGGCTGGGCACTAATATCCTCTATCCCTTCAGGGGTCCTGTATTGTTCACAGTTCATCATCTCTCTAGTTCTTATTCCCATAATGACTCTTCTTGCATAGTTTGGGAACAGTGAGAAGGTCTTGCTCATGATGGAGTGGGTCTATACCAATTACACATCCAGGGACTGGGAAAATAACCAGAATGTGGCCCAGTGGCCTCCTTAGGCACACTGTGAATTAGGTTAACATCATGCCCATGACATGCTTCAGCCCGAGGGCCTTGGCGGCTTTTCTTTTTAAACTTTTGGTATTAGTCTCAGCTCAGACTCAGTACTTAACATTTCTTGAAATTTCTGGAATTTCTCAGAGGTGAAGTTACCATGAAACATGGCTATATGTCTCTGTAGAGGAAATACAGATGTCTTCTCTGCACATTCTTGGACTGGTGTGGCAGAATTCTTCCTCGGTAAGCCCCAGACATCCCCTCACTATGGATTCCACAACCTCTCATGGCTCCCTGATGGATAACCCAAGCCAGCACTTAATACGACTTGAACAGGGATGTATAGAATCTATTCCAGGGGCGTCAAAGGAACTGTCAGACTTTGCTAATGTATAGTTTTCACATCAAGGTTTACATCTTTGAATTAAGTCTGGAAACTGGGTGAAGCAACTGTGATATTTTTCAACTGTAGCAAATGATATTTGCCTTCTGTTCTTTAGCTTGCATGTGTGCATGTGTATTTTGTATGTGTGTGTGTGTGTGTGTGTGTATTTAGTTTTTACTACAAATCAAGCAATACCCTACTCAGCTGCAGGTCTCTTATACCTTGGAGTTCCTTGTGATCTGTATCCCATCACCAGAGAATATTATCAGTCAAGGCATCCCAAAGGACCCTCCAGCCCTGCTGTACATTAGAGTAACCATGTTCAGCTCCTCTTTGGATGTTAAAGGCTGCTTCCTGCTCATTGCTTTGTTAAAAACCCCATTATTCCAGAGAGTCTTATATCTAAAGCCTCTTGGTCCCATTTTTTTTCTAGTTCAAAATCTTTATAAGCAAAATATTAGGTGGTTTGTGTTCTAACATATATTGAAGAATGCATGGCCATCCTTAGTATGCATGACCAGGGCACTGAGAATGAGGAAGAGAAATAGGGTAGGGATCAATAGAAAGCAGAGAGTGCCATAGTTGGCCAAAGTGTCCCATGCATGTCAAGGGTCTGTCTCCCAGCTGTTGCAGAGAGATGCTTTGTCTTGGCACAACTCAACATGTGTTGGAAGAAGCTGAGTCTGATATTTTCTTTTCACACTTTTGGGTCTTAAATGTATCCTGAGGACCCATGTGCTAAAGGCCTCTGGTCCTGTTGGGAGGTGGTGGAACCCACAAAAGGTGGAGATTAGATTCTTGCCAGAGCCAGCTTGTGTCCTTAAAGGGCAGCCCGACTCACTTCTGTTGCTGAGACTCCAATGGAAAGCAACTTAGAGGAGAAAGGATTGATTTTTAGCTCACAATCTCAGGTCACAGTCCAACATTACAGGAAGGTAAGACAGGAATCTCACACTCAGAAGCAGAGAGCAAATGTGTGTGTACTTATTGCTTGGCTTGTTTTTTTGTTTTTGTTTTTTCTATTCTTCAACCGTTCATGGTCCAGCCCATGAAATGGTACAGTCCATATCCAGGAGGCATCCCTACCTCAAGGAGCCCAGTTAAGATAACCCTTCACAGGTATACCATAGGCCAATCAAATCTAGGTCATTCCTCTTTCAGACTCTCTTCCCATGTGATCATCAGATTGACAATGAAAACTATGCACCACACAGGTGTACTGGAACCTGGGCTGCTCTTACTCCACTTCCTGACCACCATGAGGTGAGCAGATTTTCTCTGCCATGGCCCACCTTTCCTTGAAAGTGGCACTCATTTTTCAAGGCCGGTTCCCTCCTTGTACTGGAATGTAGCCTGCTTGTTCTCTTCAGCTGCTGCTTTGGTTGTTTTTAATACAGGGCCAGTAAAAAGCATATATAATCTTCAAAGATCAAAGTATTTACTGCTTGGCCTTTATAGATGCCTATTGTGAAAGAAAATGTAGAATATAATACAGTGTGGCTAATTAATGAATGTGAATCTTTCTCTCCTTACATTGTGTGTGTGTGTGTGTGTGTGTGTGTGTGTGTGTGTGTGGTGTACTCGCTGGCACTTGCACAGTTGTATATGCATATGATTGTGGAGGTCAGAGGTCACTCTCAAATATTGCTTGTTGTCATGTATTGTGTACTTTGTTTTGAGACAGAGGCAAGCCAGTTCACAAATTCCAGAGATCTGTCTGCCTCTGCCTCCCAGTACCGGGATTATAAGCACATGCCAAGAGGCTCGGCTTTTTCATGTGGTTTTAGGCATGGAGCTCAGGTTCTCCTGGTTGCATGGCAAACATTTTACCAACTGAGTTATCTCCCAGGCCCCCAATCCTCCTTATCGTATGGAGAAATTGCTCTCATAATGGCTACTTAATGAACACTAATTAATGGCCTCACTATCTGAAAACTGACATCATGTTTTGCCGAACAGTTAATCTTCACAATTTAAGAATTTCAAATCAAGACCATAACCCACAGAGAACGTGAGACAGTTCATTTCATCCCTTTTATCCAGTTCATATTAATAATTGAAACATAGCCTCACACCTAATTGGGTATAAGACTATTAGATCTGACAGTTCTAGACAAACTAGAATTAATTTGGGCTCAGCATTATAGTTATTTTTAGGAATCCATAAGCTGCTTTGCTGTGTTTCCTAGACAGTCAGGCACAAATCCCAAATGCTCTCTAGATTCCTTAGGGTAGAAGGTAATCTCCTAACTATTGGCCAATTATCAGGCATGAAGAGGAAATCAAAAAGTACTTTCTGGATAAACGAGGGGTCTAAAGTCATGTCTGTCACAAGGTTGATCTTGAGAACGTTTGATTAAATCATCTAAGCAAAATCATTTATTGAAAGAAATGAGAAGTTTCAGGGTACAGAATACAGACCATTCTAGACCAAACCTGAAGCTCTCTGCAAGGTGCGCACAAGTTAATTTAAAATCTCCATCTAATGTAACTGTCAGAGTGTTGGATAACACCGCTCAGCCCCAAGGGCTAGATGAGCTACCCAATCAATGCTATCTAACAAGAACAGCTACAAGTCAAAGATGGACAGTTCATTCAGGAGGGACCGCATGGATGTGCTGCTTCAAGGCCAATTAACCAGAGCCTGACATCTTCCAGTAAATCTAAATGAAATGCATTCCTGTGAATTCTAATTTCAAGTAAGTCTAATTGAACTTGGGTGAGGAGCTACCATTGAGCAAGTACAATGAAAATGAAGTAATTGAATATGTTTCCAGAATGTATTTGAAATGTGGTCCATCAAAAGTTGTTTCAGAACCCAAGTGACTGTCTGCACATGCTTAATATTTGGAAAGAGAAGAAGAGAAGAATGCCAAGAATGCCATAGCTAGCTGTTTAGTTTCTTAAGGCAGAATCTGCTCTGTGTGTGTGTGAGTGTGTATGTGTGTAAGCAATGCACATGTGTGCATGTAGAGACCAGAAGTCTACCTTGGGTGGTATTTCTTCAGGATGCCATCTTTGTTTACTGTTAATCTTCAATTCAACAGAATTCCGGAACCACCTGAGAGGTAGGACTCCGGGGAACATCTGTGGGTGATTATCTTGGTTGTATTAACTGTCTTGCAATTCTTCTCTGTGTGATACCATTCCCTAGGTGGGATCTTGTACTAGAAAAGCAGAGAACACGGAGGGGGGAGCGGCAGCAGCAAGAAGCCATTTTTTTCTCTCTTTTCTGATTGTGGATGTGAGGTTCTGATTGTGGCTGGCTACTTCAAGTCCTTCCCACCTTGATTTCTCTGCCATTGATAAACAGTTGTTCCTTGAATTGTGGGCGAACACAAAGCCTTCCTTTCTTGAGTTGCTTTTGTCAGGGTATTTAACAACAGCAACAGGAATAGAAACTAAAACGCCACCCATGTTTTTCTTTCAGTCAGGGTGATTCAGTGGCTTGGAGCTCACCAATTCCATTAGGCTAGTTGACAGCCAGGCTCAGAGATTTGCCAGATTGTCATCCACACTACTGAGATAAAAAAATGCACAGCATCATGCCTTTTCTTTCTTTCTTTCTTTCTTTCTTTCTTTCTTTCTTTCTTTCTTTCTTTCTTTCTTTCTTTCTTTGTAAATGCAGATGCTGAAGTTCAAACTCAGGACCACATTCTTGCATGTCAAGGACTTTATACCAAGTGAGCTTTCTCCCTAGCGCTGGCATTCAGTTGCTCATTTGTTCTAAAGCTACATGTTAAACAATGCGGTTAAAAGAATTAAGATGAGTGAGGATGCAAAGCAAATGGCAGCCCATCCCGCCCACCCCACTCACCTCGCCCCACCCAAATGGAAATCCCCAAACCGATAAAGCTACAGCAATGAAACTTCTTCCCTCATTCCTCTCCTGCTGTTCACAAAATACAGCAACACCGCTGGTTTGAAATTACAGCAATTTTGATGGTGTTAACTAGTTGGTCACATGTTAAATGTTGAACTGTTTATTAAAATCCTACAGTATTCTAGGTACAGTAGGAGAGAAATGAATTATCAAGACTGAGTCTTTGGCCTGAAGGAAGTCTCTGTTCAATAATTATAAGACCTAGGAGTAAATCAGTATAGGAAAGGCAAATGTGATCTGTAGCAGAGAATCAAGGACTGTGTCTTCAAGTTACACAGACTTCTTGACTGAGAAAATAAAGCAGTCTTCTTAAGGGAGACGTTATTTGAGCTGTAAATATTTGCAGGAGGAAAAGAAAAGAACAGGATCTATTTGGAGTAGGATGAAGCATTTAATTGAGTTGGCATAGAAGAGTTGTAGCATCTGATAATATAAAAGAAATGGATGTGGTATGGTTACAGAAGTCTTGAATACATTTATATTGTATTAGGTAGCTGGCAAGCAGAAACATGGTTTGACTAGAAATCTGGATATAATGTTTAACCTTATCAAGAGCAAAAAAGTTAAAAAACACAAGGATATATCACCTCATAACCATTCGCTTCACTTTATTACTGTTTTCAAGCACTATTACCAACATCAACTTGGGGAGAGAATGGTTTATTTCATCTTACAGGTTACAGTTGCATCGTTTTAGGAAGTTGAGGCAGGAACATAAGGAAGATTTTGAAGCAGAAATCATGAAGGAATGCTGCTCACTGGTTTGCTATTCGGCTTTTGTTTCTCTAGCTTTCTTAAATACCCAAAGCCACATGCCTAGAGCCCATAATTGGCCCTCCTGCATCAATTAATAGTCAAGATACCTCCACACCCAAGCCATGCCCATAGGTCAATCTGATCTGAATAACTCTCAATTGGGAGATTACCTTGTTTCAGGTGACCCTAAACTATATCAAATTGATAGCTGAAGACTGAAAGTATGATATCCGCATAAGACACCCCAGGACCAAGTTCTCAGTACAAGGGAGATTTGTTTGCCCCAGAAGGACAAAAGGCAGGCAAGAAGAGACAAAGACAGGAGATAGAGGATGAGGGAGAAGGGAAAAGTAACAAGGGAGAGGGGGAAGATAGGTTTGCCCAGAGGGACAAAGGATTGTCTCTGGATAGAGACTAGACAGACATGGTCTAAAGGCAAATTGCTGTTTATAGAGGGTAAAAGGAAAAATCAACGAAAAAAACCCCCAGGTTATTGGTTTGCTTTGATGATTGGGTATGTTAGTTGGGCAAGCCAAAAGACAGCTTTTGATTGTTGGATTTTAGAGCTTTGATTGACCTTGATGGTGAGCCTCAGGGGAAGAAAGTGACCAAATTAGTGGCTAGCTTTAGGAATGTGATCTAACAGTTTAGCAAGGCAGAGGGAATGGGGAAGGGCAAGGCCTGCCAGAGCCACATTTACCATGCTTGGGCCTGCTAGAGGCCTACAAGCATACCCATGGGGGTTGTTTTAATTAATTGATGTGCGAACACCCAGTCTAGTGGGGTGGCTTAATTCCCTAGAAAGAGGATCTTGAATTCTGAAATAGCAGAGAAATAGAGCTGAACACAGCAAGTAACCATATCTGCTTTCTTTTCTCTCTGCTTTTGATTGTTGATGTAGTATGACCAGCTGTCGCATACTCCTCCTACCATAACTTTCTTGCAGAAATGAACTGCAATTGTGAAACCAACCTTCTTTTGCTATCTATCTATCTATCTATCTATCTATCTATCTATCTATACTATATGCATACACACATATATATTATATGCATATACATACATATGTATGTATATGTATATGTGTGTGTATATATATATATATATATATATATATATATATATATATATATTCACGACGGCAGAAATGAACCTAGGATAATAGCCAAATTTCATATTATGTTTTTAAAGACTGTTATAGTAATAATAATATAAACACATCTATAGATTTGATATGAGTTGTACTAAAGTTAGGTAAGAGAGGAAGTGGGAAATGAGTTTAAAAGCTGTTGTACCTTTGAAAGGTTACCACGGTAGACTTTGCAATATTTGGCATCTACTGGAGACTGGATTCAAAGAGCATAAGTCAAGGGACAGCTGAGAAGTTTACAACCTGTGCTAATGAGACAGGGCTGGAGGTACTCACTCCCAAAACAGTGGCTTCAGTAGTAGAAAAGTAATTTGGCTTTGGATAATTTTGGACTGCATATTGTGTTTATCTGTGCTAGAGCCAATTGGCCTTCATTAGGAGCTGTTGGAAGCTCTTTATTTTTAATTTTGAGCTTTTTAAAAATTCATTTTTATTCTTTTAAGTTATGTGTATAATGTATGTCTGCATGCGGGTGTGTGCACATGAGTGCAAATTCATGTAGAGGCATTGAATCTCCCCAGAGCTGGAGTTACAAGCAGTTAGGGGCCACAGACATGGATGGTGGGAAACTAATTCAGTTCCCCTAGCCGAGCAGTTTCTCTCATGCTTCTTTCCATGTATTTGACCATCAGGTGACATTTTAAAATGAACTTGTATTGATTGTTTGAGAATTTCATCTATGTATACAATGTATTTTCATCATATTTACTCCCCACATCCTGTTTCTATTTCCTCCCAGATCCTTCCTTCTCCCCCTCCATCTTCTTTACAACTCTATCTATCTATCTATCTATCTATCTATCTATCTATCTATCTATCATCTGTCTATCTATCTATCATCTGTCTGTCTATCTATCTATCTATCTATCTATCTATCTATCTATCTATCTATCTATCATCTGTCTATCTATCATCTGTCTATCTATCTATCTATCTATCTATCTATCTATCTATCTATCTTCTATCTACATATCTTTCTATTATCTATCTATCTATCTATCTATCTATCTATCTATCTATCTATCTATTAACTCAGGTAGTCTAACATCTGATCTGAGTTTCCCATATATATATGGGCATGAGGTCCTCCATGAGCTTATTGTCATACACATACCCTTAAAGAAGACTGAGTCATCCTGCCCCAGCCACCACCAACTGCCAATAGTTCCTCAGCTAGAGGTTTGGGCTCCCATCCCCTTCTGTCTATACTGGGATGCCCACTGGCTAGATCTTAGTCTTAGCCACTAGCCACAGCTGCTGTGAGATTATGGGTATTGCATGCCTGTCATGTCCAGAATGCACTGTTTTGCCCTGGTCTTCCTGGGTGTCTGGCTCCTACCATCTTTCTACTCTCTCTTCTGCAATGATCCCTGAGTTTTGTTAGCAATGTCATATAGATGTTCCATCTAGGACTAAGCACTCCATGGACACTTAGTCTCTGTACTCAAACCAATTGTAAGCATTTGCATTAGATTCCTAAGAAGCTCTGATGGGACCTGAAAGGTATACCAGTTGACTATCATTTAAGTTGTCCTCACTAAGTGGTTTATCCCTAACTCTTCACATCAAAGGCAGGGCTCAGATTCTATAATCTTTTTGTCCTGTGAATTCTTCCACCGAATCTCTTGATTCAATGTTGAATATGTATCAGGCTCATTATAAACAGCAGAGAGCTATGGCATTATCCTTACCCAAATATTCCATTTCTCTGTTTAAAAATGAGATTTATAACTCTTTTCAGTAGAAGTAGCTTTTGTTTTTTTTTTAAATTTTTTCAAGACAGTGTCTCATTTAGCCCAGGTTGGCCTCAAATTCATCGTATAGCCAAGGGTGACATTGAACTTTTGATCTTCCTCTTTCTGCCTTCCAAGTGCTAGTATTACCACACACCACCACACCCAGTTATTTTGTTTAGGGCATAGAATCCAAGGCTTTGTACATGTTAGGCCAGTACTTTATCAACTGAGCCACATTCACAGTTCAGAAAATTGATTTAAATTTGTATATCATTTACATTTATTTATTTATTTATTTAGGTATTTATTTAGGTATTTATCTATGTATTTAGTTAGTTGGTTAGCTAGTTAATTGGTCACTTAGTTAGTGGGATAATTAGTTAGTTAGAAAGTGCCATAGGGCACATGTGGGATTGGTTCTTTCCACCATGTGGTTCTAGCAATTGAACTCAGTCTATTAGGGGTGATGGCAAATTCTTCTGCCTGCTGAGTCATATGACCAGCAAAAGAAACTTCACTTTTATGCTGGCCCAACTGGATACATTGTTCTTTTAATATCTGTGCTTATTTGGCTAAGCTTGAAACAGCCTCAGAAGTGCGAATATATTTCTTTAATCAGGAATTCTGCGAAGATCTGAGGTTTACAAATATATTCATGTCAGTGTGTCATAAGGACTATACTCCAAGACTCCCAGGTGGCCATGGGGGACATTTGCAGTTTCAAATCTGTATTTTCTAGCTGAGGGAATTCTGTCCAGGATGAACAAGGACAGCAACCAAGAAAGTAGCTTGGTTTTGGCCTGACATGGCTTGGTGTGCAAAAAAACTATTAGTAGCCAGAGCATGATGGGTGTGTGTGTTTTCTTCTCTGTGCACATGTGTATCGTTGCACTCACCCATGCAGTCATGTGGAGGACAGGTTGACCTTGAAATTTCTTTCCTAATCTGGAGTCGCCTTTTGCTGCCAGGCTGATTGCTTGGCAAGTCTCTGGGGTCTGCCTGTCTTATATTCCAGCACTGGGGTTCTAGAAAAGGCATTCACCCTGCTACTGGTCTCTCTGTGGGTTCCAGAGATGGTGGGAATGTTGATCCATCTCCTCAGCCCACAAAATGTCCTTTTGTGCCTGCTGAGCCAACAAGGAAAAGAAACATTTTGGGGTCTTTTTGAAGGCCAAAACCTAGGCCTCTAAATGGTGTGCGATTTTGTGGTCTTTCCTGTGTCATTTATGTCAAAAAGCATTTATCTCCCTGATATTCATGACATATGGTGGCACATGCTGAAGCGAGGTTGAGCTTTGCTGAACACAGAGCATGAATATTTCAGCAGTGAGATGCTTAGATATATGGAGGAACTTGCCTTGCTTTGAAGAGCAGTCTGCATTCTGAAACAAGAGTTAGAAAGTAGTGTTTAACTCTGAGAGAAGTTGTGAACAATGTTATATGAAACTGCATGTATAATGTATGTTTACAATGTGAACTCACTTAGGGATATACCTAAGTGTTAGAGTATACATAAACATATACATGTACATATATATGTATACATATATACATCACATACATATATACATACATGCACACACACAAAGACAACACACACAAAGACAACACACACACACAGTTTCACACACACACACACACACACACACTGTTTCACACATACACACACACACACACACACACACACACACACACACACACACACACTGTCTTAGTTAGGGTTTTACTGTGAACAGACACTATGACCAAATGTTGTCATCTTATAAGGACATTTAACTGAGGCTGGCTTAAAGATTCAAAAATTCAGTCTATTATCACCTAGGTGGGAGTATGGCAGCATCTGGGCAGGCATGGTATAGGAGGAGCTGAGAGTTCTACATCTTCATCTGAAGGCTGCTAGGAGAAGACTGGCTTCCGGGCAGCTAGAATGAGAGTCTTAAAGCCCACACTCACAGTGACACACCTACTCCAACAGGCCACAGTTATTCCAAGACCACACCTCCTAATAGTGCCACTCCCTGGGCCAAGCATGTACAAGCCATCACACACACTGCAGTTAAATAAAAAGGATCTATCTTTTCACCAGAAAGAAATAACTACTCTTAACATCATGTCATCTGCCCTGTACAAAGAAGTATGTGCATGCATGTGTATTTATATATATGTCTATACATGTATATGCATGAATGAGTGTATCTGTACCCATGCATATATGTCTGTGTTTATTTTATGCATACAAATATGTACATGTAATATGTGTACATAGTTATGTATGTATCTATATTTGTATGTTTGTCTGTGTCCATGTATCTATATATTTATATGTATGTATGTCTATGTGTATGTGTTTATCTATGTATTGCTCATGTTCTTTTTCTATGTGTAAACTCGTGCCTATGTATATAAAATGCATTATACGAGTGCTATCAGGGTACATGCATTTTAATGAATTCATACTATGCACATAAGTTTGCAGTCTGTAGTTTATCAGTTACTCTGTCAGGCATACCTTCTCGGATGTCTGAACTTTCAGACATATGGTGTTCGTTCACTGCTGCACAGTCTTGCTTTGAGAAATCCTTCCCAGAGTCCTGTTCATCCCACACTGTTGTTTTCTTATGCCTTGATTTTACCAAGAGAAGAGTTTTCTGTCTATGGCAAAGGCATGCTAGTACCTGCCATAAAGAGTATGTCTATAGCACCCAGCATGGCCACTGTTGAAGCAGAGCTGTAACTAAAGTCTTGTGCATACAGATTAATGTTTCCTTGGTGTCATCCCCTTAAAATACAAAGCTCAAGGTTGGAGAGATGGCTTTAAGAATAAGAACATTTTTATTGCAGATGATTCTAACACCCTCTTCTGATCTTTGATAGCAGACACTTATGTGAAACTCAGAATGTGTGAGCAAAACACTCATGCACACATAGTAATCATAAATAAGTACATACACAAAGAAAGAAACAAACAAACAAAATAGAATGCCCATGCTACACAGTACATGACGTTCTCCTTATCCAAGGGACAGTTTTCATGAAGCCTAATGCTTGTGTAAACCAGTATACATACATAAAACATTTTACCACTTTAGGTAAAATAAGTGTTACTTAACACTAACTGTAACTCCAGAACAGTTCAACTGGTAGGAAAGGTGGCTACGAGTGTGAAGGCATCAAGTTCAGAGTAGAGACTCTGGACCGTTCCTTGGTGGGGATGCAGAGTGCAGCACAAGATTCTAGAGTTCTATTTCCAATGCTGTGGGATTTAAAGATTATGAATGGTTTTCAGAATTTTCCAGCCATTATTATTATTATTATTTTATTTGCACTTTCAGTGTATGTGTGTGTGTGTGTGTGTGTGTGTGTGTGTGTGTGTGTGTGTGTATGTGTGTTAGGTACATATGCTATGTATGCCAGAGCAAACATGTGATGGTCAGGGTCTTCTACCATGTGGGTTCTGGGGATGAAACTCAGGTTCTCAGGCTTGGCAGAAAGTATCTCTACCCACTGAGCCATTGTGCCAGTCCTTATTTAATATCTTAGATTGTGGTTAACTGGGGATAATAAAAACTGTAAAAGCAAAATTTTATTATAGGCTTTTCATGCATGTCATCAAGTTGTCCTTCAGAAATGTGACAAGGAGCTTCTAACTTGAGCCAGCACTAGTTCATTCACTGAATATAAATGTATATCCCTAAAATGTATTTCTGTTGACTTTATTCAAAGTCATTGTGATCTTTACTGAGTAGATAAAAACAAGGTGTGTGATGTTAGAGAGTTGGGGGGGGTTGTAGGAAGGAAACCTTGGTGGTATTTGGTAGGTAGATATTATCTCATAGATATCTGATGATAAGCAGTATCCTAAGCTAAGTGTTACCTGTCAGTAACCTAATAGTGGCAGTGGGTAACATCATATACTGAGTATTAAACACTTTTTAAAAGTAAACTTTTATTTTTTGTTACTAGAATAGAAAGTATTTAACTTTATTTTATTTTTTTTGTTCAAACTAAGCAAAATTGGTTTGTGTCGACTCTTCCCTTCTGCCCCCCCCCCGTCCCCTTCTGCCCCCACCCCCTGTGTGCTGATTAGATTTTGTCAATGGGACACCAGCCAGAGTTCTCTGGGAAGAGGAAATCTCAGTTGAGAAAAAGCCTCCATCAGATTGGTCAATAGGCAAGTCTGTGGGGAGATTTCCTTGATTAATAGTTGATGTGGAATGACCCAGCCCACCGTGGGCAGTGCCACCCTTGGGCAGGCAGTATGGACTGTACATGTATCTTAATACTTAGTCCAATAGAAACTCCTTCACCAACATTCCCAGGTCTCTGTAGATCCCGTCAAGTGGGTAACAAGTGTTAACCATCACATTCCTTGTAGCTTGTTCAGCGCATAACAAGTGTATTTATTTGTTAGTACTCCAATAAAGAGGCAAAAATGGTGGAGGACACCCAGGTGGTCCATCACATAATCAGCCACCAAATGAAGACACTACTGCATATGCCAGCAGGATATTGCTGAAAGGACCCTGATATAGCTGTCTCCTGTGAGGCTTTGACAGTCCCTGACAAATACAGAAGTGGATGCTCACAATCATCTATAGCGCAGAACACAGGGTCCCCAATGTAGGAGCTAGAGAGAGTACCCAAGAGCTGTAGGGGTCTGCAACCCTATGGATGGAACAACAATATGAACTAATCAGAACCCCCAGATCTCGTGTCTCTAGCTGCATATGTATTAGAAGATGGCCTAGTTGGCCATTATTGGGGAAGAAAGGCCCTTGGTCTAACAATGTTTATATGCCCCAGTACAGGGGAATGCCAGGGCCAAGTAGTGGGAGTGGGTGGGTAGGGGAGCAGGGCAGGGGGAGGGTATAGAGGACTTATGGGATAACACTTGAAATGTAAATGAAGAAATTATCTAATAATTAAAAAAATGGTGGGAGAAAGATAGTGCTGGGGTCACAGTTTGTCTCTTTTGTTGAAGAGTTCAGATTCTTACCTGTTAGAGGACAAATCAGAACTCCCTTGCTCCTTTGAGAATCAGAATATTACAAAATTATAGTTCAGTCGACACAAGAGATGTCATCAACATGAGAACAATGGATACATGCTTAACAAATGAGAATAAAGGGGACACGCCTTTAACCGTCCTGAGTCAGCACTTACTAGGCACACACAAGCTGAAGATGTTTGAGCAGAGTGGCCATTAAAAATGCCTTCCAGTAGTAGACAGAGATGGACACAAGGACTCTCTCCATGTGTCCAGACGGAGTGGACAATCAAGCTTTGACATTATTACAATTTTGTTGTTGTTGTTTTTTAATAAGGAGCCACTAAAGTGGGATGTTCAGACAACTGTTGAAATGGGACTCTGGAGCAGCAGAAGGAAGTTGAGTGAAGTCAAGTTCTCTTTGGAGACTCCCTGACCCTCAGTAAGAAAACAGCAGTTTCTTTTTCTGGGCTCCTTCTGAAGAGCTCCAGACCTGGACATACTTATTTGGGGGTAAAGATGCCATTATAGATTCTAGGCCAACGGAGACTGTCTCATTTAAACCCATGGCGTTGATGCTTTGATGCGTAGAGCAGCCAGGAAATAGCAGAGACAAATCTCATTGTCTCTGGCCTAGACCAGACTCTTCCCTCAATGCTCTTGGGTGGTTCTGTTGCCCACTGTGTGTGTGTGTGGGGGGGGGGAGTCATTGTCCAGCCTGTCTGCACATGCACTACCCTCTCTACAGCTGGAAAAGTAACCATTTAGGTAAAAACCTTGGTATTTGATCTATTTCTTTTTCTTTGTATCATATCAGTTCATTTCAATATTCTTTCTTTGTGTGTATCATGCTTTCATGTGTGCAAGCTGCTTGTCAGAGAACAATCTCGGCTGTCATTTTTAGATACTGTTCTATGTGTTTTGAATATTTTTTTAAAGACAGGGTCTTGTTTGGAGCTCACCAATTAAACTAGGTTTGCCATCGAAAGAGGCCCAAAGGCCCCTCCTGTCTCTGCCTTTCCAGGATTAGGATTTTAAAATGCACAGCACACCCTGCAATTGTATTTGGGACCTAGGGATTGGATTTAGGTCCTCACATTTGAAAGGCAAGTACTTAGTCGACTGAGCACCTCCCAAGCCCTTNTGTGTCTGTGTCTGTGTCTGTGTGTCTGTGTCTGTGTCTGTGTGTCTGTGTCTGTTTGTCTGTGTGTAGGTCAGTGAGCAATTTGAAGGGGGTTTTACCATGTAGGTCTCAGGGATTGAACTTGGGTTATCAAGCTTGGAAGCAAACACAATTACCCACTGAGCCATCTTGCTGGCCCCTGACTTAGAGACTTGGTTGTTAGGACCCGGAACACATTGAGTAGGTCATGAGTGAACAAGCTGGAACAGCCAAGTACAAGGTCAGTTTGTGTGCATGGGATCTGTGAGTTCCCCATCCATTAGATCTCCTGAAGCCCCTGGTAAGTATGTGGCACCACCCTTGGGGAGTTTGGGAAGCCATCAGTGCTTTGTACTTACACCTATCACTTCCTGAAGGAGGTCTAGCTTTACTTGTGTTGATTGACAGTTCCAGTCTCCTGGTGACAAGGATCAGTAACATCAGCCTTCAGTGTCACAGAGAGTCCAGTGGCAAACCAATCAAGTCTCTCAAAGTGCATTTAATGCTCTGCTCCTGCCACCATTCTTTCCTCCTGGATCCACTTTCTCTTTAATCTCTGTCTCCAAGGAGGTCATAAAAGACCTCCAACTGCACACAGATTCACTCTGAGAGTTCCAGTCCTGCTTTGTCTCCTGGGACTAAGGACATAAGCCTCAAGAATGCTTGGAGTGTCTGGAGCTGCTTCCTAGTTAAACATGTAAGAGCAAGCTTCCTACATCCTGTGGGTAGTGAAGGGACTCTGGCCAGGTCTAGTGTGACGATTATTGCTCTGGCAGGCCTTTCCCTTCTGCCCAGTTCCCTCTGCCTTGCTAAAAACCATTAGATTACTGTGATGGTTTGTATATTCTTGGACCAGGGAGTGGCACCATTTGGATGTGTGGCCTTGTTGGAATAGGTGTGACCTGGTTGGAGTAGGTGTATCACTGTGGGTGTGGGCATAAGATCCTCACCCTAGTTGCCTGGAAGTCAGTCTTCCACTAGTAGCCATTGGATGAAGACGTAGAACTCTCAGCTCTGCCTGTGCCATGCCTGCCTGGATACTGCCATACTCCCACCTTGGTGATAATGGACTGAACCTCTGAACCTGTAAGCCAGGCCCAATTAAATGTTGTTTTTTTATAAAACTTGCCTTGGTCATGGTGTCTGTTCACAGCAGTAAAACCCTAACTAAGACAATTACATTCCTAAAGCTAGCCCTCCTAGGTCTATCCCCTTATTTGGCCACTTTTTCCTCCTGAGGTTGTCTACCAAGGTCCTTCTATCAAAGTATTGAAGACCAACTATCAAAAGCCACTTTTCCCTCACCTAATTAACATGCCCAATTAAAATGAAACATCTCCTCCTAAACATATTTTGTTCCCCTTTACCTGTATAAACTGCCATGTGCCTATGGACCACATATGTCTCCATTCTATCTAGTAGACCTTTGTCCCACTCCCCTCAGAGACAACTATCCCTGTGTCCTCTCCTTTGGTCCCTTCACTTTTTTTTTCTTGTCCTCTGTCTCATCTTTGTTACTTTCACCCTGGGGCACTATCCCTCTGGGACAAATAGATCTCTTTTGTTATGGGAACTTGGACTCTGGGGTCCAGAGCCACTATTTTTTCTTTCAGGCAGTTACTGCAAGGTCTTCAAACTGCAGGTGGCTAGGAGTATGGTCTCCTGGGAACTAGCTTCCTTCTGCTGCTTGAAGGATTAGAGTCTAAGTGTTGACCTTGACTTGGGTAGAAATGTCTCTTTTCAGCCCACATACTACCCCATGATTGATTACACGATGCAGGCCCTGTGTCCAGCTTATGCTACTAAGCCATCTTTAGTTTCCCAAATGTCTGTAAGTCAAGTTGCGTCTTGTTTGCTTCCCTCTTTACTGATAGTTACTGATGTAATGCCAGGTATGTATGTGTAGCTGGTATCAGAGGCACCTGGGGCTACATGGCAAAGTGAATTTGGTGCCTTTACTCTAGCCCTTTGTCAGACTAGGAACTTTACCAGCTTTAGTTTTTAAGAAAAGGGTTTGTGTGTGTGTGTGCATTTTTAATGCTGTCTTAGCTATTTAAAAATATATCACTCATCATTGATGAGTAAATAAAACGTAAAGCTCCTCAGACCACAGCCTGAAGAATGGGCAGCAGAGATGTGGTGTTCTTGCTGGGCACTTACTAGCGAAGGCAAGCTTGGGTACCAGTGTGCACAGCCATGGGAGAAGCAAACTCCTGAGATGGCAAGGAAGTATCATTGTTCTGCTTAAGTCTTAATTAGAGACTACCACAATCCCACACCTCATTAAGTTAAGACCCCCAATAGGAACACAATCAGGGAGCACATCCCAGAGTCTGACAAGGGAAATGGTCGCTTCAGCCTTTGAGTCTCAGTGATTGAGAAATCTCCCTGAAGATCTGTCCACTGGACCTGTAGGTGGAGCTCAGTAGATCCCTTACCTAGTGTGCTAGTTGGTTTCAAGTGTTGATTTCCCACAACTTGGAATAGCCTGGGAACAGAGTATCAGCCAGGTAGTTGTCTTTCAGTGGTCGGTCTGTGGGCATGCCTATGGGAATTGTCTTGACTGTTGATTGATGTAGAAGCCAAGCCCACTGTGGGCAGCAAGAATCCCCAGACAGGTAATTTTGAAACACAAAGGGTACGAGAAAGCTAGTAGAAATCAAATAGGCATCATGGGTGCTTTCATTCTCTCTTGTCTGTGGATGTGATGTGACCATCTGTCTTACTCTGGGACTTCCCTACACTGATGGACTGTAACCCAAAATTATAAGCTAGATAAACCTGCTTCTTTCCCTAATTTGTTTTTGGTTGGAGTCTTTGTCACAACAACAGAAGTCAACTAGAAATAAAACTGGAACACCTAGCATTCAGGAAGCACTAGGTTCCACCCTAGCACCTTATTAACTGCCTATAATATCAGCACTTGGGTGGTAGAGCCAAGAGAAGGTCATACTCAGCTACATGGTTAAGTTTGAAGGCACTCAGGGCTGCATGAGATGCGGACTCCAAATGAAACAAAGACCAAAACAAGCACCACCGCCCTGGGCATACAAACCAAAGCCAGCAAACAAAGGGAAAGACAAAGGAAGGATAAACTAGGGAAGAGAGATATGCAAGAGAGAATGGTAGCATGCCTAAAGTCATGAGAAGTCTTCAAGCTGAGGCCTGCAGGAGGCGAGGGAGGGAAGGTTACAGGCAGTGGGTGGACTTGTTTCCTATTACCCATCTTCATACCAGGAGAATTCGTCCTGTCCTTCATTCACAGCTCCCAGACAGCTCCCGGAGTCTAAAGCAATACCACTTTAGAGGAAGTGCCTTGTGCAAATGTGCACTCAGGATTGAAGGAGCTGGAGATAACTGTACGTGGGCTGGTGTGGAAGCAAAGAATCCCCAGAGAGCCAGACACCCATGTACTAGACCCTAGATCTGAATTCATAACTGGGGCACCAGCTCAAGTGTGACCCAGAAATGAAAGCTACTCTAATTTGCGAACCTTGAACCACACTGAGCCCCAAATTAATCTTTTTCTTTTTCCACTGTGCTGAGCACTGAACCAAGGATTTTGAAAACAGCAACACCTAGTAAGCCAGCTTGAACCAGAACGAAGCCTATTCATTTTCTAAAAGTATTGAACTGGAACAATACAGAAATGTTAAAGTATCTTTCAAACTAAACCTGGATTGAGCTGATCATTTACAAGTGCCTAGAAAAGGATAGAACAAGAATTCTTTCTGGAGAGACAATTCTGTGCATCTCACATGCCTGCCTTCCTCACTGCTAAATTAGACCACCCATGTCCTCTTTTTCTGCATTGAAACCCTAGGTTGAATTCTTAGGCCCAAATTTTCATTGGGACGTATTCTTTGTGCATTTATTCCACATTTCCCTTTTAGTGTTGTGGGAAAGTTTATGTGCATCTAAATTGTGTGTGCACATGAGCACACACATACACATGTGCATATGTGCAGAAAATAGCCTTGGGTATGGGTATCATTCTTCAGGCACTGCTCACCTTTTGTTGAGACAGGGTCTCTCACTGGCCTAAAGATTGCCAAGTAGTCTAGACTGGCTTCCCAGCAAATCCCAGGGATCTGTGTGGCTCTGCCCCCTCTACCACTGTGATTACAAGCACATAGCACTATGTCTGAGCTTTTGATGCTGGTATTGGGGAATCAAAGAAAGATCTCCACGTTTTAATGACGAGTACCTTACCAACTGAGCCATCTCCAGCCTCTGCAGCTTTCTTTATTTATTTAAAATTAATTTTAAAAAACCACATTGAGAGAGAGAGAGAGAGAGAGAGAGAGAGAGAGAGAGAGCATGCACACGGGCATTCATGTGTATACTATGATGTGACTATGGAAGTCTGTTTCTCAGGAGTCCATTTTCCCCTTCTACAATGTAGTTTTAGAGATCAAACTTTGGTTGTCAGGTTTGGTGTCAAGTGTATTTACACACACACACACACACACACACACACATACACACACCAGTATATTTTGCCTACCCACTCCTCAACTGGGACTGGCCTTGCATATGGTCCTGGGAATCAAACCCTGGTTTTCTGGAAGAGCAGCCAGTGGCTCTTAACCACCTAGTCATCTCTCCAGTCCCTTCCTCAACTTTCTTGATGGCTTTGAATACATTTTGTAACTACTCACAAATCTCAACACAGTCTTTGGCTTGTGTGTACAGTTGGGTGGAAAGGAGTGGGTCAGTAACTTGAAATAGCAATGAGGTTTAAATTGACTCTGCAGTCCAGGAGACACCCTTGGAATATTCTAAGCGGAGGCCGATGACATCAGATTTGAGTTGTAGATCACTTACACCACAGACAGATATAGGAAAGGGAGGTAGGTACACACACAATGAGATGTTTTTGGAACAAATTGTATCAGTGTGGGTATGAAGAGACTGAGCAGCAGTAGTGAGGAACTGGGAGATGGCTCAGTGCAAAAGTGGCTGTCACACAAGAATGAGGAACTGGGTTTGAATCTCCAGTATCTACTTGAGAAGTCAGGTGAAGTGGTACACGCATGTAAGTCTCATACTGAGGAGGCAGAGACAGGAGGATCCCTAAAGCTCACTGGTCAGCCATGCTGGCCAAATGGATGAGCTCTGGTTTCAATAACCAACAGTGTCTCAAAAATAAGGCTGAAATCAATGGAGGAAGACATCTGGTATAAACCTTTAGTCTCTATATGTACACATACACATGAACAGTCTGACATGAATACACACACACACCATATGCAGTCACACCCTCACACACTCATACAACACAAAAGCAGTAATTTGTGTCAGAAGTTACCTCGATTTGATTGCTGCCTTCGTGTTCCCTTGTTGTATGACCTGGTGTCAACCACACAAATGGTCTGTGACCCACACAGGCTTCTTCTGTCATGTAATGAATGCTCTGGAAACATTACTTAATTTCATGAATAAATAAATCAAGCAGTAGATAGGCTACACGTGCAGCAAGCAGAAGCAACAGGATTAGTTACACAGAAGAGTGAAAGGGAAGTCAAGGTGAATGTGAAGGTGCAGAGGTGGGCAGCTGGGTAGGTCGTGACCATGTAAGCAGAGCATTTGGAAGAAGAGCTGTTTGCAAACTATGCAAATTTGTCTATATGTCAACTTGACAGGGCCTAGAGTCATTTGGGAAGAATGAATATGAGTCGAGAAAAGGCCCCCATCAGATTGACCTGCATGCAAGTCGGTGGCACATTTCCTTAATCTGTGATCAATATGAGTGGTCATAGAGTGTATAAGAAATCACGCTGAGCAAGCCATGGTGAACAAGCTAGCAGGCTGGGTTCTTCCATGGCTTCTGCTTCAGTTCCCACCTTTGGGTTCCTGTACTGATCTCCCTCCATAACGGACTGTGCTGTGGTACTGTAAGCTGAAATCAACTCTTTCTTCTCCAAGTTGCTTTGGATTGTAGTGTTTTCTCACCCCAAAAGAAACCCCAATGAAGACCAAAAGGAAACATATAAACTTATTGGATAGGAGGTGCCTTTGAGGTTTCTGGTTAGGGTTCCTGAGGGTCAGACCACATAACTTATGGAGAAAAGGGAGCAGGGAAAAGGAGAGCAAGAGGGGATCCCAGAGGGAGAGGAGGGAGGCTTCTATGGAGGGAACAGTTGGGAGCATACATGTAGCCAGTACTATCTACCCATCCATACTGGAAATGCTCTATTGGCAATGAGCTTTCACCAGTCCTGTGTGAACATGCTTCTCGGAAGGAGTAAGTAGCTGAGCGGCCAGCTAGGAAGAGAGACTGCAGGGAGCCCATGAGCACAGAGCCCTGTCAAGAGTCTTTGTTATAGAGAAGTGGAAAACGATGAAGATGGCTCATCAAATTACCTTCTCTCAGTCAGACTTTGGACTTAATCGTCAGATCATAGAGCTTTCTAAAACTATTCCAGTCCTGGTCTTGCTAACATCCTTCTATCTTTCTGAGAAAGGACTCGTCATCTTACTGACTCTTTCTAGTCTCTCCAGCAAACCAGCATGACAGCGGTGGGTTTACTACCCATCTCTCCTCTGGTAAAGTCCAAGCTCCACAAAGGCAGCTATGATGGTGATAATGTCAGCTTGGCAGGATCTAGAATCTCCAGGAGACACAGTTGCTACAGAGTTTCTGGATTGGGTTCACTGAAGTAGGCAGACCCATCCTGAATGTGAGTGGTACAATCCTATAGGCTGATGCCTAGACTGAGGGAAACCAGGAAAGTGAGCACCAGCATCTCTCTCTCTCTCTCTCTCTCTCTCTCTCTCTCTCTCCTTCCTGATTGTGGCTGCCATGTCACCAGCTACCTCACACTCTTTCTGCCACGCCTTTCCCACCATGATGGAGTGCACTCTCAAACTATGAACTATATAAACCCTTCCTTCCTTAAGTTGCTTTTACCGGGTATTTATCACAATAGTAAGAAAGAAAAAAATAACTAATATAGCAAGCACCTTTTCGGTCTTACCTCCTTACCGCTAAGGTACCCTGAGATCATGAAGCCATTGTTTCCTGTTGTTGGCTGTCCATACAAGCTTCCCATGATGACATCCAATAAAGTGATTTCCCCATGCCTTAGGTCCAGGCATGATTGAGCCTACCATGGATCGTGAGATTATTGCAATCACAGAGACCACTCACCTTGATTTTTGTTTCCCTCTGGTCATGTTTATCTCTGTGTCTTTGGTCACTAGAAATGTTGCATTTATATCCATCCATTTCTAAAGACGATAAGACATTAAGGGACGATTATTTTCTTTTTAACTTTTTATTCATTCATTGTGAGTTTCACATCCTGCTCCTCAGTCCCACTCATGTCCCTTTCCCTTGAATCAGCCCTCCACCCTTGCAACCTTCCTGACAAAAGAAAATAAAACAGTCTACCAACAATAAAAACAAACAAAACAAAACAAAACAAAACATAGAAACCACGGAAGCTGTAGTATGTCATGGTGTGTCTCACAGTATAGCCCTCTGTCCACACATCTTCACGTGTAAATGTTCATTGCAATGATTCTGATTCGAGGTCTCTGGCTTCTAGGACACCATCAATATTGGATCCTCAGCAGGATTCCTCCTGGCTATCCCATTGTTGACCTGTGTCATAGAGATCCTGAAGCTTTGGATCAGCAGGACTGGCCCTTTCACATGCCCCAGCAGTTCACAGATGCTGTAAATTTTGAGGTGGGCCAACTCAAAGCCCGAATCTGGGTAACAGCTAAGCTGGTCACTACGCTGGCTCTCCCACATCCTCATCACCAAGCTGAGCTCCCCAGCCCTGCCCCAGCCATCAGGGCCATCCAGTGCTGCCATGAGGAGGAGGCAGGTTCAGCTCTCCTGCTCTCATGCCCTTCAGGCCAGCTCACCTGCACTCGTGCCTCCAGAGCCAGATCCACTGTGCTACCCAGTCAGTCGAGGCACAGGGCTCTCTCTCCCAACTGTTCTTTCCAGCTTCTGGCTATTATAAATAAGGCTGCTATGAACATAGTGGAGCATGTGTTCTTATTACATGTTGGAGCATCTTCTGGGTATATGCCCTGGAGTAGTATTGCTGGATCTTCCGGTAGAACTATGTCCAATTTTCTGAGGAACAACCAAACAGATTTCCAGAGTGGTTGTACCAGCTTGCAGTCCCATCAGTAATGAAGGAGTGTTCTTCTTTCTCCACATCCTCGCCAGCATCTGCTGTCACCTGAGTTTTTGATCTTAGCCATTCTGACTGGTGTGAGGTGGAATTTCAGGGTTGTTTTCATTTGCATTTCCCTGATGATTAAGGATGTTGAACATTTTTTTTAGGTGCTTCTCAGCCATTCGGTATTCCTCAGTTAAGAATTCTTTGTTTAGCTCTGTACCCCATTTTTAATAGTGTTATTTAGTTTTCTGGAGTCCAACTTCTTGAGTTCTTTATATATATTGGATATAACCCCCCCCCATCGGATTTAGGATTGGTAAAGATCTTTTCCCAACCTGTTGGTTGCCTTTTGGTCTTATTGACCATGTCCTTTGCCTTACAGAAGCTTTGCAATTTTATGAGGTGTCCCATTTGTCAGTTCCTGATCATACAGCACAAGCCATTGGTGTTCTGTTCAGGAATTTTTCCCCAGTGCCCATATCTTCGAGGCTCTTTCCCACTTTCTCCCCTATAAGTTTCAGTGTCTCTGGTTTTATGTGGAGTTCTTTGATCCATTTAGCCTTGAATGCTTTCATTTATAAGAGTTACTTTGTTTATGGTGTCTCCCCACAGCAATAGATCAGTAAGTCAGACAGCTGTCTTATAAGAACCTTCGTTGGTGTCAATGTCCAGTTAGTGGGTGCATAGTTCTCTACTTACATTTCTGTTGCTGTGGTAAAATATATTGACCAAACACAGCAGAGTGGAGGGAAGGGTTTATTGGTGTAAAGTTCCAGATCACAGTCCTTCATGGAGAGACTGTTATTCTCTTCAGCACTACCTCTATCAAGAAAACTCACAGCCAAGGGAGTACAGGGGATAGCTTATGAAGGTTCATGCTCAGCTAACATCCTTATACAGCCCCTGGCCATCATCCCAAGGAATGGTACCACTCACAGTAGGGTGAGCCCATTGATATAAATTAGCAATCAAGATAAATACCTCCTCCCCCCCCCAGTATGTCCACAGGACAACCTGATATAGGCAGTTCTTGAGGGGTCTGTATTCTCAGTTTTGACAAGTTGACATTTATAACAAAGTAGCACACAAGGACTAATCAAAGGGAGAGATCCCCGCCCCCCATCTTTGTATGTTCTGGAAAGCTCCATGGAAGACATGTAACAAATTTAGCTTTGAACAAGGGAGAGCATATAGACAGAGCACTTGAACCTGGTGAGCATTGGATTGAGAGTGGCTGTAGCTGCTTGGCATGTGGCCAGTCGTCCAGGCCAACCCTTGCTCGGAAGGAGTCGCTGGCCAGAATTAGGATTGCTGTGGGCTGCTGAGGTCAGCAGGTGACTTCTGTTTAGACGTCCCAGTGTGGGGTCTGCCTAGGTCAGAATAGGACAGTGCCCGCCCTCGGTTGCTTGGCCCGCCTTTCCTGGCCGAGCGTTTTGGGATGACCATGCTCATTACTGCTCACATTGTTGATAAGCTTTCTTTGCTGACCTCGGCAGCAGCACAGTACAGTTGGAGTGAAATTCCACTTACGGCAGGAGGAGTAGCCTTCTGTGCCGACTCATCAGCTGGCAGTAAATGGAATTTCTTGACAGTTTTAAGTTTCCTGCCAGGGAGCAGCTGGTGGGGTTTTCTCCTCAGAATCGGTCTTGGGGAAGTTTGATCAGTATCTGGCCAGAAGATGTATTTCTCTCTCTCTCTCCCCACCCTCTCTCTACCTCCCACCCTAGTCTTACCTTTAAAAGCTTTGCTCCTCTGGGGTCCCTAGCTACTGGAAATTAATTTAGGGACAAGGGAAGGTTTTCTCTGCACAGCCCGCCGACGTACTCATTACTGTCCTTAAGATTCAAAGAGGAACGGTTTCCTCAAGGTTGTTTTAATGAGCAATTTGCCTTCAAACTTTCAATTTTCCTCTGTGCCAGACAACAGCCGCTGGGAAGGCCTGGGAAACCAGCCCCACTTCCAGAAACTCACAACTACTGGGCTCCAGGAGCAATGGAATGATTCCCAATTAGTGATCTCGGGAAGCCCAGATGGCGGGCAGGCAGAGGCTGGCTGCTCTGTCCTCCCTCCCACCACGAAAGCATCTTAGTCTGTGCTCCATCATTTCAGAGAACAAGGGTAAGGCCTGGCTCAGTGGTCCACCAGTCTCTCCTTCTGCGTGGGTGACTATCCACCGAGCATGGTATCACGTATTTCCTATATAAAACTGAGAATTACTTGCTATTTACGAGGCTTGTGGAGACACTTGTGTACCTCTAGCAGGACAATGTGTTAATTGGAGCTGCCTTTGCTGATGAAGTAAAGCACATTCAAAAAGTAAATGAAACCCTGATCCTAGATTCTCCTTTTTATGTGCATATTTATGGGGGAGTGAGTGTAGGTTGTGGCCAGGAAGCTAGCAAGAGACTCCTGAAAGGAGAAAGAAGAGGTGGTATTTTAAAAGTATCTGGTGTGTGTGTGTGTGTGTGTGTGTGTGTGTGTGTGTGTGTGTGTGAGAGAGAGAGAGAGAGAGAGAGAGAGAGAGAGAGAGAGAGAGAGAGAGAGAGGTGTACATGCGTATGTGGGAAGGTCCATGTATCAGTCTGGAAGCCAGGAGACAATTTTGGTTTCTTTCTCTTCGACTCTCCACCTTTGCTCTTGAGGTAAAGTCTCTCACTGAACCTGGTGTGGATTCATCAGATTGGCTGGGCACTAGCCACAGATACTCCCTTCTCTGCCTCCTGGTGCTGACATTACAGATATGGTGTTCTAGTCTGCTTTTTATGTGGGTGGCTGGAGTCAAGACCCCATCCTTGGGCAGTGAGCTCTGTGTTTATTGAGCCTTTTCCCTGACCTAAGAAAAGGCTTTAAGGGGAAAGTGGTGGTGGGGGGGAACAGGAGATGTGAGGTGAAAGGGGGTTCTGGGGGTGGAAAGGTGCTCTGGGGATAGAGGCAGGGGGATGGAGAAGAGGATAATAAGATGGGGAGGAGAGTCAGCCCAAATTATATGAAAATACTGCGAAAATGTCATTTTGTAAGCTAATTTAATTTTCAAATTGTATAAAAGTATATAATATATACAAATCAAAATTTAAAAGTGGTGACCTTACTACAAAGGCATCAGTTTGAAAAATAAACTAACTAAATAAAATTTATTATTATTATTACATGTATCAACAACAAGGCAATTAAAAGTATGGCTGACATTTGGCCAAACCTCTATCAACTTCTTTTGCCTTCTCTCCTTTTTCTCCTTGATGCTGGGTCTGTTAGAGACTCAAAGTGTTTCTGACATCCTGCGCAAATCTATGCAAATTGGATGTGAATTCTCATCAGCTTCCTTTGGCCTGGTGTTGCTGGGCCACTGGCCTCCTGAATCATGGCAATATGGACCACATGTCCCTGCCAGGAGCCATTAGCATCCTTGATGAATGAGATTAGGAGCCTGCTGGCTCTGTGGAGTCAGAGTGGTACCAGGCTCCTAGGGTATGCAGTGTCACAAGAAAGAGAAAACTTGATTTCCACTGATTTTTTTTTCAAATTGTATTTGGTTTTTAGTATTAGTTCCATGCTCATGCAGCCACAGTAGAAATTTCCCATCCTGACAGAAACAATTATCCAGTGAGACTTCCTTATCTTCATTATCTGCAAACGTAAATCTTGTGTGTGTGTGTGTGTTTGTGTGTGTGTGTGTGTGTGTGTGCACATGTGTGTGGATGAGCACATGCATGCAGATGTTTCTGTGTGTGTGTGTGTGTGTGTGTGTGTGTGTGTGTGTGTGTGTGTGTGTAGGTCAGAAGACATCATTAGCTGTGTCAATACCAAGATCCCTTTCACCTTTCTGTTTTTTTTTAAGACAGGATCTTCCATTGGCTTGGAACTTTGTCAAGTAGACCAGGCTGGTCGGCCAGAGAGCTTCCAGGGAATCCCCCCTACCTCTGTCTCCAATCTCATTATTATTAGACTTTTAAGTACTCACCATGCTCAGCAATTTCCTTGGGTTCTGGAGATCATGATAGCAGAGTCTTTGGACTTCTCTCCCTTAACTTTCTTGCATGTATAACATTAAACAAGCAGTAAAAAGATAAATGCTGGACCCTGGTAAGACTTTTACGTAATTGTTCTTACTAAGAGACCTATTTCTTTTCCACTTTGGAATACAGTCTTAATGTCTCCTTCCATCCTCCTTTTACTCTCCTTTCCTCCTTCCTTCACTTCTCCCTCTCCTCTTCCACTTGTCTTCTTCCTTGCTTCCTTCCTTCCTTTGAGATAGAATCTCCTGTAGCCCAGGCTGGCTTTGAACTTCCAATATAACCAAGGATGACCTTGAGCTTCTGATTCTCCTTCCTTCACTCCCCAGTCACTAGGATTCTAGTTGTGCACCACTACACTGGATTTATGCAGTGCTGGGCGGGAAATCCAAGGCTCCTGCATATGACTAACTAAATTACAACCCCAGGCCTGTACAAACAATTCTTTCTAATACTCCATTCAGTAACAGGAGAAATAGAGGCACTCAATTTCATAGACCAGTTTAAGTTCTTTGCTCTTCTTGGTTTAGTTCTCATTAAGTCATATGTGCTTAGAAATTTACCGAATTTTAAGATTCCAATGATGAGAATAGATGTTTCTAAAATATGCTCTTTAAGCTGGATTGGCATCTATTGAAATGTATCCCTTTTCTTCTCTAGTTCATTAATGTTCATCCTTTCTCTCTTTTGGGGAAGTTTGGCTAAGAGTTTGTCTGTCGTGTTTACCTCTTCAAAGAACCACCAGTTCTGTGCCTTATTGATTCTCCGGACTGTTCTTTTTATTTCTGTTTCCTTAATTGTCTTTCATTGCTGCTCCAGTCTTTATGATTTCTTTCTGAGTATTGATTTTTCAGTTTGTGTTTGTCCAGTTCTTATTTTCCTAAGACCCTGAGGTACATCATTAAGGTATTTGTTTGAAGTTTCTCTGGATTTTCTGTTGCTGCCTGGTTTGGAGTTTTGTTTGTTTAATTTAGACGTTCGTGCATCACAGTTAAGTACTCCAAAGGTTCTGGAACGCTTTGTTGTCATTTTCATTAGATTCTAGGAACTTTCTCATTTCCCTCCTGGTGTCTTCAATGGCCCATCCATCGTTTGATAATGTGCTGTTCAGTTTCCATAAGTTTATATATTTTCTGTAGTTTCTCTTGCTGTTGATCTTTTCTTTCCTTTTCTTTTCTTATTTCTTTCTTTCTTTCTTTCTTTCTTTCTTTCTTTCTTTCTTTCTTTCTTTCTTTCTTTCTTTCTTTCTTTCTTTTTCAAGACAGGGTTTCTCTGTATAGCCCTGGATGTCCTGGAACTCACTTTGTAGACCAGGCTGGCCTAGAACTCAGAAATCCACCTGCCTCTGCCTCCCGAGTGCTGGGATTAAAGGCTTGCGCCACCACGCCTGGCTTGATTTTTACTTTTCTTTTCTTGTCAGCGTATATAATAGAAGATGTTATTTCACTTTTTAAAACATTTAGTGGTACTCGATTTATATCCTAATAGTCTGCAGTATTTGTGGGAGATAAACTATAACTCTCTGTTAAGCCCATTTGATCTTTTATATGGATTAATTCCTATCTTTATTCCTATGTTCATTTTATGGGATTTCTCTTTCTCTCTCTCTCTCTCTCTCTCTCTCTCTCTCTCTCTCTCTCTCTCTCTGTGTGTGTGTGTGTGTGTGTGTGTGTGTGTGTGTATGTGTGTAGACAACCTCTTGTTTCTCTGTTGTTGGGAGAAAATACTCTTTATTTTTTTTCTTTGAGTGGCTATTTTACTGTAGCTCTTTTTTTTATTAGATATTTTCTTCATTTACATTTCAAATGCTATTCTGAAACTCCCCTATACTCTTCCCCCACCCTGCTCCCCAGCCCACCCACTCCCACTTCCTGGCCCTGGATTCCCCTGTACTGGGGCATATGATCTTTGCAAGACCAAGGGCCTCTCCTCCCATGGATGCCCGACTAGGCCATCCTCTGCTACATATGCATCTAGAGACATGAGCTCTGGGAGGTACTGGCTAGTTCATATTGTTGATCCTCCTATAGGGTTGCAGACCCCTTCAGCTCCTTGGGTAGAAAATACCCTTTCAACAGCAGCTCAAGGGAGAAAGAGTTACTTCAGCTCCAGTTCAAGGGTGCAGTCTGTCACGGAAGGGAAGGCACTTGATTCATCTGTAACATCACACCCACGCTCAGGAATTGATGGATGACAGCCACAGTGGATGGGTCATCAAATCTCAACAAACCTGGTCAAGATCATTTCACATGGGCATGCCAACAGGCCAGTTCCTCAGGGTCTTCTGGTTCTAATTAAGTGGAATGCTGAGAGTAACCATTGCAGCTGGTGAATGTGGAGTACAGAAGCTACCACTGTCACTGTGTGGAAGCTACCACTGTGTTGGGTTGTGTCCTTCTACCCATTACTGTAAATTATCTGGTATTGAGGGAATTTTCTGAGGTTTTTCTCTTTGATATCATCCATGGTTCCCATTCTCTGAAGTTACTCTTATTTCCATACCGGGAGCAGAACATTCATCATTGTAAATGAGGCCATGAAACAGATTCTGAACTCTCTTTTTCCCCTATCCTCTTCTTCTCTGCCCTCCCCCCTCTCTCTCCTCTCTTCCTCCCCTCTTTCTTTCTTTCTTCCTTTCTTTCTTTCTTCCTTCCTTCCTTCCTTCCTTCCTTCCTTCCTTCCTTCCTTCCTCCCTCCCTACCTGCGGTGCGCCTCCCTTGACCAGCAAGAAAGTCATGCCACCACCGGGATCTTCTCAGTCAGCTTTATTCTGGAGCACCTTGATAGTAGATTCCCAGGACCCAGGACAGCAGCAGAGCTGCTGCTTTTATACTCTCCCAGGGAAGGGTGGGGGGTGTCATAGTGGATGCGGATTGGTGCACCAAGCTATACCTCATTTGCATGTGGCCCGTTCATTGGTGCCACAAGCCACACTCATTAGCATATTGCCCATTCATTGGAGCCACAAGCCACACCTCATTAGCATATTGCCCGTTCGGGAGGGGCTATTGCTTGAGGAGGGCCTGAAGAGAGAGCTGCGCATGTGCGCTAGGCTCTCCTCCCTGGCAGCCTGCCGGTACTGCGCCATCTTGTAATGGGGCGGAGCCGGAGGCCTTTCCCAGAGCTGGACGGCCTTGCCAGAGCTTGGGCGGCGCCCTGCCGATCCTAGCTCGGGCAGCGGCACCCTGCCGGTCCTAGCGCCGGCAGCTTCCTACACCTACCTTCCTTCCTTTCTTTCTTTCTTTCTTTCTTTCTTTCTTTCTTTCTTTCTTTCTTTTTTTCTTTCTTTCTAATATAGTGTCTTCTGTAGCCCAGGCTGACCTTAAACTCTCAAAGTAGCCAAGAATGACCTTGAACTTCTGAACTTCTGTTTCTACCTCTCAAGTCCCAGAATTACAGGTGCATTCCATCTTGCCTGTGTTCTGCAGTTCTGGGGATCAAACCCTGGACTTTGTGCACACTAGGCAAACAGTCTACCAACTAAGCTTCACCCTCATTCTTATGCTTCACATTCTAGAGTTATTCTTCTTCTGCTACTAACTATTGTGCCCTGCCTCATAGGAGAACTCCTGTCCAACCACTTCCATTAACCTCCTCCCTAAATACTTGTAGTCAGTGCATTGGTCTCTTCCTTCATCTCCACTTCTAATAAATCTTCAAACACAAAATAGTTGTAACCTTGAACAAATTATTTAACAGCTGGATTCTCAAGTCTTCGTCCTATCGATAAGCACACTGACCTTCCCACCTTGCTGTACGAGCTTGATGAAAAGGTTTGAAATGGACACAAGCTGCAGGAGCTTTGGATCTGCATGGGTAACAGGTTGCTCCTGGGCAGGGCTGTCTCTTTCTCCTGCTGAACTCATTGGTTCAAACAGCTAGTCCAATCCAACCTTGGCCTGCCTGCCCAAAGACCCTTGTCCACAGTCTTGAAACACCTCAATGGAGAATTCTTTGACAAAGCTCAGAGATCAGAGGCATATGTGAGGCAGATAGGAAAAGGCTCCTGGAAGCCAGTTGCCATGAATACAGAAAAGGCACCATAAGAAGGAGGAGAGATACAGTTTCACAGTAGTGTTTTAACTGTGTTTATGTGTTTGCAGAGGCAGGTGTCTGCGCACCTGCTGCAAGCAAGTGCTTATACCTGGAAGTCAGAGGACAACCTTGGGTCTCACTCCTTAAGCACACTCCACCTTCTCTTCTTGGCCAGGAACACATAGACTTGGATAGGCTAGCTGTCCAGAGAGCCTCAGGGAAACACTTGTCTCTGCTTCCCCAAAATTGGGATTAAAAGGTTATGTTAGCACACCTAGAATGTTATATCAGTTCTGATGGTGTATTAGTCAGGGTTCTCTAGAGTCACAGAACTTATGGATAGTTTCTATATAGTAAAGGAATTTGTTGATGACTTATACTCTGGGGTCTAACTCCCAACAATGGTCAGCAGCAGCTGTGAATGGAAGTCACAGGATCTAGAAGTTACTCAGTCTCACAAAACAAGCAGGCAAAGGAGAGAGTGTCTTCCTTCTTCCAATGTACTTAGGTAGGTTTCCAGTAGGTTTATCCCAGATTAAAGGTGTTTGCCACCAAACCTTTAATCCCAAATGACCTTGAACTCAGAGATCTCCCTGTCTTTTTTTTTTGTTTGTTTATGCATGTATGTTGTATTTTTTTTTCAATTTTTTATTAGATATTTTCTTAATTTACATTTCAAATGCTATCCCGAAAGTCCCCTCTCCCCTCCCCGCCCCTGCTCCCCTACCCACCCACTCCCACTTCTTGGCCCTGGCGTTCCCCTGTATTGGGGCATATAAAGATTGCAGTACCAAGGAGATCTCCCTGTCTTAATCTTCTAGAATTCATAGCCACTATGCCTCAAGATCTCCATACCAAGATCCAGCTCAGAAACTTCTATCTCCCAGCCTCCAGGTTAGGATCACTGATGAGCCTTCCAATTCTTGATTGTAGTTCATTCCAGATATAGTCAAGTTGACAACCAGGAATAGCCACTACACATGGCAAGCACTTTACTCGCTGGGTCTTTGCCTGAGCCCTTTAACTTTCAAAGTTCATATATCTACTCACTAGGGCTGAGAAACTGGTATGAGGGCTCAAGAGAATAAAGCCATCACTGCTCACTATGCTTGCCTCTGCTGTCACAGCCGGTATCTTGAACATTGACTCCTTGCAAAGGAACGATTATGGTAGTTCTTTCTAAGGAATGTGTGTGTGTGTGTGTGTGTGTGTGTGTGTGTGTGTGTGTGTGTGTGTGTATGCAAGCATGTATGTGTGTGTGTATGTGTGTGTGTTTGTAATATATGTATACGATGTATATGTATATACACACACACTGTTTACCTACATGTTTGATTGTTCTCTGATAGAATACCCAACAGCCAAGCATGTAAGCGAAATGCACTAATATGGTGCAAATGACACAAGTGAGCAGAAACTGGGCAGCAAGGAACAAAGGAAACCTGCGATTCAGTGCACGCCAGTGCTTTGAGGCTCAGACTTCCTAAATACATGGAGGTTCATCTGCTTGTACCCTAAGCACACTGCTGCAGTCATGTCCTAGAAACAGCATATATATATATATATATATATATATATATATATATATATATATATCCTCTAAGACAAGGTTACTCATTAAAAATATTGAAGAACAGTTTGTTTCTGGCAGTGGTCTCTAGACCAGAGACCTGGCTGTTGTAGCCAGTTTCTTTTTATCCCAGAAGATCATATGATTGGCTTATTGTAATTCTCTGTAAGAACTATAGCATGTTTAAAGTGGGTTTGGACATGCTGATGTGCACCTGTAATTCCAGCCCTCAGGAAGGATGTTCAACCAGAATGATCAAAATTTTAGGACCAGTAACCTAGCATGGTCCTGTCTTGGCCCCAAAAGGTGGTGTGTGCGTAAAAGAATATAGGACAATTTCGGGAGCTGTTTTTTAAGCAAATTCTGCCTTGTTCTTGAGATAGGGTCATCACTGGCCTGGAACTTGTCTGAATAAGCAAGACTGTCCTGAGAGCCCCAGGGATCAGCTCTAACTCTGCCTGTCTAGTACTGGGATGACAGGTTCAGCCAATGGGTTTAGATTGTTTTAAAAAATAGGTTTTGGGGGGCTCAAAGGAAGTCCTCAGCCTGAGACACTGACACTTTAAGAACTGAGATATCTCCCCAACCTATTCATCTGAGACAGTCCTTCGTCCCAGCTGGCCTCAAGCATCCTCTGAGCAAGGTTGACTTTGAGCTTTTGCTCCCTTTATCGCTGCTTCCCAAGTACAGGCATGGACTATCATGGCTGTTTTCTGTGGTGTTAGGGACGGAGCGCAGGGTACCATGCATGCCTGGCAAAGGCATCCCCAGACTGCTTTATAATTTGGATGTATATGGCAATCCTTTTGTTCTTGTTTTCGTTTTGCTTCCTATTGTAAGAAAGCTGTAAAGTGGCTAAGGAGCGTTGATGTTAGAATGTAGAAAATGAGCTAGCATAAACATTCTGACAAGTCATAGAAGACAGCTGTAGATGGCCTTTACCCGATTCTGAGGCACACCAGTTTCTTCCTCCTGCCTGCAGTAGAGCAAGGCAGCTCCCCAACTCCAAAGCCCATGCAACGAAGAGAAATTAGGGTGATGATTGTGTCTGATATGGCTTTTCATTTATTCAGAATAATGTGTTTCTTTCCTCCAAATTGGCTATTTGCAAAGAAATGGTGAGAAGGAAACAAAACCTCCCAAAACATAAACATTTCTTTTTATCTCATCATCTAAAAGGAAAACAGTAAAATTATGAAAATTAATGAGTTCATTTTTAAAGCACATGTTGTGAGAATCCCCAGTGTTATATCCTGAAAGCAGGATTTATCTCATTCCATGGTATCAATACGCAGTAAAACTTCAATCTGCAGTTTAATATACGTTTGTCTCTCTAACCAAACCTGTTGTATTAAATACTTTGAAATTTATTGTCAACAAATTATTTTTCTTACATAATTAATTTCAAGTAAATTAAACTGTGTGCATCCCTTGGTAAATGGAATAGGTAAAATTTCAATTGTGTATTATGAATGTTATTAAATACAATTAGCAATATAATTTATATTTTACCCTTTAATATTATACTGGTCTGGATGAAATAGATTGATCAAGACTGTAGGATCATCTGAGCAAAAGTAACAATGAATGTCTGAGGTTCTCAGACTCATTCTCAGTTTTAGACTTTGTGAATTACAACCACTGAGAGGGCTGTAACATCTATTGGCAAGCTTGTGTTTTGACTATTTGGTGTTATAACCCTGGGGTGGAGACTCACATTGCCTAAAATTGACATATGGGGCTTGGGACCATTTGTCTCGGAAGTAAGTAATGCAAACCTTTAGTGCTTACCATGTGTTAGGCATCATCTGTTAATTTACTGTTTTTTAAAACATGGAAATATTTCATCTATATGCAAATTCTCTTCTCCTAAATAGAAATCATGCCCATCATGTAATTTATTTTTCCTTTAAAAATTAGTACCTATAAATTATAAATCATAACAACCACCTTTTTTTTTTATCTCTTATGATTCTGTGAGTTTTATTGGGCTCAACTTAGCAGTTTTGCTCCACAGAGAGTTGTCTGAATCTGTCCTTACCCGGGGGCTGGCTCCACTGGACTGGTCTGTCTAAAGCAGTTAAAGTACGACATTCACACGTCATGGATCGGGGTCCAAGTGAAAAGAAACACAGGAATTAGCATTCCTAAGCCTCAGGCATACCCAGAGCTTAATGTTAGATGCCCACCATTACTGTTGCATAGCTCAATGAAGCCCCTGCTGTCCTACTTAGAAGCTTCAAGGCACCCTGAGATCATATCTCCGAAGATTTGTTCCTCTGGAGTTAGTGCAGAATCAAGGTCTTTTGGATTCTGGTTCTAGCTGGTGAGTGCAGGAGGAGGAGGAAGGAGGAGAAAGAGAAAGAGGAGGTGGAAGAGGAAGAGGAGGAGGAGGAGGAAGAGGAGGAGTAGGAGGAGGAGAAGAGGAGGAGGAGGAGGAGGAGGAATTCAAGGAATCTGTCAGCTACATAGATCTCTCCAAAGCATGGAGAAAATGCAGAGCCATTTGTTTTTGCTATTTCCTCTTCCCACTGGGTACTTGGGAAATGAAGTCTTGTCAACGAACATCTTTGTTACTTCCACCATGAGATTTTTCCTTTCAGTTAGAGCATTCAGTTGAATCAAAGTTAAGTCTTCCACTCAAGTTCATTTAAACCCCTTCCTTGGATAAACGTTTTTATTTCTTTTCCCATTGCTGTTAGAAAACACCCAGACTCTGGCAAGTTAAGGGAGAAAAGGATTATCTGTCATATAGTCCACCAAGGTGGGAAAGTCAAGGCTCAGACGCTTGAACAGCTGGTTACACGGTGATGAATGACAGTGCTCATCTCACTTCCTCCACGGTGAAAGTCTGGGATTCCTGCCTAGGGAATGGCTCCACCCACACTTAAGATGTGTCCTCCCACCTCAACCTAATGAAGACAAATGGCTTGCCTCCCAGGTGACTCTAGCCTCCATTAAATTGGCAATTAAAAACCAACCATGAGACCATGAGGTCCGTTTTCCCTTTCGCTTTTTCATGATGGCATCACTACATTTTTATGAGAGCAAAGATGAAAAGTGGCCCAATATCTATCTGCAGAGATGGATTAGTTATGATACTCTATGAGATACAGTGATACAGTACATAAAAATAAAACTACGTATTGATAAGGAGAAATTACTGAGTTACTGCATGCTCAAGCAAAGTCACTTGGCTTGCTGTCTCTCTTTCTCTCCCTCCCCCTCTCCCTCTCCCTTTCTCCTTCTCATCTACATTTTTCTGTATGTGTGCTATGTGTCAGTGTGCTTGCATATGTGCACAAATGTATGCATACGTGTGTGCATCTTTCTGGAGGGCAGAAGAATCTTCCTTCATTTCTGTACACCTCGTGAACCAAAGCAGAGTCTCCTGACGAACCCAGGGCTGGACAATTGGGTGATCTAACTAGCCAACTTGACCTGAGGATGCTGCCTTGCTCTTTATATGGGCTCTGGAGATACTAAGTTCAGTCTAGCATGACACTTTATCCACTGAGCCATTTCTTTAGCCCTCAATCTCCTTTTGTGTTTTTTTTTTTTTAAAGGACAGGAAAATAGGGTATATTTACCCTGGTCCTGTAACAAAAAACAAACAAACAGCAACCACAACAACAAACTAAACACCCCCAAAATAAAATCCCTGAAAGGATCACTTTTAAAAATATTTCTTAGCTACTGTGTTGGGGAGCTCAGGGACCTCAAGGGTGAAAATATTATTATTATTTTGCTAAATGGATAGTGTCGAACTGCACTTTAGCCTTGTTTCTGTTTACTTGTAAGTTAATGCAGCTCTCACAACACGGTATCAGAGAAGTCTCTCTGTGCAGTGGACAGATGGCTCTGAGCTCAACTGGCCAAAGTGCAGAGAAGAATCGACTGTGTCCCTCAGCTACAAATGGGACATCAACATCACACCCCCTCTCAAGAGCTCAAGGAACCCTGTAGAAGAGGAATAGAAAGTAGGTTAGAGCCAGAGGCTGGGAGGGACTGGGGCAAAGCAGCATCTGGATATGAGAGGACCACTGGCCCCAAGAGCTCCCAGCAGCTGTGGCTGCCTGCAGGAGACATGACCAAGTCAGCCAATATTCCAGTATGGATGGGTAGATGCTCAGTAGCCTTATCTCTAACAGAAGAGCTGTGGACAGTTGATGGCTTCTGGTGAAGGGAGAGTCAGTTTTCCTTAAGGATGTAGTTCCAGTGGATGGTCCCACATCCAGAAGTATATGAAAATCACAAATTGGAGTTGATGAGTTATTAAATTAAAAAATAAAGAGACCATCAAGTTAGATGGTACAGGGAGTTGGGAATAGATTCAGGAGGACTCAGGGGTGGGAGTTGAGGCAGAATATGATCAAAATGCATTGTCGGAAATCCTCAGAATTAATAAAAAAGACTTCTAAGAAGCAACAGCCCATTTCAAAGAACTATAGCATCCTAATAGAAGCAACTACTTCCTGAGATGTAAGGAGTCTAGCAGTGGGGAGGAGTTGGGAATAAAATATTCACTATCTCTTTAAAAATTTTGTGCCCGGGTGTATGTGTCTTCAGAAACTTGTCTTTTTAAGGGCCTACAGTCAGGGGAGCAGTCTGGCAGAATTCCTTTATCTACTGCCCAGTGTAGCGTGTGACCAGAGCTCTCCTCCATCAGGACAAAATTGATTTCATAATAGAATCTGATCCTTCTCTTGCCAGCCAAATCCACCTCATCTGAATCACTGCCCCCCAACGTGAGATAGGAGAGAAAATGGCTTGGCTAGAAGGAAGTGCTTAAATGACCCAGTCGGTCTTTACTTCTCCTTGGGGTCAATCACAGAATTGATATCCACATTGGTGGGCACTTTTGTCTTTAAAAGCATTCAGTTTTTACAAGAGAAGGGCCTTTAACTATTGAGAGAACTTAGGAACACCAAGTTAGAAACAGGTATGTGTCCCTTGGGGTGTGTGTGTGTGTGTGTGTGTGTGTGTGTGTGTGTGTGTGTGAGAATGTGTATGTGCATATCTGTGAGAGTTCATGTGTGTGTGTATAGACATTTATATGCATGTGTGTGAGGATTTGTATGTGAGATTTGTGTGTGTGTGTGTATGCGTGCATACACACACACACACACACACACACACACACACACACATATGCACAGGGGTGTGGGTACTCACAGAGATCAGGAGAGTCTTTGGGATACCCTGGAGTTACAGGTTACTGTGAGCGGCTTAAGTGGGTGCTGGGAACTGACTTTTGGTCCTGTAACAGCAGCAAATGCTCTCAACCTCTCAGTCCCTCTCCAGTCCACAGCCACTTGCTGCTTTTGTTTGTGCCTTTCTTTGAAGATGCTCCAATATGCAAATATTACATATAAAATTAGAAAACAGAGACTTTTTAATATGGAAACCCAGTGCATGTCTGTGAGGGATTTTTCCCCCTTTGTTTGAGAGAAAAACTAAATAATTATTGGGGGGGTAGGTGTGTTGGTGCAAGAAGTGCCTTGTAGTTTTCACTAAATAATAATCAATGGTTATTTGATCATAGTATCAGGCTTTCACATATTCGCCCAGTCAGAACTTGACCTGTGTCTTTACTGAGAAAACATGTACAGCCTAGGATATTAAATCATTTAGTATGATGTTCCTGGTCAATACTCATAATTTTTAAAGTAATTATTGAAATCCGAGGTTTCCCCCTTCATTGCAGAGCGCTGTAAACTCAGAGGCATGAGATGGTATGGGATCAAGGTGTCATCCATAATGGCACAATCTTCTGGATTTATGTCCCTCTCCAATTAGGGGACAATCAGGCTCGAATTAATTTAGCTCACAGCCGCTAATGAGCAGCCGCTAACTCAGCTCGCTATAAAAATTGTTACTGCATTTTATTTTCTTCCACTCGCTGAGCCTCCAGCCTCCGGGTGCTTGTGGGCTGGTGATGCGGGACCTTCAGGGTTCTTGCTTGCCCTGGGCATGGGCTCCTTGACAG
Organism: Mus minutoides; assembly: GCA_902729485.2. NCBI lineage: Eukaryota > Metazoa > Chordata > Mammalia > Rodentia > Muridae > Mus > Mus minutoides. The sequence goes on along the minus strand of LR749818.1, from coordinate 178,091 downwards.
CTGTGTCCTCTGGTGAGCCAGAATCTAGTGAATTACTACATGTCTCAGAGCTGGTGCCTCTGCTCGCTGGGCCTGGACAATTGGCGTCTGTATGAACTATGGAGTCTAGATGACCCATAGAAATGCTTCATGCATGCAAGGAAGCTTCATGCATCCTTGAAATTTCCCCAGCAGACACAGTTTTAAAGGTTTGTTTTTAGTGTGTGTGTGTGTGTGTGTGTGTGTGTGTGTATGTGTTGATGTACATGTATAAGTTCAGAAGCCAGAAGATACTGTATCCCCTGGAACTGGAATTACCGCATGTGATTACATGTAATTGTGAGCTGTTACACATAAGCATTGGCAACCAGACACAGGTCATCTGTAAGAGCAGCAAATGTTCTTCACTACTGAACTAACTCTATCTCCCAACACAGTTTTTACAATGAAAAGAAATAAAGTAGCCTTAAATTTGTTTGTGCGTGTTTCAGTATCCATATATGTGTGAGGATATATATGCACATGTATGTGCATGCATGGAAGAAAAATGTCCAAGTTGGATGTCTTCCTCAATGATGTATAAACCTATGTAAGGCATGTGTCTACATGTATATGTACATATGTGTATGTAGAGGTCAAAGGTTGCTATTAAGTGATTTCTTTAATCACTCTGCACTTTATATATTAAGTCAGAGTTGAGCTCACTGATTGGTCTGTTCTTGCCAGCCATCCTGTCCCAGGCATCGCCCATCTCCACCTCCAGAGTACTGGAGTTAGAGGTGAGCCAACATCCCTGCCCTACATTCCCATAGATGCTGGTGGTCTGAACTCCAGTCTTCCTGCTTGCATGCCAAGCATTTTAGCAGCTTGGCTTTCCCCCAAGGCTCTCTCTACCTTATTTTGAGAAAAGGTCTCTCAACGAACCTGGAGCTTACTAGTAGGCTAGGTTGGCTGGCTGGCATGGCCGAGTATTCCTTCTCCCCCTGCCTTCCCATCACTGGGGTCGGAAATGCATACCACCACACTCAGCTATTTTATCTGAGTTCTTCCCCCAACCCCCACCCCAGGTCCTCACAGTTGCACAGGAAATATTTGACTGGCTGAACTATCAGCCCCGATCCAGGTGATGTTAACTTTAACATTTTGTTTGTTTGTTTAGCTCAGTATATTCAAGCTGTAATGATTTCAGTATCTAGACAGTGTTAAAATATGAATACATAAGTTTACATTCCTCTTTGAATCCATCTTCAAGATCTTGTTCACATTTTACATTTATAGCACTTCTTAATTCTCTGTAGCCTTATTTCCAATGAATAATGCTCACACGTGACTGATGGCTGGCACATGGGACAAACTGAGATTTTTGTTTTTGCCTATAATGAATCTCCACTTGCTTCTTGGGGCTTTGCAAGTTGGGGGTCTGGTGGGCAAGGCTTAGGTTAGTCCTTGGCTGTGGAGAGCATGTGGAGCCTACACTTGAGTTTTTATAGTCTTGCATATCATTGGCAAATTTTACAATCCCTATGAATTGCTAACAGCTCCTCCTGACACCATCTCTACCTTCACACCAATAAAGGCAGAACAGGTCCTCATAAATATCTCATTTCCTTGTTATCAGGGCTTGATGCTTCCAATTGTAGCCTCGTAAAAAGGAGGTTGGTAGGCTGGGGAGATGGCTCAGTGGAGAAGAGTGCCTGCTATACTCTGCGAGGATGGAAACGTGAGTTCAAATCCTCAGCATTGCACATGGCCCCATGTATCTGTAGCACAGTGGGAGCTCAGTGTGTTTGCTAATCAATCAAAACAGTGAGCTTCCAATTCAGTGAGAAGGGAATAGGTCAGAGGGTAATACAGCAGGACACCTGATTCCTTCCCATGGTTCCACAAGTACACACACACACACACACACACACACACACACACACACACATGCTTGTTTGTTATCATGACTATTATCTGTTGCTGTGAAAGGCATATACTTTTTTATTTTTATTTTTTAAATTACAACTCCTAATAAGTACGCGTGCTTTGCTATCAAATCCAACACGAAGCATACTGCCAGCATGCACGTCTGAGGACTAGAGCCTGCTGCATGCTTGATCTCCCCAGCGGGGTTCCCGAAGGAAGTTCATGCTCAAGTCTAGGAGACTATTTTAATTGTTCCATATCATAAAAGTTTAATAGGCATTCCTAGGCATCGTATATGGATCCCGTTTGTCACTGAATTTGATGATTGCAAGCTAGCAGAGGTGTCCTATGAGCACGGAGCCCTATGGGCGTGAGGCAGGAGGTTCTCCAGGAGTACCTGACACACTAATGAAATGCGATCCTGGGAGCAGGTCAGTGGGGAAGAGCCCCTGAGGGGTCCCCTCCTGTTGAGATCCTGGGAGCAGGTCAGTGAGGAAGAGCCACTAAGGGGCCTCCTCCTGTGGATTCTTATAGGTGGTTATAGTCAAGGCAGCCTTCTGGTGTTACGGACACAGGTATCATCTTCTTTCAGAATAAGTACATGATTCCTAGGTCCTCCCCTGGCTCCCCTCAAGTTTATCAGCAGCACAGGAATCAGAGAGAGCTCTCCAAAACTTAACGCAATTCCACTGCACATGGTTAAATATACCCCCAGGTTAGAGTGTATATTATTGTCTTTTCATTTGCATGTGTGCAGTGCATGCATGGTTGTGTTTGCACACAACCTAGTTGGTTTCTGTTGCTTTGGTAAAACACTCTGATCAAAAGCAAGCTGTGGAAACGGTTTCATTCCACATCATGCTTTCAGGTCACATCGAGACCGTGATGGGGTTTGAGTAGTGAGGAGGGCAGATATTTGGAAGTGGCTTTCATCAGAGGGATCATGCTGACATCTGTAGAGTGGTCAGAGCATCACTCTGACCTAGAGGGAAATGGGGCAGGAGCTCAAGCGGAGACTGAAGCTGAAGTCACAGAGGACTTCTGCTTGCTGCTTCGTCCCCAGGCTCCTGTTCAGTGGCTGTTCTTATACAGCCCAGGCCCACCTGCCTACACCAGTGAACTCCATCATCAACTAAAAGTCACAAAAACATGTCCCCAACACATGGCCACAGGCTGATGTGAAGCAGACAATTCTTCAGTTGAGTTTCTCTCTTTCCAGTTACGTCAAATTGGTGACCAAGATTTGCCATTACATCAAGTGTGTGGGTAGACATGTGTACAAGTGTAACTAGGAGCCCAAGGTTAGTGTTGGGAATCATCTTTGATCTCTCTTCTATCTTGTTTCATTGAGGCAAGGTCTTACAATCAAACCCAGAGCTCATTGATAGAGTTGGTCTCTAGCCAACTACCATACAGGACCCCCTATCTTGGCTTTATGAGGCTGGATTTATAAGCCAGAATCTATTCGCATATGGCATTTGACATGGCTTCCGGGATCTGGTCTCTAGCCCCCCATTTGAGCGGCAAGCACTTTCACCTCTAGACCATCTCCCCAGCTCTTCTAACAGAGTTATGCAGGCTGTCCTATGTTCTACCCCTGCTGGTTCCTTCCCTCCTCTGCCTGCTTTTTTTCCTCCTATAGCTTATGATTTATGCTCTCCAACTCCACTTCCCCCAAGGCTCTATAACCAAATGCTTCCTCTTTCTTCCTCCGGCTTCTCCTTCATCAAATTTTGATCCGCTTCTTTTGTAAAGCCCTTCTTGGGCTCCACTCTCTTCAGGAACCCATCTCCAAGCCCTTTCACCCCACTCCAGGCAAGCACTGGGATATTTATAAGCATAATGCCTGCTTGTGCACCCTTCCTCTGTGCTGCATACATATTTGGGAACTTCTAAGCTAGACACAATAACTGATAGTGGGTGTGCAGATACTGGTGTCCAGCAAACGTCTGCATTTCTCTGTGAAAGGAGAGAGATGTAGAGGAAGGGGCCAGAGGCAGAGACCTGAATCAGCTAAGAATTGCAGTGTGAGGAACAGGGGGAAAGCAAATGCAGTGTCTCCAACAATACTGGGGGTTCTTTCTCTCCCATCTAACAAGATGGACCACTGGGCTGGTATATGTCCCTTGTCGTGATCTTAGCAAATGTACATCATCTTCAGGATCACAAAGTGGCTTTGTCTTTCAAGCAAGGACCAGAGGGGTGTATGGGGAATCTAGGACAAAGGGACCAGATGTTGAGACTTCTTCTTAGACAACTACCCATTACTCTCTGCTTGCTTAGCAATCACAGGGACACTGTGATATGGGCTCTGATACCCCAAGAAGAGCTTGGGAAACATCATCTTAACCCACTTGGGGTTCAGTTAAAAAAAATGACATGCATGCCCATGTATATAATATATATTCACATATGAGACTATACTTCATATATATGGAAAGGGTTGGTAGAATATGAGGGAAATAGACTAAATATTGGATGGATATATCTCCCACTTTCCTTGGCGCTGAGAGTACATACCTGACAGGAAACAGGGAAGGAAGGAATGGCTTGCTCAGCTCACAATGTGAAGGCCGTGTCCCACCATGGCATGGAAGGCATGGCGTCAGGAGCGAGAAGGCTGGTCACACTGTTCACAGCCAGGACAAATTGAGAGGTGCTCTGGTCTCTTTATTCTTTTTATTTAGTTCAGGACCACAGTTCCCAGGACAGTTCCACCCACATTGAGGGTGGGTGGTTTTTTGACTCCATTAAACCTTTCTGTAGACATCTCAACAGGCACACCCACAGCGTTTCTATGGTGATTTCCACCCAGTCAGGTTGATAGTAGACTTGATTGTTCCAGGGCACAATGCTCCTCACACCGGCTCCCATTTTCCTGAGTTCCGTTCCATTTTTCGCTTGACACCGAACCCTATGTGACCATGCCTTGGTTACCCATCCATGTGTCTGTTGACTCTATTGGCTACTCAGATGTGGACTACATGAGAGGAGGAGGGACCTTGCCCCTCTTGTTAAGTACTGCCTTTTGCCTCTGCCTTGCACCATAGAGCTTTATATCTTGTAGCTCTGTGGATTGGATCCAGAATTAACACCAGCAGAAGAGGGCCAGGGATATAACTCATTTGGTAGCATATTTGTTAGCATGCATGAAGCCCTGGGTTCCATTTTTAGCACCACATAAACCAGGTATAATGGTGCATACCCACAGTCACAGCACTGGGGATGGGGGGGGGGTCAGAGAATCAGAAATTCAAGGCAGAATTCTATAGTTCTTCCAAAGAAAGAGTCAAAGACTTTTAGGTACAGTTAATTTTGCCAAACTGCACACCTCCCTTCAATCTCTAGAAACGTTTCTCCCTTTTCTTGCTCATCTCATTGAACAAATTAGCTAATGTGACACTGAGGACTGACCAGCCATTTGTATAGAAAGAAAATCTGGCAGGGCTTAATTTCCATTTGTAATGTACTGTCTTCATTCATTTGATGGGGGTCCCTTCTTCTGCACGTGCCTCTAAGGGAACTAGAGATTCTTTACCATCTCCCAAAGCACTTGTGAAGGAGGAAGACTGACAAGGATTGCTTTGGGAGGCTATAATTCAGGTATGGGACTCTTATTCCCCACCCCAACTTTTGTTATGTGTCAACAGCTGTGGGGAATCGAAAAGTTACCATGGCCCCTACACATGTGGGCGGTGTTGGGTGGGGTGTGAGGCAGTGGTGGTGTTGGGTAGGGTGTGAACTGGTGGTGGTGGCAGAAGTCCCTATCCCTGACTGGCCTGAGTGACACACAGCACACACATTTTTCTCTAGGAAGGCCGTCAGTGTTGCCTGGTTTGCTCTGGATCCAGTGTTCTTTAATGCAGTCACCCACCAATTATCTGCTGGTAGTTCTGGAGATACTTTTTTTTTTTTTTTACTTCACCCTTTTCTGTCTCCCTACACCCTGCCCCCCGCCAGTGGGTGATAGACATCAGCTGGGTGATTATAAAGAGCTGAATACTTACAGCTGCTGACATCTGAGTGCATTTTATAGGCTACACATTGTGCTTCTTTTAAATCTATTAATGCATTTAGGGATGGGGAGTTGGTTACATGGAGAAGAGTACTTGTAGACCAAGCATGAGGACCTGAACATCCCTGGCACCTATGTAAAAGTCTGGGAGTGGCTGTAACCCTAGTGATGAGGATAGGTGGAGGTCAAGTTGAGACAGGGAGGGTTTAGGGGCTTGCTGACAAAGGGATAACACGGAGAATGGTTTACAGGACACCTGGCATCCTCTGGCTTCCCCATATACACCCTCCCCCAGACTTCACTTAATTTTTGCAACCACCCCATGAAGCATGTATTATAATTCCAGTTTAATGGAAGGGGGAGCAGAGCCAGGGAGAGATAATGAGCAGCCAGGCTAGCTAAGTGCACAGCCAGTGTGGAGCCATGCCAGATTTATCACTGGGTAGTATCTCATCTGAGCCAACCTGCTTCACCCCTGCACCATGGAAGACACTATTCATTTTTTATGACAGCTGGACCATGAAGCAGAGTTCCCTGGCATCCAATTCAGGAACAGCCACTCAGAGAGACCCACAACCATCTGGGAGAGGAATGCAAATGGCCAGAAGTTGAAGAGATGTTGGATACTGTGCTGCAGTTCCAGTGGATAGAGGATCCCTCTCCATTCTGGGTGCAGGATGGTGTTCTCTCAAGGAACTAACACAGCTGTCTCCATTGGCACAGATTACCTTGGGCCATCCTTACTTACAGCTGGTCCAGGCAGGTGCGCATGGTGCTGGAAAGGAAGGAGGGAGAGAGACAGCACATGCATGGAGATTCACTCTTCACCTACTTAGTTTTTGCCAATTAAGGTCATTCAAAAATGGAGAAAGTGAATGACTGGCTCCTGTCATCGTTACACAAAAGCATCTTAACTCCTTCTGTGAATGGGACAATCGTAGCAGAAAAGTGAAGAATCCATTAAATTGAGTTCTGATGGTTCGCAGAATGAAATACTGTGTCCTTCCATTGTTCAATTTTCACTGTAGAGACTCCACAAGCCATCAGTGAGAACTGCTTTAGCAAAGGAGGAGAAGAGGAGGAGAGCCACTCCAAACTGTGTTTGGGTGACCTTGGGCAGATCATCTGGAGGATTTGGTCTTTGTTTTCCGTTTGTGTGCTTTGGGGGGCACTGTGGAGAGGCAGAGTACCCAGGACCTAGAGAAGGAGTTTGGGACATACTAAGAGCTTTCTATGGCATTATTTTCATTATGAGTTCAAGCAGATAACAACTGACATCTTCTAGAGGCTTCAATAAACTCAAGTTAGCGGTGGGGGGATGTCTTAGTGACTATAGTACTTGCTCTGCACACATAAGGACCTGGGTTCGAGCCTCAGAACCCACTAGGAAGAAAAACTGGGGGTGGCGGTATGCCTTTTTAGTCTTAGCTCTGGAGAAATGGAGACATTGTTTCCCTAGGTCTTGCTGGTTAGCCAGCCTAACCTACTTGGCAAGTTCCATGTCAGAGAGATCCTGTCTCAATGAGCCACCGAAGTGGATAGTGCCCAAGGGACAATTGCTGAGGTTGCCCTGGCCACACACACACACACACACACACACACACTAGTATACATGTGAACACATACACCACACACACACACACACACACACAGAGAGAGAGAGAGAGAGAGAGAGAGAGAGAGAGATCCTTTCATAAGCCTACATCATGAGAAAGTGAATTGAAACTCGTGAAGCGCAGAAGTCTATTTTAAGCAGCACTCCGGCCTCCTCTTATGTGTGCCTATGATCAAGAAGATCTGCTGCCGGCTTAGTGACTAATGGTGGCAGTCGCTGCACTAGTTAACGGGGGACCAATGGTGCTCTTCTCCCATAGCACCCAAGAAGAATAGAACTGAGCAGGCTTCAGTTTTCTTAGAAAACTGGGTAACCAACTCCAGGGATGCTTTCTCCACAACCCACCACTCATGGAAAGGAGCCATTATTTTCCTCTATCATAATCGTGGCTTAACCAGCAAGCTACCTGCCATGGTTCAATTCCTCACTGGCAACTTGGACACCCCCTACCCCATGGTTATCTATGAGCCTAGAAGTGCACTTCTCTTCTCCCATCCATCTGTCTCTGGCATCCGGGTTGTCACGAATTGAGACACATTGCACCCTGTGACTTGCTGTGGATCAGATGGAGTGGCAGGTGCCACTTCCTCGTCAGCACAAAGCTTATGAGGAGCAGCTGCAGTAGCTGGCTACCGCGCCGCGTTGTGCTTTAGACTGTAGCTGCACAATGCTCCCAGGTACAACCGCAGGGCTGGAGACGTGGCTGAGAGCAGATACTGCTTTGCAGAAGACCTAAATGTAGTTCTTTTCAATGTTCACATTAGGCAGCTCACAACCACCTCTCACCCAGCTCCAGGGGCTGTAATATCCTCTTCTGACCATGAAGGGCACTGTATTCAGGTACATACACCACACACACACACACACACACACACACACAATTAAAAAGTAAAATGTTCCCATTAATCCTCTTTATAATTAGTCCTTCTCATAGTTATTAAAGTATTTTTAACTAGTGGTTTTATTAGGATTGCTTACAGAAGTACGAATTGGGGGTTATTTACAAGAATACTGGCAATGTACCAGTAACTTTTCCAATCAAAGAAAATATCTGTCCCTCCCTCGACAACTATTAGCTACCTATAGCTTCTCAGGGAAGGGTGGAGCCTGGTCAGCCCTTCCCTCATAGCAGCTTTTAATTGGTTTTTGTTCTCCAGATGGACTCAGAGTTCCTGTGCATACCAGGCTAACATTTGATCACTGAGCTACATCCCCAGACTTAATATCTGTTTAGTATAGTTATTACAGGCTAAGCCTCTTTCCCCATCGATCCTGACATCAGTCCTTAGGACCATCTTCTTCTCTGAATCTTTTCATACTAACTACTGCCTTCAAGCTCGAATAGACCTCTGGAAATTTCGGTGGAAGCTAGTGTGCTCTGACCACTCTGCAGATATCAGCATGATCCCTCTGATGAAAGCCCACTTCCAAAGCTCTGCCCTCCTCACTACTCAAACCCCATCCCAGTCTCAATGTGGATTGGTCCTCCCACAACAGTCAACAGCTTCCATGTTTAAACACTTGGATCCCACCTGGTAGTGTTGTTAGTGCAGGTTTCAGAACCTTTAGGATAAGGATCCCGGCTGGAGGGAGTTTTTCTGCAGGGTGGGCCTTGAAGTTTGATGCCCCTGTCTTACATCTGGTTCACTTTCTGCTTCCTGACTGCAGATGCAATGTGACCAGCTGCCTCATGCGCCTGCCACCACGTTTTGTCTAGTCATGATGAACTTGTGCCTTGAGAATAAATAAATGGTCTCCTATTTATTTAAGTTGCTTCTTTCCATGTATTTTGTCACAGCCATGAGGAACATAATCAACACACCCTGTTCTAGTTTCCTTTATGTGGCTGTGATAAAACAGCTGAACCAAAATCAGCTTGGGGAGGAAAGGGTTTATTTGACTTACACATCCCAGGTCATAAACCATCATTGAGGGAGACCTCAGCAGGAACGGAAGGAGGGACCCTGGAAGATGCTGCTTGCTGGCTCGATCTACCTGATTTATGCACAGCCGGTATCAATAGACAACCCAGGACCATCTGCCCAAGGGTGGCACTGCCTAAAGTGGGTTTTCTTCACAGGCATGACCACTAGGCCAATCTCATCTGAGAAGTTCCTCAGTTGAGATTTCCAGAGACTTTAGAGTGTATTCCATTGACAGAGCAATCAGGATCCTTCCTCTATTCCTGTTGTTAAAGTCTCAGTTCCACACACATTTCCCTAGAACTCTTCCATCTCTTTTTTTCTTCTGCATTTCTCAAATTCCTCCAGCTCTTCTTCCCGCTGCCCTCTTTATAGACTTGTTAGTCCCTGAATTTGGAGCAGAAGGTGAACCCCAAGCTTAGATGTGTAGCTGGGTGACCGGGGGATCTTTGACGAATCTTCATCTGTAAAATGAAGGCCACACATGATTACCATAGGCACCGTGGAGAGTATCATGACATCGCGAAGAGATGGTAGCACAAGAGGTGTCTTATTACATTTATTTATTCATGTGTGTGTTCGTGGGTATACACATGAATTTGATCATGTGTGGGGGTCAGAGGATAATTTGTAGAGTGAGTTCTTTTCTTTCACTATGTGGGACTTGGGGCTCGAACTCTGGTCAGGAGGTTTGACAGCAGGTGTCTTTCCCTGAGGGATGGCCTGGAGGATGGTTGATGTCATCATGGGTAAAGGATTGTCTTGTTAATATTACATGGCCTTTCTCATCAATTATATCTAATGCATAATCAAAGGTAGAAGTTATTCCTGTTGTTTAACCTGTCTTTCAAGAGACACAATTCTTAGTTTGGGGATGAGGGGCTATAGAGTCTCATTGATCCCAGGCTAGTCCTGACCTCACTATATAACTAAGTATGACCTTGAACGTCTGATCCCCTTGTGTCTGCCTGTGGAGTGTTGGTTTTATAGTTGTACACCACCACATCTAGTTTTATGCTGTAGTAAACCTAGAAACCAGAGCTTTGTGAGTGCTATGTAAGCCCTCTACTGACTGAGTCCCATCACCAGCTCCATTGATGCTTTTCTATAGATATCCAATATGACCAAGACTATCTCTATTGACCAAAGTATGAAGGGGATTCAAAATACGGGGGTTCTTTCTTCCCATTTTCCCACAGGATGGAGACATGGAGCCTTTCCTTGACCTTCAGACAGGCAACAAGCTTTTTCTTTTGGCTCTCTGCACAGTGCCAGCTGGTGGCACAGGCACAGACACAATCCCCAAGGCCACTTGAAGACACAGTGCATGCATGTGACAACAGGCAGAGCACATGTTCCCTTGTGCTGTTCGTTCATTACCTGAACAGTAGCCATATGGGGAGAGCTGATGGGGTCTGAAGGGGGGAGGCTCCCTCTCTGGGAACTCTCTGAGATAAATGATCCAAGAAAGTAGATGTCAAACATCACAGCCTCTGGCTTGGAAACAGCCTTTTCAGTGACATCTTGACAAATGGTCTTGCTGAGAAAACTAACCGAGTATGAGCCACACAGGTCCACAAGCCCAGGCCCAAAAAGTTCTGAAGAATGTATTTGGCAGTGAAACGTGGATCAACCTGATATGAGAGTACTCTTTCCCCCCACACACACCCCTCTGTGTGTGTGTGTGCGTGTGTGTGTGTGTGTGTGCGTGTGTGTGTGTGTATGTATGTGTGTGTAGGATACTGAAAGATGTTTGTCTTTGTTACTGTTCTATTGTTGTGAAGAGATATCATGACTAAAGCAACTTGGTTTTGTTTGGTCCTTTGTTTTTTGTTTTTGTTTTTTGTTTTTGTTTTTTAACCATTTAATTGGTAGTGAATTTCAGAGGGTGAGTCCATGACCATCATGGCGGGGAGCATGGCAGCTGAGAGGCAGGCATGGTGTTGTGGCAGTAGCTGGGAGCTTACATCTTATCTACAAGTTGAAGGTAGAGAAACACTTTCACCAACATGGCCACATCTCCAGCAAGGCTACATCTCTTAATCCTTCCTCCAAAGAGTTCTACCAACTAGGGACCAAACATTCAAATCCATGAGCCCATGAGGGCCATTCTTACTCTAACCATAACATCATTGGTTCACATATTTGGGGAGAGGGGAGTGTGTGTGTGTGTGTGTGTGTGTGTGTGTGTGTGTGCGCGCACACACGCACACGCGCATGTACATATGGAGTCCAGAGATTAGAGTTGGATATCACTCTCCAGAATCTATTTCCTTTGTTCTTTTGAGACAAGGTCTTTGGTACAAGATTTGCTGGTTAGACTCATCTGGCTGATTACAGAGCCCTAGAAGACATGTCCACCTTCTACCCAGCAATGGGATTGTAAACACACACCACTAAGCCCAGCTTTTTATTTATGTGGGTGCCAGAGCTTAGACTCAGATCTTTATGACTACATAGCAAGAACTTTAGGGCTGGGCCATCCCTTCAGTTCATAGGAGACTTTATAAGCCACTCTATCCCTTGAGTTCCTATATCTCTCATCTCACCAGTAGGGAAGCCTTGAGGATTTACAACTCATCACCGATAGCACAGAGAAAATGATTCTTTTCCATCCATCTTGCTTCCTATCAAGTTTTTATTCCATTACTCTGCTGGGCAAATGGCTTCCCTCTCCCTGAGGATGTCTAGCTCTGGGGTCATTGGTGGGCAAATGGCTTCCCTCTACCCGAGAATGCCTACCTCTTGGGTCGTTGGCATGCAGGCTGAGTTTGGCTCCAACTGCAGCTGGAGTCTACCAGAATCCTAAACACGTGATTTTTCTCACTGCTGGAAACACAGCTCACCCAGGCTTACAGAGAAGGCAGCTTGGTATTACCTACCATCACCTTTGGTCAAGCCTATTTTGATAGGCTCCCTGGCTCACCCCCCTTTCTAGCACTCTGCTCATTTCTGACTCCTGCAGGAACTCCATGTCCTGTGGCAGCCTCAGAACTGCAGGAGCTGGATCTGGGGACATCCTTGGCTACAGGGATGCAGAGGATAGATGAGATCAGCCATAGAGTGTGTTTGCGTGTTATTTGAGTGTATTAAATCAATGCTCCACTGACCACGGGTGGATATGTTTATCTTTCTTCCTTAGGTGCTGCCTATCAGCTGTATAGAAGCTGTTAGGGCATTCTTCCCACCACTACTGTGAAATGCCTGCTGGGAACTGCCTGTGTCATGGCTAATCGATGACCTGGGTGCCTGCATCCTCTGTTTCCAGAGAACAGTGTAAAATTGAAATAGACTTGGGGATAGTCTTTCCTCTAGATAAGCTAAGCTGTCCATCTTAGGACAAGAATGTCTATCAAGTCTGAGTACCAGTCCCGCTGGTATACCTTCCGCCCCACACAAGCCTGTGTATAATCTGCCTGCTGACCTCCATATAGTAACACCTTCTGGCCAGCTCTTCTGTCTGTCAGCTTCCATTTTCCTCTGGGAACTAGGTTCAGCTAAAGAGATACTGGTTTCCTCTGTCAGAAACCGGAACTTAAGATGGAAGCACAGAGGTTTGAGCAATAAATAAAAAAATCATACCCTGAATTCTCAGATCAAAAGAAACATATTTTATATTTCCATCATCAATACCAGCATCCTTCTTCCCCGCTGACAGCTGAAAATTAACAGTTCTTCTTTTTAAATGTGTGCTTATATATGTATATGATGCATGTACTGGTTGGTGTCCATGCAGGCGTGTGTAGCTTTTCTCTTTGTTGGAAACAGGGCCTTCAGTGTTGCTACTGGTTCACTAGCCAACAGGCTGTGTGGGGTTATCTTGTATCCAGCTCTCATCTCACCAGTAGGGAAGCTGGAATTACGGGCATGTGCTATCCTGTCAAAGTTTCACACGGGTTCTGGGGATCTGAACTCACAGTCTACTTGTGTAAGAAGTGCCTACCCATTGTTACTGGGGTAAGTGTTCCCACTTTCAGTACACCGAGGGCCAGCAGGAGGAATTGTTTGTGTGTAGGTTGAGATCAGTGGGCCTGAAATGGAGTTGAGATTATACATTTCTGTCAAGCTCTTGTAGATGTGGATGGGGTTTGGTCCAAGACCAACTATGTAACAAGGGGCCAGGAGCCTAAAGGATGATGCCGCTTACCTCACATAGAAGACCTGGTCAGGAGAGAGGGAGTGATTATCTTTTATAGATGAAATGAGTAGCCACTAGGGCTGCACATCACATAAACTGAGTGTCTTTTTCTGCAAATGAGGTTTCTGGGGAGACTTAGGTGCCTGACTAGGAAGGGAAAGGAGACTCCTCAAGTAGGAGTTAAATATGGGATGCCTGCTCCTCTGATGGCAAAAACTTCAACCAGATACAAAGCCAAGGCCTTCTATTCCCCTTTTCTGTCCCCAGGACTTCCTTTTGTCTGACTTTAAAACAGTAGGTATGGTAGAGATCTAAGAAATGACTGCCGAAGTGTCCTCTGTCTGAGGTGACCTGGGGTTTGCTCATGTCGTATTTTCTTCTTCCCTGGTGTTACAGATGTGCATAAGAGCCCACAGGATGTCTGGTAGGATTTTCAGGATCTCACGTCCAGGAATAATGGATGCGAGTATAAGGATAGTGGTAGCAGTAGAGACTGTTCATAGGAAGACATAGGTACTCCTGAGAGAAGAAGTGGGTTAGAGGGCTGGGGAAGAATCAATCCTACAAGGTCATTCACAAAGTCATTCCAAAGAGCACCACCTTCTCCCAGGTTTGAAGACAGACAGACTTCCACACATATTCTGTTAGTCATATGAAGCCATGGGAAGGGAACACCAGACTTCCTGTCAATGGCTTCTTTTATATGTTAATATTGATTCATCCCTCCATACCTACCCTACTGACCTAACATACTGTACAATGTTATAAATTAGACTAGTTCCTTTTCTCCATTCTTTCTGAGGCATTGCCCCAAATCCATGTATAAGTGAATATCTAGTATCAGCTCCCTGTCCCCCAGTCAGCGTGCTAACAACTCACTCCTGCTTTCTGGAGTGGGCATTGGAGCTTGGACACATTGGGGTGGCTGGATTCTGTCTGCAGCAGCCTGCTAGAAAGGGGCATTATCCACAAATGTCACATAGTGGTAGTGGGAAGGAAGGACCGGCTGACATGCTGGCTGCCCCTAGTTCCTCCAAGACAAGAAAGCATCCTGCCTGGGCTCATGCAAATTCAAGGGAGTATTTTGATAAAACAATACTTGGAACAGCAAGATGATGTGATTCGTATATACCATTGTCTCTGGCCAGCCCGCCAAGGGAGGGTCTCTGGGGTTATCCACGAGAAAGCTCTAAAATTGCATTATAAGGAATACTTGCCCATTAGCTTAGATGGAATTGTCTCCTAACAGGGTCCTGAGGGTGGAAGGCACTGTCAGGGGGAGGAGGAGAGAGAATTGAAAACTAATTGACAAGGCAAATGGCGTTTTCTTGGAACCCATGCAAAGAATGCGTCTAGCTGGGCTCCGTGTGTCCAGCAGGGGTCAGCAGTGCACAGACATTAATTCTTGTGGGCCCAGGAGCTTGGAGACGTCCCTGAGCCAGCCACAGGGAAGATGGCCCAGGAGCTTCATAGATTTCCCTGGCCTGGCAAACCGGAACATTGACACCCAATCTCTCTCCTATGGCCACACTCTTTATTCTTCCTCGTGTCCTGAGAAGTCAATAACTCTTTAGGTCAGCTGGTTTTTATTCTGGCCATGTCCTTTTGTCTTTTGCCCACCTGGGTGATTTAGAATCTCCACAGCCTGCCTGCAGATTAAAAGTAAAGTAGGATTAAGGAGTCAGCCTCATTAATATGATAGTTCAGCTAACAGACGCTTAAAATAGCATTGCAAGCCATCCCTCTTCCTGGGTTGAGATTTTATTAGAGCTACCGTGGGCACGACACCTGCAGATCATAGCAGGGGACTCGTGCGTTGATACTCACTTTAGAATGGAAAAGTCCCCGAAAATGTGAGGAAAAACAATTCTCAATGACTTCTACCCAAATTAGGGATGGAAAAGACACCCAGTTTGTCTCTTCCTAATGCCGCTGAAGAATGGAGCTCGTCACGTATTTTCTCAGCAGTTTGTCATGTTTGTTTTAAATGAGGTTAATGATGGATAGCTCTGTCTGCTTTCCTGGGCTGAGATGGTTTTGCAGGCTGAATCCTCATTCCACTCTTTCCAGAATCTTCTTGTGTCTTTCACAAGGTCCCCTCCCCCCGACTTCCCCTCCCCAAGGTTAATCTAATTCTGTTCTTTTAAAAAGAACCCCCTCTAAATAATGCCCCAGCTCTTCCTCCTATTGAAACCCCTCAAGGATGCTCTAGTCTGGAAAAGACATGGGCTAGTTCCAATCTGCAGGCTGGTGTTCAAGCGTCATTTTCCCCCCGATATCATTTTTAGTTTAAATAATAGGCCATAAACAATTGCTAAAGGCCTTCTAGAACATTCCACTGGGGTCTGGCCATTAAGTAATATTTTGATAAAAAAACAAATGCAAGTTTGCACAGGAGGCAACCAGAGAAACTGTCAGCACTAATTGGCTATCAGAACAGCAAAAGTCCATTTTCCCTGGCTTTTAGACCACATTCTCTGAGCTCAGAGGACTACCCTCGATGCTTAATGGTTAGACTTGGTGAGTAAATATGTATTCGGAAGCAAGTCATTTGGAGAACTGTGAAGTAAATAGAATCTAAAAGCCACCACCAGTGGATGCCATTCTCCTTTCTTGTCACATCTGCCTGCACACCGGCTCTCAACCTCGTCTCTGGGACTTCACCTGCCACTTTGCCTTGCTCATTCTCAGTTTCCTCAACTGCAAAACAGGGAAGCAAGAGCTGCTTCACCGGCCCATCATGATACTCGGGCAGATGTGCACAGCATTTAGCAGCCTGCAGCAAGTCCCCCAGGTACGCAGCACTTTGCCAGTCTTATGGTTGTGACTGCTGCTATCAGTCTATGCAATCCTGATCCTGGGCCCGGGTGCCTTTCAGAGTGTCTGCATGCCTTTAGGGTTCTCAGCAAAATATTACCTAGGGAGGGCACATTTCACCCCCAGAACAGGCCAGGACACGTATGCATGCATACACACACACACACCTCATTCTAAACACTCGCTATGACTAACAAACTTTTATATAAATAGATGTGAATCTAGTCTTGGATTGAGTGTTGCATTCAGTGAATGTCTTTCAATTTTCTAAAATATTTATATTTGCATCAAATGTGTATGTGTGCATATACAAATGCACATGTCATCTCGTGGCGTGGCAGAGGTCAACAGAGCATTTTCTTCAATGGTTCTTCGTTGTATATTTGAGAATGGGTTCCTTACTGAACATGGAGCTCATGGATTCAGCCACACTAGCTGACTCCATGGTCACGAGCTCCAGGAACACCCTTGCCTCCTCTGCTCAGCACTGACGGGGATCACAGCCACCATGCCAGGCATTTTACACAAGCACTGGGAATCCAGAGCCACACCTCATTCTTGCCCAGGAAGCCCCTTACCGGATGTGCCACACCCATCCCCGTTTCCCCATGTATAAATGAAAGACAATAAAGACAATAAAGAAAACTAGCACGTGCGCTTCGATAATAAATTCTTCTGCTTCTGTTCTCATTTTAGCCAGAGGTAGAGTCTCTTTCAGTCTCTGCCAGCACCTAGAATACTCTCCAGTCACCAGTCAGTGACTGGGTGGGTCTGGGAGTGTGGCTCAGTGACAGAACCCTTGCCTAGTGTATGCAAAGCTCCAGACCAGTTCCCCATGTTCAGGCTCTTACATCTCCAACTATAGCCACCTTGGGGGTGAGGCACTTTATGCATGGACATTTGGCCAGTGAAATGCTTGCTCCTAGAATTCCTGCGGGCCTCTTGAGAAGAGGATGATGTCAGGCTCTGGGTCTGAGGATCGACTGGTGCCGCGTCCTGACGTATATTAGTATCTGCACTCATAGCCCAGGTGCACAACACTTCAGTCACTGTCTTCTACTCTGTCCTCAGATTCAGAGGTCAGAAACTACCCTTTTATCTCTGCTCACCTAACACTCAGACCATGCCTCAAAGAAGGCCAGCATCCCTGGGTGTTTGCTTTAACAGGGGCTCATTCATGAGTCATTTGAATTATGTTGGGAGATGGCTCTCTAGGTAAAGTGCTTGCCAGGCCGGTGTGAGGGCTAATGATTGAATCCCCAGTATTCATGAAACCCGAAGGCAGTAGAACATATTTGTAATCCCAGTATTCCTATGATGAAATGGGAGTCAGAGATGGGGGAGTCCTGAAAGCTCACAGGCCAGCTGGAGTACTCAGTGGCAGACAATAGTAATAATAATAATAATAATAATAATAATAATAATAATAATAAAATAGCAGAAACACCTGTCTCAAAGAAGGTGGAAGGCAAGGGCTGACACCCCAGGTTGTTCTCTGAACTCCATTTGTGTACCCTGGAACTCACATGCCTACATTTGCGCGTGCGCACACAGACACACACACACACACACACACACACACACACACACACACACAGACACACATGATTAAACTTAACAAAAAAGGGACATGCCAAGGGTTTCCCCTGAAAGCCTGGCTGATTATTCAGCCCGGGTGTCTAGTTCTGAATTCGCCGAACAGCATGAAGTTACCCAAGCCAGGGAAGTAGATGCTGTAGCCTGGAAGATAATGAATATGCAAACAGCATCACAGAGTTAAGTACTGGGAGAAGCACTTATTGTCTATCTTTTAGTGAAAGATCAAGCACAAGAAGATGATGCTTGTTTTAAAAGGAGGAACGGAAGGCTGGCAGGCATGCGAAGGACGGCTGTGGGGAGAAGGTGAGTCTGAGGTGCTGCGCTTCTAGAACAGGACAGGCTGATCATTTGTGAACTGGGAAATGGGTGTCTGCGGTGGAGGATCCTGCCTTCTGCAGGGAACACTCAGGCTCTGTGACATCTGTTGTTCCCAAGGCATGAGGGCACCAGGACACGAGGCCGCCACTTGCTTTGGTCCCACGCATGATGAGAAGATAGAGCTGGACTGGAGAGAGATCACTTAAGACAGTGATTTCCTTTCAAGAATGGGGACCTGAGTTTGATCCCAAATAGACAATAAAAAGCTGGTCATGGAGGCACTAGACTGCAACCCCAGTGTTCCGGAAGGATGGCAGGAGGGTGCTCCGGAAGGATGGCAGGCGGGTGCTCCGGAAGGATGGCAGGCGGTGCTCCGGAAGGATGGCAGGCGGTGCTCCGGAAGGATGGCAGGCGGGTGCTCCAGAAGGATGGCAGGCGGTGCTCTGGAAGGATGGCAGGCGGGTGCTCCGGAAGGATGGCAGGCTTACTGGCTTACTGCCTGCCAGCTGCCCTAGCCTGCTTGCTGAGTGCCAGGTCAGTGAGAGGCCCTGACTTAAAAGAATTGTGGATGCACCTGAAGAATTTCAGCCTGGCTATTATCTCCAGAGAGAGAGAGAGAGAGAGAGAGAGAGAGAGAGAGAGAGAGAGAGAGAGAGACTGGGTTGTAGTCATCTGGAGGTGGCAGTGAGATTATAGGTACATTTCCAGGGTACTTCCACACAGCTGTCCCTGGCTCTCAGTGTCTCCATAGGCTTCCCTGATGAGCTGCTGACTATCCTTTCTGCATGCTGTCTGTGTCCCCTGGGTCAAGAGGCCTCAGACGACTGGAGATTGTGATATATTTTATGACCTAGCATCAGAAGTAGTTATGAGATTTTTTTTTCTGAGTACCCTTGTAGGTCACGCAGACAGAGGGAACCCACAGTTCAATATGAGAGAAGATGAAACCAAAGGAAGAATAGCAGGGTTTGTTTCATATTCTACCTTTATTTCTGTTGCTATGACAAACATGGAACAAAATATGGCTCAGGGAATAAAGGGTTTATTTGGCCTACAGTCCATCGTTATGGGGAAGTCAAGGAAGGAACTTAAAGCCCCGCTCCCACAGTCAAGAGCAGAGAGCAGAGAAACCCACGGTTTCTGCCAGCTTGTTTTCTGCAGCTTGGCCTGCTTTCTGGACACTTACATTGCTCAGGACCAACTGCCTAGGGAATGATGCCACTCACAGTGGGGTAGAGCATCCTATATTAATTTAATTAATAATCAAAACAATTCCTGCCCAAAAGTGTCTACAGGCCAACGTGATTTAGACTATTCTCCAGCTGTGAATCTCTTCCCAGGTGATTCCAGGTGTGGCAAGCTGACAATTAAAAACTGCCCAGTGTACTTCCAGAGGTCATCCTCAAGGCTGACTATAATGGAGCTAAGACACAATGGACCTTAGTAAGCACCCGATAATTTGCTGATTATATAATACCGCTCACATACAATAGAGGAATGATAAATGGTAAAGTTTATTTGCTTTACACTTTGGGAAGAAGTCATTTATTATAATGGGTCAGTGCCTCAAATTGTCCTGTGTGTTAGAATCGCCTTGAGGGCCCGTTAAAACATAAATTGCTGTTCTGACTCCTTGGTATTCCTCATTCGGTAGCTGCTGGGTGGAGTTGGAGACTTTGCAGGTTTAACAAGTCCATGATGAGATGCCGTTGGCCCATGGTCTCGTTAGGGAAGCTCTGGTTCTCCTAGGGAAGCTGAATTCCCCTCCCCTGCTCCCTGTCATGCTCTCAGGCAGTAGTTGCATGAGCCATGGGATAATACATTTCTGTTCCAGGGTGAGGCCCAAGCTGCTATCCTTAGCCCTCTCTGTGTAGAGAGACCTTGGATTGTAGAGTGCAAGAGGCACAAATATGGGTGTGAGATTTCCAGTGGTGGGTGGAGTGCACCAGGGCCCATCAGTTTGGGTCGATGGTGGGGCTCGGCATATTTTCACTGTTCCCAACTGCCCACTGAACAGCATCTGTTCATACCCGAGTATTGCTGGGCTGTCAGATACCTGCAGCCTTGGTCAGCTAGCTCTCTTATTCAGTCTTGACTCCCTTTCTCAAACCTTCCACACACTGCCTGCTGTTCTTTCCTCCAGCAGAGCCTCAATTACACATGAGCTCTGGAAGGCGACTCCGTCCTCTTGGCGCTGCTAAGCCGTCCAGTGCCTTCAGTACTCTCCACCTTCCTGTGTTCTGGGCTCCACCCATCTGCAGCTCTTCCTTCTTGAACTTGCTCTGTGTTCTTATGTCTTAACAGCTATGACACTGAGCCTTGATCTTGCATCTCTTTCCAGCTACTCCCTGGCCTCACACCCCTCTCATCCTAACTGCTTCAAAGGAGAGCCCTACACTGGCTGTTTCTCGGCTTCTTCTCATCTCCTCTTGGAAACCTACTATCGCCTGACCTCTGCCTTCCCTGAGCCAATGGAATAGTTCCCCTACGTGGCCTTCCTGGAATTTCAGGCTTAGATGCTTGGTCCTTCACAGCCTTCATGTTGCCATGAAGCTTCAACCATGCCCCCACCCGCCATGCACCCCAACTTCTCCTTCCCTGTCCATCCCTCACCAGCTAACACTTCCAGTGCTCTGGTTTCAACTCTCTTCTCTTATAACCTCCATTATCCTTCCTTGGGCATATCACTACCCTGTGTATTCTCCTCCTGGCAAGGATAAAGATACTCCAAAGGGTAGGAGAGATGGTTTGGTGGTTAGGAGCCCTAGCTGCTCTTGTAGAAGACTGAGGTTCAGTTCCCAGCACCCACATAGTGGCTCACAGCTGTTTATAACTCCAGCTGCAGAGGTCTTAATGGCCTCTTTTTGCCTATGTGGTTCCTGCATAGCCACGGGTATACAGACATTCCTGTATACAAAAGTTCATGCACATAAAATAAGTGAATCTTAAAATAATGGACTCTAAATTTTCTAAAACTTCCCCAGGAATTTATTCTGGGAGAAGGAACAGGCTGACATCTGGTACCAGGAGAAGAGAAACATGTTGCCCAGTTCTGACAACTTGTTAGACTGTCTTGCAGCAGAGATGGAGCCGAAACGATGATGATGGATGGGTAGGATCAAGCCTTGGCCAGGAGTGCTTAGCTATGCACACCTCCTGCCAGCTGTTTAAACCTAAACCTTATGCCAGGATCCTGGAGGTGGACCTGGGTGGGGTCAGAGGATCTCTTCGTTTTCTCTTTTTCCCAGTGAGGCCACATTGCATTCACCCCCTTTTTTCCCCTGCTTTTCACTATTAATTATGTGTTTGCTTAATTGGGCTGTTGGTGACCGGATGTCAAGCTTCAGCTTGTTGGGGCTGCCAGGTGATTCTGACTCTATGACTCCTGAATATGGACCAGTTCTGTGCCCCTGACCTGGGAATTTACCTGAATATGGACCAGTTCTGTGCCCCTGATCTGGGAATTTACCTGAATATGGACCAGTTCTGTGTCCCTGATCTGGGAATTTACCTGAATATGGACCAGTTCTGTGCCCTGATCTGGGAATTTACCCTTCTGCTTGTTCCTCAACATAATGGATGTATATTTCAACAGGTTCCTCAAGCTTGCAAAATGGATTTCTCATCTTCTAAACCTCACTTTCCTTCTGGGTCCTATGTAGACGAATGTATTCCAGGGAAATGGCAGTCCTGACTTTCCAGCTCATAGACCCACACTTGGGAGTTCACTTCTCTCCTGGCCTTACATGCCACCAAGAGTAGCCCTGTCCTCTACCTCATAGGTGAATTGTACCTTTACTCTGTAATGAGCTTACTGTTGTCTCTAGTATCATCTTTCTGTATGACTGAGGATTGGTCCAGCATTCAGTGCACCAAATACTCTCTCTATAAATGCTGGATATACACTTCATACCATTTGGTCAGGAAATATTTAACAAGCTGGTGCACGTCCAATATACATGTGCTATATTTTATTTAGCCCTTTATGGTTTCAAATCTGTGGTCCTTCTGCGGATGTATCCTTAGCATTTCTTACCAGCATGAACCACCACAACTGGCCACATGAAGGACTTTCTAAAAGTGTGTATGTGTGTCCATGTGTGTGTGTGTCTGTGTATTATTAGAAATGATAGGCTTATATGTCGTAAGACTTGTGCTGGCAAGTTAGAGATTAAGGAGAACAGGTGGTATTATTCCAGTTTAAACCTAAAGGGCAGAGAACAAGGGAAACTGAAGGGATACAGTTATGTCTGAAAATCAGCAGGCTTGATGTCCTGAAATAGTTAACGCTTCAACAAGAAACATCTAAACCAAGTCTCCACTGGCTTAACACAGCCATGGACAGCTGTGGATGTAAACGTCCTCAAAAGATTATGAAATTATTTCTTTGTATTCTTTGGTGGGGGGCTAACTATTTTATGCTTTTTGAATGTGAATTGTGTAGAAAACAACATTGTTTTGAAGTGTCAGAAGACTGGATGCATCTATCTCTAGAGCAATGTCCTAGCTTAGTTGTCAGGTACTGGACTCCCCGCTTAGCCAGACATTTTGGCTTCTTTAGGTCTCCAGTGGACTGGGTGGCAGTATTACCCATGCTTGGAAAATTACCTGCTTGACTCAGTATATGGATTAAAATGTAAACATCACCTAGGAGTGAGCTCCAAGATACCCTCAGGTCTTTTTTGGCCAAATGTGTGACCACTACTAGCTGGTCATAATGCTGCTATATGAGTCATATCTCACAGTACTTACCTTAGAATTATAGAAGATGAGACCCAAACACCAGATTGTTTTCTGAACGTGTACCCGTTGATTCTCACATACAGGCACAGCAAAGGGCTCCCACTTTAATCTCTTCTCCCTCAAATCCATCTTCCTTGCTGCCATTAAAGTGGCTTTATTAAAGCTGAAATTGGATTATGTTCGTTCCCCTGGTCTAAATCCTTCAGTAAATTTCCATTGCCACTGGAGAAATTATTTGGTGGGTTATATGAGCCTTTTGATGCATTATATGAGGCCTTTCATGATTGGCCCTGCCTAATTCTCTGGCCTCATCTCCTAGGGATTACTATGCTCACCAGAGCCTGGGCGTTCTTTGAGGCTCTCTGTGGATGCTCAGAACTGCTTCCTACCTAAATAACTTGTTCTCAGAGATCCTCTTCAGGTGTGTTCAATTATAGAAAGCCCACAAGCTAAGATCTATTAGGCTCGGCTACTTAATGAAAGGGGACCACCCACTGTTTACATAACTCTGAAATCAAATCACACAGTAGTTAGTATAAAATATATGTAGAATCCATAATGTCTCCAGTTTTTTCCAGTCTCAACCCCAGCAGCAGTTTTGATGTTTATAATTCTGAGAAGAAAGTTCAGATGGAACACAAATAGCCCAGAAAGTGTTCAAGAGTTCAACTGAAGCAAACAAGAGAGTAATACTAAACTCTTTAGAGAATGATAGGATCAAGTATACCAGCCAGGGCCCTGCCTTAGCAGGTATGGGGCTTATATTACTTTGCATTCTATTATTCCTCTCCCTGTGTCTCTCCAGGGAGGTTACTTCCAGGAGAGGGTCCTGCTCTTCTCAGTAGCCTATTTACTCAGAATTCAGTCTGTTATAGGTAAATGGATAAGATACACAGTAGAGGTTTAAGCACCCTAAAATTGCAAAGTTTATTAGGGAAAAGGGAAGTAGTACTCTAGGCAAACTCCATTGTTAGGAAAATTCAAGCTGACCCAGCTAGAGTTGACCATACCCACTGTTCCTTATGTCTTGATTTATTGATTGCTACCACCTGTTTTTATATTGTTGGGAGGGGCAGCTCTGATTAGTCTAACTTGAATGAATATATCAATCTTGTTCTTCATATCTTATTTTGGCAAACCCATAGGTCAGTCCCTCTTGTATTTAACCTGCATGACAGATGAATACAGGAATGATGCATCTCTTCATCTCCTTCATTTTTAACCCCCAAATTGATTTATTCTGTAAAAAGGGTGGGAGGAAAGGCAAGTTCATTAAGTTCATTGAGTTGTTAGGAACAGAGACTAAATTGGTGGTGGTTACTGTTAATTGTTGATTTGTCATGATCTAGAACCACCTGAGAATTGGGCCTCCAAGCATGTCTGTGTGTGTGTGTGGGAGGGTTATCTTGATTGTGTTAGCTGAAGTGGGAAGACTCTCCCACTGTGGGTGTCACCATTCCCTAGCCACCTAGGACTGTACAAGTGGAGAAAGGGGGCTGAACACCAACAGACATTTATTCCTCCCTCTCTGTTCTTGATTGTGGATACAATCAGCAAGCATCGGAGCAAGATTGTTCATCTTGAAAGTTATACTGACCATTGGACCATGGGACATCAAACCCAGATACAACAATGTGTTTCTGTTTCAGAACACAGAGTTCACAAAGGGACCTAAAGTTGAGAGGTAAGGCTTACAGCTGAAATCTTTACCAGATATCTTTCTAGCAGTCTTTATTTAGAATGTGTGTGATCTATTAGTAACCAGTTGACAAATATTCTGAGGGTCTGAAACTGCCCAGAGGCACATACCTTACAGGGAGCCTTGTGTCATTCAAACCTGTGAGGATGCAGAGACCTAGTTAGAGGTGGATGTCTGGGAGTATAGTCCTGGTACTGATATAGTTTTGTGTGCATGTATATGTTTGGGTGTGTGCATGGGGACCTGAGTTCAGATCTCTCAGTGCCACAGACCCTCTCAGGCCCCTCGTCTTTGTGGCACGAGTTCTCTGGAGCAAGTGAGGCAAGGATTCAGCGAATGACAAATAGACACTACATGAAGGAGTGTGAATCGGATTGTAATTTGTCAAATTGAGCACCAGACTTTTATACAGAAGAAAATAGGGAAGTTAGGTGACACACCAGCAAGATAACAAAACAGTAATGCAAGTGGGGAAGGACTGGCAAGAACCAACTGGGATAAGATTCAAGGTTAACAACTGGGATCAAAAACAATTCCACCTAAGGTCAGCTTAAACTTAGAAGCCAGGGGCAAGGGCTTCGTGCCCTTGCCGTAGTCCACCTTCCCCTTAGGCCATTGTAAATACTTGTATCTGGGTGTAACTGAGCTAGCTATAGTTCTAAGTATCTAGTCTGGTTCCTTCTCAGGCCACAAACTTCCTTATTCTTAGATAGTGGTGAATTCCTGTGTAGGGCAGTGACTTAGCTATACTTTGCTAAGGTTGGATCAAGGACTGCCTAGAATCTATCCTAGCTATATGTCAAAGATTCAATCTTTAGAAGTACTTATAATAAAGCAATATTAAGGGAAAGCACACAGATCTATTTACCAACTAAAGCAAGGACATTGGAGCATACTTTATACAGGATGCCACGATTCCAAGAGACTAAGTTTCCATGAACTTTTTGCCTTGGGACCACACCTAGACTTTTCAGCCTGTCAGGCGGGTCACTACTGGAGTGGATGTAGCATCTCAGCTCTGTGAAAGCTAAGCATGGCTGTAGATGCTTGTTATGACAGCACCATGGGGACAAAGACATGCAGAATGTTGGACTTTCTGGCTGCCAGCCTAGATCCAGAGTCAATGAGAGACCCTTTCTCAAGGAATAAGGTAGAGAATGTGATAGAGAAGTGTCTCTCCCGTACAGCCTTCTAGACTATCCCTCTTCCCCAAACTCACTGAGGTACCACTGCTGCTTAGATTGTACAGGAGAACATGTGGTGACCACCTGTGTTTCCAAGGAAACCAAAACCTGGGTCAGACAACAGAAAAACCCCAAAGGTGGGATATTCTGTGTTTGGTGCCTTTCCATGGCTCTAGGAGTATCCTCCTGGACTGCTGTCCACACTGCCCTTTCCTCTGTGGCCCCCTGCAACCTTCCTTCCTGCAATGCTGTTTGGGTATCAGTGTGAGGCAGACAGAGCTGTAATGTAGATGGGCCTGGGAGGATGGGGGAAGCACGGGGTGTCTTGTGATGTGTGCGTTGCCGACACACTTGGGATGGAGGCTCTAGTTTCTCGCTCACATTCTGCATCTTCTGTTCAATTCCTTTTCCTGCCAGAGCATCCTTTCACACTGAGTCCTGCACATCCACAGTCTTGCTAGTGGGACTGTCTGTGACAAGAAAACTCTCCGACCTTCCAGTGCCTACTTTCACATTCTTTCTTGCTGGCTGCCAGAACGTGGAGCTTTTCCAGGCTTCTGACCCAGGAATAGGCATTGACACTTGATTAGTTCTAACAGTGGTTTTCAACCATGGCTATGCATTGGAGATTCTTGGCAAATAACCTTAGGGCTGGGGCTGGGGCTGGGGCTGGGGCTGGGGCTGGGGCTGGGGCTCAACCGGTAGAGTGCTGGTCTAGCCTGCACAAAAGCACTGAGTTTGATTTCCATTTGACCCTGGGTTCCAGAATCTGATACCCCAGTGTCTTAAGTAGGTATAAAACGATCTGGGTGGTTTACAACCTGTTCCTAGGATCATAGGTCTAGAAAAATCTTGTTTTAGCTCTCTTTACCAATGGCTGATTTAGGGCAGGGAGGATGTAGGAAATGTTTTCACATTCTAGGGGAAGTTTCCTCTCTTCACCCCATGGTGTCAGAGTTGTTGAAGAAGGATGTGGTGCCTGGATCCACTGCTTCTATCTTTTGACTGTTAGTGGATGTACTTACTAAATGACACACACTTCTCTGATGGTGATTTCAGAGTGAAAAACAGACAAACAAACAAAAAAACAAACAACAAGGGCTTTAACACTCCTTCCTTTAAGTTCTATTTTTATTTATCTGTGTATGCAGGTATGTGTCTATGTCTGTGTGAGTCTGTGTGCACATGTGTAGGGAACGGGACACACAAACCTGTGTGTGTATATGAGCAGTCCAGAAGAGGCTGTTGGCTGTTCTCTGTCACTCTCTACCTATTCATTTGAGGCAGGGTCTTTCCCTGAATCAGGGGCTCACATTTTCTCACCTGAGCTGGAAGCCAGCAATGCCCCCCAATGAGTTTCTTGTGTCCTCCCACCTTGGAGTTAGAGTTTCGTGCATGCATCTATGTGGATTCTGTTTTGTAACCATGGGTGTTGGAGTTGAGACTCTGGTCCTACTGAGCAAGTGTGCATGCTCTGTAATCTGCGATGTTACGGTAACATCCACTTCTATGATGATCTGCCACCCCCTCACCTCCTCCTTTCTGGTTATTTCACCTCTAGCTCATCATACACAGCACAAGGAGAGCGAATACACAGAAACTAGCAGGACTACCTTACTCCTTACTGTGACATAATACCAAAGGCAAGTCAAAGGAGAAAAGGCTGCTCTGGGCTCACAGTTGGAGAGCACAGTCCCTCACAGAACGGAAGTTTAATGGTGGGAGCCTGAGGCAGCTGGTCACTCAGCATCTCCAGCCAGGAAGCAGAGGGAGATGGATGCTGGTGTCAGCTTGTCTTCTTTTCAGTCCGCTCCTGTCGGGAGCTCTGTGTGGCACTTACTGTGAGATTTTGTGACTTGAAGCTTGAAAGCATTACCCTGATGGATTGAGTTTTGTCCAATCGCCATAATGTGAATTGGGCATTTTGAACTCCCACTTACACACTTACACACCTGATCCCATTTGCTGGGTCCTTGGATTGCTTCCTCGTTGAGAAGTGATTCAGCGATAGGAAGGTAGCTCAGATGGTGAACTGTTTGCTGTGCAAATAAAAGGACCTGACAGTTTCCTAGACAATAAAATGTCCCCAAGCCTGATGACCTGGATTTGATATCCCAGACCCACATGGTAGAACAACAGAGCAGACTACACTGTGAGTTTTCCCCTGACTGTCACATGGGTGCCACGGATGTGTGGGCCACTCCTCTTGCTAAATAAATAATGTGTAATAAGAAAATGTTTTTAAAGCCATATGTGGTGGTACATTCCTATAATCCAAACACTGGAAAGGCATAGACAGGAGTGGGCTTGATAGCTAGCCAGTATAACTCAACCAGTGAGTTCTGGGTCCTAACTCAATAAATGAGGCAGAGATTGCACATGCAAGAGCTCTCTCTCTCTCTCTCTCTCTCTCTCTCTCTCTCTCTCTCTCACACACACACACACACACACACACACACACACACACACACACACACGTATTTTTGTTTACAAACACACACACAAGGCATAGTATTTCAATCTGAGCTATTTCTTGAGTCAATGTTTGGTGGACAGGGTAGGTCTAACCCATGGCTAAGGAGACGGGCTGCCTTTGGATGTCTGTTCAGAGGAGTCACAGGTTGGCTAAATTAGTGTCCCTTCTGTGAAAGCTGATCATTTGGAAACCAAGGTCCTCTTCGAAATATGTAAACCAGAAACCCAGGTGTCGATAAGACCATTTCAAGGTCTTGGAGCAAAGACTTTTACATGGAAAAAAAAACTACACTGTAAAAATAAGTGCTACACTAGACTGAATGGGCAATTAGCATCAAACAGTTGGGTGTCTTAATTGAAGTTTCATTATCCTTGTCAGTACAGACAGGAAGGTAGGAGTGGGAGTGGGGTCTTCAGAGTAGCTACAGAGATTACTGATGTGTGTGTATGTGTGGGGGGAGTGTCTATTCAGTTCAGAAACTGGAACCAGACCTGGTTGTTAAGCAACTGATGGTCTCTTGAAGTAGGTTGTAGTAACCTCACAAAAGAACATAGTGTGCAAGTCTGTAAAACTTGGTGCTACATCATACAAGATGCTGACTACTCACTGAGTCCGGATGAGATCCGTGAATTGTCATACCTGCAAGTCCTCAGAGAGGATGAACCGGCCCAGCAGTGTCTGCAGTTTCTATGGCCAAAGCCCATAAATGGGCTGATACCCTGGAATTAGCCTATGGTTTGTGGTTTGTGGTAGTTAATGCCACTTGACCGGATGAAGAATCACCAAAGAGAAAAAAAATCTCTGCGAGTGTCTGTGAGGAAGGGTCTACATTAGATTAATTGAGGCAGGAAGACCTGGCTTAAATATGAGTGGCACTATCCCCTGGGCTGGGTCATCTGAGTACAGCATTATCTCTGCTTTGTGGCTGGATGTAGCATGACCAATAGCTTCTTGTTCCTCTGCCATGCCTGTCCTGTGACAAACTGTACACCCTCAAACTGTGAGCCAAAGTAGTCCACTTCCCCTTATCTTACTCTATGTGAGGTGTTTAGTCAGAGCACCAAGAAAAGTGACTCATACAGCTCGCTTTCTCTGCTTCTTTCTCCTGGAGCACAGTTCCTGAGCAGGAATGCTTCCGTGGTCACCCTGCTTCTCATTTTGCTGAGTGACACCTTGGATTCCCAAAGGAGAAAAGCAATCTGGAAGGGCTCTGAGTGATGTGCAGGGGGAGAATGAAGGAGAGGGGGGTCAAGCATTTTCAGGCAGAACATTGACATGGGCTAGAATGCCACCCTCTCAGCAAAGCTGATGAGACAAGGCCCCCCAGCAGTCTGAGTGACAGGAATGTCCAGACTCACTTGCCACTTCTAAGTGGAAGCGATCCCTGTATGGTGCATTGTGTTTTCCTCTTCCTTAAACTTGAAGATCTATCCTTTTGGGTCCTTCCCATCTGATGGATTGATTGACAAGCTGAATGGGCAAAGAGACAAGCCCATATCCAAGAATCTGAACTTGGTCAGAGGAGCTTCTGAAAGTAATTGAATGCGAATCTCAGCTGCCACAGAGAGAGGTAATGGGAAGAAAAGAGCTACATTTAGAGAGAAGATAGTCACGAGCTGAGAAAACCCAAACAGAGTGAGAAAGCCATTTGAACCCTACTCTGACATCTCTGGGGTCCTTGCAAAAGTCAGTGAATCAGCGAATTTCAGAAAACCGTCAAAGATTTCCTGCTTTCAGTCAAGATTTCTGCAATCAAAGATTCCAAACTGAAGAGTTGGGGAGACAGCTCAGAGGATAAAAATATATATCAAGCAAGCATGAGGACTTGAGTTTGATTTCAAAACACATGTAAAAATTCCAGGCAAGATAGCACTCATAATCTCAGTGCTGGGGAGGCCAACCCAGGAGTTCTCTAGGGCTCTTGATGGCCAGTCAGTAAGCTCCAAGTTCAGTGACACACTCTGACTCAGAGAAATTCAGTTAGACAATTCATTTTTGTATATGTGTATTCATGTGTATAAGAATATATACACGCTTGTGTTTACATGTGTATGGACATGAGTGTACATGTGTGAGGAGGCCAGAAGTCAAACTGGGTCATTCATGAGGTGCCACCCACCTTGCTTTTTTAGACTAGGTCTGTCATTGACCTGAGCTCACCAAGCTGAACAGATTGGATAACCAGCAAGCCTGTCTGCAGGTTGTCTGTCTGCATCTCCCCAGCACAGGGGTTACCAGCTTGCAACAGCACATCTGGATTTTTACATGAGCTCTGAGAATGAACTCTGATCATTAGGCCTGTGTAGTAAGTGTTTTACTGCCTGAACTATTTCCCTGGCTTGAGTCACACAATTCCTGTTATCACACCATAGTTTCAGTTGTGTATGCTAATATCTCATCACACTGTGAACATTATTTTTTTTCCAAAATCACCACAAATGCCTGTATAATAGTCTAAAGGATATATAACATGTTACATTGCAAAGTTTTTCTCCTTTTGGTCATTGCTATGATTATTACTTCAACCCATTTTTTTCTGCAGCAGCATAGAGTAGTGTTAACAAGTCTTACCAATGCTGAATAATGGCTCAGCAATCAAGAGCTCCTACTGCTCTTGCAGGGGGGCTCAAGGGTTTGCTTCCCAGCATCCACACTGGGCAGCTCAGAACAACCTGCAATTTCAGCTCCAGGGCATCAAGGGCCATCTTCTAGCTTCCCCAGGCCCATGAACTCATACCCACACACATGATTTAAAAGAAAAGAAATCTTAAAAATGTACAATTCCTTTTATTTCTAACATCATAGTTTTCCTTATAATTACAACTTTTGCTTCCCAAGACTGGGTATGGTGACACACTCCTTTATTCTCAACATCCAGGAGGAAAATGCAGCCAGATTTCTGTGTGTTCAAGGGCAGCTCAGTCTACATAGGAGTTACAGGACAGCCAAGGCTGGGACTGTGTCTAAAAAATTTCGTTTGTAAAAATACGTGACTTTGTAATTCCCTAATTCTACAGTTTAGTAAGCAAGAATTTATGTTCTGAAGAGCAACATATTCTCACTCTCCAAGATCTGACAGGCAGGAAAGAGGTAGTGTGAGGTTTTTTTCCAGTCTAGCGTCCTGTTGCTAAGCTGTATTCCTGAGTGCTCTTGGAGTTGTCAATTCCCTGAGTTGACTGTAGATTCCTTTTAGTGGTCAGTGCTAGTTGTCAGCTTGACAACATCTAGAATCAGCTGGGTGACAGGCCTCCAGGCATGGCTGTGGAAGATTGTCTGGATTATACTGAGGTGAGAAGACCCTCCCCCTCTGTGGATGGTGCCTTTCCCTGGCTGGGATCCTGGAGTGTTTAAAGGGAGACAGGAAGCTGGGCAGCAGCTTGGGTCCATTTCTCTCGGTTTCCCAATTGTGACCGCTTCAAGCTCCCGCTGCTTTGACTTCCCCACCAAAAATGGACTGTACCTGAAACTGTGATCGGGAGTAAATCTCTCTTTGCTTAAATTGCATTTGGCAGAGATTGTATAGTGTTATCAATTAAAACGCTAGCAGATTTCTCCAGTCCAAACTTCTGGGCTTGTGATTTCTGGGGTGGGTGAGGGTATCAAATGATATAACATTGCAGGGCTATTTAACCTGTCTACTTCCTCTTGGGTGGTTTCTGTTTCTGAAGGAAAAATCTGTTTCACTTAGGCTGTTATAAAAACTGTGTAGTTCTTTGTAGTTTTCCTTTCCATATCTTAACATCTCAGGCTTTCTTTCTAATATTGGCAGTTTGTGTATTTCTTTTTCTTCTAATATTGGAAGTTTCTTTATCTTTTGTTATTTTTGCTAAAGGTTCTTCAGGTTCATTACTCTTTGAAGATAAGGTTTTGTTTTACTTATTTTTCCTATTCTTTTTCTTGTTTTCAATTTCATCTTATTTTTTTCCCTATTTATTTTTATGCTGTTGTGCTTGGTTTAAATTTTTTTTAATTTAATGGCATATTTATTTCTTTGTTTGGCGTGCTCAGGTGTGGGTCCATGGTGTGCCTTGACACACATGTGAAAGTCAGAAGACAAACTGCAGCTGTGGGTTCTCTCCTTCCACCATGTGGGTCCCAGGGGTTAAGATGAGGTTGTCAGGCTTGGCGGATGTCCTTGCTCACTGAGCCATTGCTGTCCCCCCACCCCCTTTAAATTTGTCTTAGAACCTTTCTTTCTTTATATGTGCACATATGTGTGGATGGCTGTGTGTGCATGTACGCATGTAGATCGTGCACATGGGGGTTAGAGGACAACTTCAGGTACCCATTCCTTACCCTGTTTGAGACATGTCTCTTGTTCTTGGCCTCTGTGTGCATGAGGCCAGTGGTCCAAATGCTTCTAGCAGCTCTGCTGTTTCCATCTTCTCTCTTGCCATAGGAATGCCAGGGGTTACGGACATGCCCTCTGGCTTCCTAACTTACGCAGATTCTGGAAATGTGACCTCAGAAAAGCTCCCCTGCTTGTGTGGTCAACGCTTTACCCACTAAGCCATCTGTCTTCCCGGTCTTAGGTCTGTTAGATTGGTGGGCATCTCCTGTCTCATCGGTGTATTCTTGCAATGCCACTCACTCTGCTTTTCCGTATTGATATGTTGAATTTCATTTCCATTCAGTTCAATCACTACATGTTAAAAACTCCTCCAGAGACTCCCTCTTTGATCCACAGACTATTGAGAACCATGCTGTGAAGTTTCCAAGCACTTGGAGAGTTTCCTGTTCTCTTTCACTTATCGATTCGGTGGGGCTCGGAGAATCATTTTATATAATTTCAATTCTTTCTTATTTGTCAAGCTTTGTGTTTTGGCTATGATATTGACAGTTCTGGCATATGCATTTTTAACAGTTGAAAAATATATTTTTTCATTCTTTCAGGGTACAACATTCTATAAATTTCTATTAGGTCCTGCTGGTTTCTATGATGTTGTTCCACTATTTTATATCCTGGCTGGTTTTCTGACTAATTGTTCTATTAATCATTAAGAGCAGACTGTAGATTCTCCTACTTTTCTTTCAGGTCTACTTAGGGTTTGCTTGTCATCTTCTCATATCAGCTACTGGTCCTTGGATATGTTTTGCATATTAAAAGGAATTTGTCAGACTCAGTTAAGTAAAAATCAAGTCTTCATTATAGTTTTGAATAAATACATATTTTTGAATTTGTTGAAAAATTAATTTTTTCTCAGATTTACTCCCCAATAAAGCCTTATTTAACATAAAGCATATTTTATTCTCCAATTGCTTTTAAGGGGTTATACCCAATATCCCACAGGAACTGGAGTGGCTGAGTTCTCTGTGAAGAGATTGAAGGGGTGTGAAAATGTTGGGGGATGTGGCTATCAAAACATGCATAGAGTTTCTGTCTGCTACTGAAACATGGCTCCATTCATCTCAGTCTAAAACGTTCCTAATTCTAAAACCCTTTAATACACTTCCTTATGTTATGGTGACTGCAACAATAAAATTATTTGTATACTTAATAACTGTAATTTTGCTACTATTATGAATAGTAATATAAATATGTGTGCCTTCTGATGGTCTTAGGCAACCCCCCCATAGATTGAAAACCACTCAGTTTTATATATATATATATATATATATCTTTGTATATATATATACATATATGTATGTATGTATACACACACATATATCTATATCTATATCTATCTATCTATCTATCTATATCTATATCTATATCTATATCTATATCTATATATATACAAAGATACATATATCCACATGGGGGTGGGGCATGGAAAGGGAGACAGTGATTGGTAATATATGATGCTCTTAGGAC
The DNA here is from genome assembly GCA_902729485.2 of Mus minutoides. Lineage (NCBI taxonomy): Eukaryota > Metazoa > Chordata > Mammalia > Rodentia > Muridae > Mus > Mus minutoides. The sequence continues at coordinate 143,863 of LR749818.1, read as the reverse complement.
CCTTCTTCTATAGAGATGGATTCTTTCTGTGGCTTATTATCTAAATAAGATTGTGTGGCAAGAAACCCAGCTGACTGAGTTTTTATATGACTGGCACAGTTTACTGCATCTGTTTCGAAACCAAAACAAAACGATTCAAAGTAGTTAAGGCAGATGGCTGGGTGGCTGGGAGACAAACTGCTTCCTGGCTTGCTCTGCTGTTGCTGCTGCAGTCAACTGGCAGGCAGCCGAGCAGGGTGATGAAGTGACAGGTGTGTTGGGGATGTGGTCTGTCCAGCTGTCTGTCCTCTGGGCTTCTCATATACCATCTGCAGGTGGCCATGTCTTGGTTGTAAGTCAAAGCTACAGGTGACAGTGGGGAGTGGAGAGCTGGCTTGGCTTTCTGCAATTGCGCCTGGTTGCCAAGTCCTGCTGTGTGAGCGAGGGCTCATGCACAGGTAAGAGATTATTAATAGAACCCTGCCCTTGCCTAAGAGGCTGCATTTTAAAAGTCCTGGCAAGCTATTGTTCTCATGAAGACATGAGGAAAGACCTTGGATAATAGGATACCTGGTTTGTGCCCTGCCTTTTAGGCAGGATTTTTAAAATATATATGTATTTGTCAAGACATGGGTATGTCTGATGTGTGTGTCAAGACATGGGTATTCCGTGTGTGTGTGTGTGTGTGTGTGTGTGTGTGTGTGTGTGTGTGTTTGGTTGTTTACAAGCATTGCAAAAGATAAAACTAAGTCAGAGCCCTTCAAAAGCAGTGTGTACTCATCCCTGGAGTGTATTTCAGGCAGACTGTGTGTTTTCTTCGTAAGTTTGTGAAATATGTTTAGTTAGAGTTAAAATGTTTTAAAGTCATTCAACTTTGCAATTGACCAACACCCCTTCCTACATGAGACCTTCCCAAACCATACACATCAGCTCAAGAAGATTAATAGACTGCTCCCCCCCCCAATGGGTATACTTAAAAGAAGAATTTATTTACAGGAACACTGTACCAGGAATGGGTTTTATCTAATTAAGGTGTTGGCCAAAGGATCCCCATGGGAAACCCAAAACAACTTAACTCTTACCTATTGGTTGTTCTCCACAAACTGACAGTGAGGTCCCATTGCTGAAGACAACACCAATACAACTCATTTCACACAGAGAAGTCAAGTTGGTGACTACATAGAGTCTTCACCCGCAATGACTAGTGTTCATAGTACTGGAAGATAGTTTGCATTATACCAAATGAGGAAGATAAATCACAACCCAGCTACAAAACCTTCAATATACAAGGGTGAGCTCTCCACAAGATATATGAGTGCAAGAGGGTACAAGGCTTGTGGGGGGAACCAACCACTACCCTCTTGGGTTTAAGGCCCACTCCATGAGATGGGGACCCATCCCCAACATTGTTGGCCTAGCCAAGAACCTGAGGCTAAATAAGCCAGGGACCTAGAAGAAAACCAAATACCACTGTTCTGCTAAAGGAGTGCAGCAATAAAATGGCTCCTAATCACATACTTCTATACTCATAGATCAGTTTCTTGCTCAGCAATCATCAGGGACATTTCCTACCACAATAGATAGGAATAAATACAGAAACCCACAGCCAGACAATGTACAGAGAATGAAAAACATTGCAATGCTTAGCTTTAAACCTGATGTCTCTATTAAGTCCCTTCCCTCAGGGTTCAGGAAACCCTGCTGAAGAAGAGGCAGAAAGATTGTAAGAGCCATAGAAGATGGAGGATACCAAGAAAGCAAGGCCCTTTAAACACAGCAGTACTGATGCAATAGGAACTCACTGGAACACAGGCAACATGTGCAGGGCCCACACCAGCCAGGGCTAAGAGATGGACATAAATACCTACCCCTAACTTGGACGCTATCTTCAATTGATGACTTCTCAAAAGGGAAGTTAGTGTTCTCCAGTGGAATCTCACTGGAGATACAAGCCACTCTTAAAGGCACGCCTTTGACCCCACAGTAGATGACTAACACAAAATGAATTCAAAACCATCTCTGCAGTTTCTTTATTTTGGCAGGTCTCATGATGTTTTGCCATAATACATTTGTCAAAATGTTTTAACCTAACAGGTCCTTTGCATATATATTATAGTTTCCAGTTTTGTTTTCTTGTAGGATTTCTGTGTAGGGTTATGTGTGTGTCTTTGTGTAGGGTTATGTGTGTGTCTTTGTGTAGGGTTATGTGTGTGTCTCTGTGTAGGGTTATGTGTGTGTTTTCTTCTATTTGTTTGTTTTGTCCTATCTCAGTTTGTCTGGCTTTGTTTTATCGTATTATTTTCTAGATCCCTGTTTGTTTTCTAACAAGAGACAAAAGGGGTGTGTGTGTGTGTGTGTGTGTGTGTGTGTGTGTGTGTGTGTGTGTTTGGATGAGAGGAGTTGGGGGAGGGGACACCATAATCAGAACTTATTTTATGGGAAAAATTCTCTCTATATACAACCTTGTCCAAGCTGACAAATGAGGTCATGCTATTATGTTGCTATATGCTTATTTTCAATAACTGTCACAAAGTTCCTGAGGAAATCAATTTAATAGAAAGAGGTTTATTTGGGCTTATAATTTCTGACATTTTAGAATGTGATCATTGTATCAGTCACCTTTTCTTGTGCTATGACCAAACTCATAAGAAGGCAGCTTACAGAAAAAAAGGGTTCACTTTGGTTCACAGGTTGATGGAATACAGCCCATCATGGTGGGGAAGGCAAGACAGTAGTAGTGAATGTAACCAGTGAGAGCAATGTGAGACAGCTGGTTACATTGTATTCAAAGCTAGGAAGCTGAGAGCAATGAATATGTTTCAGCTTACCCTCTCCCTTTTATTTAGTCAAGGATCCCCATTAATACCATAGTGTCACTCAAGGTTAGGGTGGATCTTCCCTCCTCAATTAACTCAGTCTAGAAACTCCTCTATAGAAGCACCCACGGCTTGTCTTCTAAGTGATTCCACATTCTACATCCTATCAAGCTGGCCATCAATAAACCGTCCTATTTATTATCAGTGTTGCCTGTAGAGTTCCAGTAGATCATGGAGGGAGCCCATGGTAGAAGAAACTGCTTATGCCATAGTATCAGGAGCAAAAGAAATAAGGTTATCTATTCTTCTTTGTTTCTGGGCTAATATCCACTTATCAGTGAGTGCATATCTAGTGACTTCTTTTGTGATTGGGTTACCTCACTAAGGATGATATCCTCCAGATCCATCCATTTGCCCAAGAATTTCAGAAATTCATTGTTTATAATCACTGAGTAGTACTCCATTGTGTAAAGGAGTTACAGAGACAATGTTTGGAGCTAAGATGAAAGGATGGACTATCCAGAGACTACCCCACCCGGGGATCCATCCCATAATCAGCCACCAAACCCAAACATTATTGCATATGCCAGCAAGATTTTGCTGAAGGGACCCTGATATAGCTGTCCTGTATGAGGCTATGCCAGTGCCTGGCAAATACAAAAGTAGATGCTCATGGTCATCTATAGAATGGAACACAGGGCCCCCAATGCAGGAGCTAGAGAAAGTACCCAAGGAGCTGAAGGGGTCTGCAACCCTATAGGTGGAACAATAATATGAACTAACTAGTACCCCCAGAGCTCGTGTCTCTAGCTGCCTATGTAGCAGAAGATTGCCTACTCAGCCATCATTGGGAAGAGAGGCCCCTAGGTCTTGCAAACTTTATATGCAGGGGAATGCCAGGGCCAAGAAGTGGGAGTGGGTGGGTAGGGGAGCGGGATGGGGGGTTATAGGGAACTTTCAGGATAGTGTTTGAAATGTAAATAAAGAAAGTATCTAATAAAATAAAAAATATATATAAACATAAAAAAAAGAAAAAACTTTGTGTCTCAGAGCCCCACCTACCTATTAAATATTCTATCACCCCCAGTTGCACACCAGCTTGGCAATCAGGCCTTCAATGCTGGACATCAGTCAGTTTTCATCTTTCATGAAAACTACAAGAAGAGTGACACTTGTTATTATCTTTTGAAATAAAGATCTTTTTTTAAAGGGGTGGGAGATGTCCATTGGGTGCTGATATGGTCTTTGGAGCAAATGGAAAATGGGGTGGCCATCATGTTAGAGCTGACATCAGCATCAAGAACAGTCTGGAATCCTTCCTCTTTGAGGGCTATAGACTGATAGAAAACATCTGACAAATTATTCATCAACCGTGGTGGTGGGGAGGGCTTCCTGAAATGGGAACCTCAAAATCTTCAGGAAGGAGAAGATGATGCAGATGAATCCAGATGACACAGAGACTGTAGAATGATCTTTGCTGGGAGGTACCCAGAGGGGAGGCAAGGAGGGGTTGGAAGTTCTCTGCCCTGCCCTAGAAGCTAGGGTCTGTGAGGGGTGTGTGAGGGGTGCGGGGGGGGGGGTGCTAGATAAGTCTTCCTTTTGCAGAAGGAAATAATAGGCTTACATTTCAAAAGGAAACACAATAAAAGAGTAGAGAGGGACTGGAGAATTGGCTTAGTGGTTACAATACTTGCTGCACTTGCAGAGCACCCAACTTCTGTTCTCAGCATCCACTCTGGCGAACGCACAACAACCTCCAACTCCAGGTCCAGACTTGTTCAGGCTTCTGCAAGCACCTGCATACATATGCACAACCCATATCCAGATACACACTCATACATAAGTAACACAGTAAATGCATAAATCTTTTAAAAGATTGGAGAGGTGGGGATGGGGAGTCACCTCTGAAGGGTTCTGAGGGACACTCCAATTTAAAAGGCAGTTAGGCTCCCATGAAGATGAGGTTTTCAGAGGCAGCTGGGTAGAAAATGAGCACCCTTATGAAAAGCTTTGCAGTGTTGACCTCCCCAAGTGAGTGATCCCTTTAACTTAGTTGCCTTCCTCTGCACTGTCCTGACCTTCAGCACGGGAGAGAAAATTTCCAGAGACTTGGGGTTCCACACATCAGAACCCAGGCTTAGGGTTGGGCATGGCCACTGGTCAAGCCCAACTGGTCCTGTCCCATAATGTCAGAGCCACAAGGAATGGCCAAGAAGGCCATTTTTTGATGGGGACAGCATACAAACAAACCTGTAACTTCCCCCTGCTTGCTGTTTAAACATCTTTTCATGCACCAGAGGTTTCTATGTAAATAATGAGGTGCTAATCCTGTGAGTCTAGTCCTCAGCCCCTTAGCTCATCAGGAGGTGATCCTATGACTCAGGGCAACTGACATTTTCCACTTCTCCCCTCTATCTTCAGCTTCCCTTAGGGTTTGGAAGGGAGCCCTGAAACATGCCTGTGCTCCAGATTAATTCACTGTGGATCCCGAGGACCCCACACTTTCCTCTGCCTTCTGTGAATTTTTTATATTTCCCAGGTTCCTTAGAAGAGACGAGACTTACCTTCTACTTTCAGTAGATTCCCACCCCTTCATCCATACTCATCTTAAAGTCCACCTGCTGATAGCTGGACATGACATTCGTTTCCCATACTCACCCAAAGCAGCTTGCTCTGGTGAGCACCCCAGCAAGCAGAGCTGGCTGGGCTATGAGTACGCACAGTACAGCCACACTACTGGGCTTTTTAGGGTCCCATGGATTCAGGTAAGAGCCACACAAGTGCCACAAGACACTGTGGACCTAGACAGTTCAGGTCACGGGAGTCTGCTGGAGCCTGGCATACACAAGTCCTCACTGAGAAAAGGGCACTCACTGTTCCTTCTTGCTTTCTTTTGGCTTTCTATTGGCATTTGTAGTCAATATTTATAGATCATAGCAGTGTGCCTGTATTTGAGACAGGGTCTCCCATAGCACAGGGCAATCTAGAACATGTAATATGACCAAGGATAATCTTGACCTTCTAATCCTCCAGCTGCCACCTTCTGAGAGCTGGACTTGCAGGTACACACCACCATGCCTGGCTTATGAAGTGCTGGAGATGGAGGTGGGCCTTCGAGCATGCTGGGCGAGAGCTCCACCAGCTGAGATACGTACCTGTCCTTGGTGCCTTCTGAGTGACTTCCTCCTATCTCTTGCAATTAGGTAAAAAAAAAACCATTTCAGGACTTGATCATCTTTCTAAGTCTCGGAACTCAACACCCACAAGGTGGGGGCTCTTAGCTTGGGATTTGATTGTCTTTGCATTTACTTTGGATGGGCCAGGGGACTGAGGAGGGAACCATCTGTCTCCGCAATGGGCTTTTTAAAATGTTCCCACTCAGGAGCAGCCAGTTCCACTGCAGAAAGTTCATTAACACGCCCATTAGTGTTTTCTGATTCACAGCTGCTGGAGCCAGTGGGCAAGTGGGAGCTGCCACTGGGAGAGCAATCAGCTCCAGCTAATGCATATGTTAATAATGCTGATGCCGCCAGAGCATTTGGTGCACCTCAAAGAAAGGCAGTAAAATATCAATGTGGGCTCCCCCCCCAACACTTACCAAAAGAGTAGGGGGGAGCAACAAATGTAAAACTGTCCACTCAAAACATTTATAGTCAATATTTATAGATCATAGCAGTGTGCAGGTGACGGGCGCAAGCTGCCTGCCACGCTACAGCCTGAGCCTTCCTGATTCAGGGAGTCTATGGCAAATCCATCCAGTGATTGGAAGTTCTGAGTTTTGAAAGGCCTTCTGGTTAATCCCAGCTTCCTTCCCCCTGGGCTCTCGAGAAGCACCATTTCTTGGGAACTTCGGGTATTGTCCCTTGTGTTTGGTGGCCTGAGGAGCATCTACCCAAATGAGACAACCTAAGGGGTCTCCTTAGAGATCCTGGTAGGGGCAACAGCAAAATGGCTAACAAGCAAAGGCACCTGCAGCCAAGCGCCTGATGACTGGAGTTCAATCCCTTGGATGAGAGGGAAGGCAAGAACCAATTCATATGATTAGTACTCTGACCACATGTATGTCCTGGCACTCACACATCAAACCAAAAAAATTTTTTTAATGTAATAATAATAAAAAAAGTAAAGAAATCCTGCCAAGTGTGTCATTAAACAATTTTTGCAAATTCAACACCTGCCTTCCTGGACAGAGATCAGCCAGGTTGTTTCCATAGCAAAGCTGCTAGCTCCAGGAGTTGACTTGGCAAGCGTCACAGACTGTATTGAAACCACAAGGTGCAAGCCTTCAAACTCCTAACTGAAGACATTAATCTGGAGGGATTTGTTCAGACATTTCCTGCAGGGCGAGCAGGGTGCTGGGCCTTGGAATGAATATGGCTTGACTGAAGCTATGGCTTTCAGCCCACTGTACGGGCTGCTTGATGTATTCCTGCCTCTGCCTGGCTTCAAGGGTCTAGCGACAAGATTTCCATAGCTACAGGAAGGAGCGGGTAGTTAGATTCTTTAGACTTTATCCACAAGTTAATGTCCAATCATGGTACTATGAACTGCTTGCAATGAAAACTGGGATTTTTCAAGTTTGGACAACCCTTGTAACTGTGTTACAAGGAAAACAGTGCATTGAATTTGCATTCCTGGTTGGCACCATTAATAGACTGAGTGCTCTCTCCCCAACTCAAACTACTTTTCGTAAAACTCTTGTGGCAGGGAGAGTATTTAAAAGTTCAGTTTGGGGGCTGGGGCTGTGAGTTGGGTGACAGAGTATATGCCAGGCACCCACAAAGTCCCGGGTTTGATCCCTGGTGCTTCGTCAGCCAGGTGTGTTGGTACATTCATGCACATAATCCCAGCACTTTCAATCAAGTAGAGGAAGGAGGTAAGAAGTTCAAAGTCATTCTCATCTTAATAGCCAGGCCAGCCTGGGCTACATGAAACCCTGTATCAAGAAAGAAGTTTTTTTTGGTTTGTTTGTTTGTTTGTTTGTTTGTTTTTAGGAGAAACTGGGATGGCCCAAGACAACTTCTTTTGCATATGTATGGTGTGCTCGAGGGCTCACGAGTGTGCACAGGTGCATGTGTGCATGACACAAGGAGCTAATGTTTCCCTCAGGGCTTTGCCCTTTGTCTTGATTGTTCTCCATCTTGTGTTCTGAGGTACGAGTAGGTCTCTGGTTGAGCCTATTGTTCACTCTCTTTCCCTGACTAGTCTTAGCTGGCCAGCTTGTTCTGGGGACCCCTCCATCTCCTCCACAGCTTGAGATTCCTAGTGGGTTACCAAACCTACCTGGACTTTTAAGTAGATTCTAATATCTGAACTTCTGTCATCATGTTTGTGTAGGAAGTGCTTTTCCCACTAAGCCACGGCCCAGAGCAACTCTAATCTACAAAAAGCACTGCACTCTTTCCTCAAGGCAGAGTCTAATGAATAGCAAACAAGTAGTTTAGAGTGTACGTGTTCTTACTTATTGCATTTCTATCTATTCATGTTGTATGCGTTTGTACATGTGTATACCCATGCATACCTTGGCACATGTCCAGAAGTCCGAAGACCATTTGTGGGAGTCCGTTCTCTCCTTCTGCCGTAGTGGTCCTGGAGATTGAACTTGGGTCATCCAGACGTGGCAGCAAGTACCCTCACCTGTTCAGCCATCTTGTTAACCCAAGAAGTCTGCAAAGTTGCTACCCTTCCAAGCTAGCATGAGCATTAGGGTTAAGATCCTTTGGAAAGGTCTAATGTTTTTATATCATTTTGTTTTGAATTTATAGTACAATGTGCAAAACAGTGAGGTCATCTCCGCTTTTTACGTGTGTTTGTGTTGAACAAATGTTGACAAGTTATCTTGTACTGGTCAGACATTCACAGTGATGGGAATAAAGAACAGATTAGCCTGAATGCAGAGAGAACTAGACTCAAAGCTATTCTCTAAAGTTGAGCTTTCTGTGGTAAGGCACCTGGGATATCCACCCAGGGCTTGAAGTTGTGTCTAGTTACAATGTGCAATAGCATCATATTCCAGGCTACAGAGCTGAGAGAGAGGGAGAAGGCCAAGTGAAGGAGTGTGGGCAGTTATAACTGGAGAGTGTCAGTGCTCAAAAATGCAGGCAAGTGGGGGCCAGAGCGACAGCTCAGTTGGTAGAGAGTGAGAACCCATGTAAAACACCAGGCATGGTGGTATGCACTTGAAGACCCAGTGTTGTGGATATGGAGACAGGCTCAACAGCCAGCATAGCATATTTGATAAGTTCCAGGCCACTGAGAGACAGAGTAGATGGTATTTGACAACTGAGGAACAACACTTGAGTTTGACCTGTGAACTTTATACAAACTCATACCCACATGCACTTGCATGTACATGAACACACACACACACACACACACACACACACACACACACACACACACTCAGGCAATGGCTATCCATCTATGGCTTAAAGATCTTTGGAGCCTGGCCCAGCCAGCCGCTTTGGTAACAGGAGGATTCTCTTCCACTTTCCTCCTTCCTCCTTCCTCCTTCCTCCTTCCTCCTTCCTCCTTCCTCCTTCCTCCTTCCTCCTTCCTCCTTCCTCCTTCCTCTGCAGAAGTAAGAGCTATTCACCTGCTGACAGGGGCATCATGGCCAGAAATTACTTTTTGATGTTTCCAATTTTCAGAAATTAAAGCCTAATTGAATCAGTTTCCCCCTTTTCTTTTTCCTCCCCCCACCCCGCCTCCAATCTCTCTCACCTTTGATCTCTTTCAAATTCATGGCTCCCTTTGCTTTAACTGTTGTGAATATATATGTATTTTCTTTAAAATACAAATACAATCTGTTCCGTCAATACAATGTTACTTTTATGTATAGAATTTGAGGCCAACCACTTGATATTGGATGACAAGTTACAGGACACTTCCCGGACAAGACAATTTTCTCCTACTCTCAGAATTACTTAGTTTCCTGTAGTTCTTGTCTAGTGTCTGCGTCCTGTGAAATTTCCCCTTCTGTGTCAATATATCTGTGGGTGATGTCCTTGCTGGGGTTTGGTTGAGGCAGCTGGTGAAATTTCAAGGATTCAGCTTTCCTGACATTTCTAGATGAAATGTCACGGTGGACATCATGTTCCTCTGGCCCTTACAATCTTTTCATCATCCCTTTACTCATGCTCCCTGAACCCTAAGTGCAGGGGTGGTGTTAGTGATGTGGCTGAATCAGCTGGGTCTGGGCACCACATAATTACATGCTCTCTGCATTTTGATCAGTTGCGTTTCTCTGTATTGGACTGTCTATTGCAAATCAAAGTTTCTTTGTTGAGGATGAGAGCTATACTTACTTGTGGATAAAATGATAAATATTTAGAATGTATTTAAGAATTATATTGGTTTAGTAAAGTGTCAGTGGTGGGTTCTTATTCAAGATTTATGACCTCATTAGCCCCTATATCAGCTTGTTTTCCACTGACTTCTCTCCTGTTGAGTAGGTCTTAATTAGAAAGATGTTGGCTAACACCAAGATATGAGTTCCACTATGCACCTTACTATTATCTTACCTTACTTGTCATTATTGTAATTCATAGGCATTATAGTGGGATAGGACCTCTAGCTTCTCTCTCCCTTAGAAGTTTTCATGGCACCTTTTAGAACCATGAGATATATACCTCAAGAGGGGGCTATCTGATCATAGCCATCTCAGAGCCTCCTGGTAGTGTGTCTGAAGTACATAGTGTCTTCAGTAATAAGGACTTACCTTCAATCCCTGGGAGGCAACCAAGGCCAAAAACAATAACCTATAATGTTTTAGGAATTTCCTGGACTCCCCTCATGGCCAGAAATTTTATTTCAGCTGCTGTCACTGCAAGAGAAACTACTCCAACATTTAATGGCTTAAAAACAAACAACAAACAGGTAATTCACTTTCTAGTGGTATCCAGGAATCAGGGCAGGGCTTATTGGAAATGCCTTGCCCCTCTTCTGAGCTATTTGGGATCTAAGCCAGGAATAATAGAAGCTGCAATTTGATTTGAGGGCTACAGTTACATGGAGGTTCCATCAATGACATGTTTGGAACACTTAGTGGTGAATGGATGGAAGAGGAGGGCTGAGATTAGCTACTTCGAGCTTCCCTGATGTGTGGTGAAATCCTTATTCAATACTCAGGGGTCCCTGAATGCTAATATCTCAGTTTTAGAAGCTGTGCCGTCTTTACCATCTGACCAAAAGATCACAAAGTCACTCTCACCATCACTATTGCCACCAATGGTCCCAAGCCTGACTGCACAGAGAACAGTAGGACTAGATCTCACCTTCAGTTGAGATGTGACAAAGTTGCCTTGCAGAACAGAATGTGGGAGAGATCTTGCAACAACTTTTGGAAAATATGCTTAACCTCATGTAGAAAGACAGAAAAAAGCAAAAAAGACCTGGTGGGAAACTTGGTTATTTCTTGCTCTGCCTTCCTCCTAGAATGCACCTGCTTAGACTTCCTGCAGCGTCTGCGCCCTATTAGTCAAGTGAACTTATTTAAAAGCCATCAAATAAGACCTCTGGGGTTGTGTTAGTCACAGTGACTGGGAGACTTTCACTATTCAAGTGACTGTAGTTGGTCTATATACAGTCATGGAGACTCTGTCTGAAACATCCTGGAAGTGGACTTTCTAGTAAGTGTCCCTTACTGTGTCCCCTTCCCCCTTGGATACTACACAGTTACCTGGTAACAATGATTCTTCCACATCTGCTACTGAGCAAAGGGACCCAGCACCCCTCCCACCTCAGCCCACCTCAAGTCTTCCATGGATCACTGGGGATGGAGATATATAATGCGATTTTAATTGTCACATTGTAGCAAATCCTTATTTCCACGTGCATATCTTCTAGGCAGAGATTGTAGTTTCAATTAATTTTGCATATCTGATAAAAATTTCATATCCTTTAAGCTAATTTCATTTGAACTAATAGGCAGAGTGCTCCCCTCTGAATTCCAACTTTGGATGTCTTATCCTGAGATCTCCCAAGTACGTAGGTACATCAAAGACTCAGGACTGTGTGCAAAAGTGGCCTTGAGAGGTGTCCTTTAGTTCTGGGTAGAAGTCGTCTGAGCAGCCTTTCTTCCTGCTTTTCTCACTTCAAGAACATTCCTGAGTTCCTATTTACTTTTATAATTTGTCAGTTCAAAGAAAAAAGTTTTACTGAGTGTGACATGGTTTCAGTGACTTTCTTCTCGGGTACAAATGAAAAGAAATGCCCTAAGGGAGGAAAAGGCTATTTAGGCTCAAGGTCTGAAGGTTTACAGATCCATCATGGCTGCAAGAGCAACTGTAAGGCCACAGAGAACATTGCATCCATGGTCAGGAAACCGAGCTGAACGCTGGTAATCAGCCCTCTCATGGGATGCTGCCGCCCTCATCCAGTGTGGGTGTTCTCCCTTTAGTTAGTCACCTCTGGAAAAAATCCTCACAGACACACCTAAGATGAGTCTTACCAATGCTTTTAACTTTTCTTAAACTAGTCAGGTTGTCAATGAAAACAAACTGTCAGGCATTCATGAAGATGAAAAGTGTTCTTCCCTTGGGGTAATTACTTGCTTTCCTCCTTACTGCTAAGGGATATGGGCGGTTCTGGCTCAGTGATGAGTCTGTTTCATTAAAACATGTGGGAAGGCAGGGAAGTCATTGTAATTAATATGTGGGAGAAAAGGACAGATGTACCTTAATTTTATTTCTCAGAACCACCCCCCTCGGGTGTGCTGCCTGGGTTTAAAAATTAATCTGAAGCATAAATATAACTTTGCAGATACTCAGCTACTCTCATTTGCTTTTTTAAAAAAAGTCATGTGGTAGAACTAAACAACACATTTGTTTTGGTACAGAGTTCAGTTAAACTTGAAGCTATCAAGGCCCAGAAACTCTAATGCCAAAACTCAGAAAAGTAGCATTTGTTCTAGCCAGTCTTTTGGTTTCATTTGTGGTATATCCTAGCTATTAAGTTTATTTCTTATGAGATTAAGAATAGAAATTTTAGTGGACTGGAAAGCTGGCTTAGTGGTTAAAAATTTTTCTTCTATTGAAGACCCTGGTTTGATTCTTAACACCTATATGGTAGCTCATAACCATCTGTATTCCCAGAGGAATTTTAAGTTCTCTTCTGGCCTCCACAGGCTCCAGGCACAGACATGCATGCTGGCAAAATACCAAAATATATAAAATTTAAAACAATGTTTTTTTTTTTTCTTTTAAGAAGAGAAATTTAGGAAGCAGCTGGCTCAGAAGGTTAAGTGCATGTCACAAACTCTGATAACTTGATCCCTGGGACCCACATAGTTGAAGAGGAGAGTAGATTCTTTCAAGTTGTCCTCTGACCTTCATACATACCATGTGCATGCATACAGACACCCCCACACACACACACGCACACATACACACACACTAAATAAGTGTAAACATTTGAAAAAAAAGATGAGATGCTTAACAAAGAAAGTTTTGGGCAGGACAAATAGAACAGATGAAGTTCAAGATTCATGTATGTACACATACATGATCACGTATGTGGATAGTGGAAACACTCCCAGAACACTGATCCTGGAATACTAATCCAGAGTACCACTGCTTGAGGATATGATCTCACAGAAGCACTCCATCCTGTTCCCACACTGGGATATGAAAAGTGGAAGGGCATCTGGTCCATTGAAGTGTGGTATTTAGATTTAAGGCTGTGTAAGTGGGGCCAGGGAGATAGCCAGCCTTTTGGTTTCATTTGTGATACAGTAAAGGGTTTGCATTGCTGGTGTGAAGATCCTGAATTCAATACCCAGGACTCACATAAAGAAAGCTGGGTGTAGTCCTGTGTACTTTTAATGCTATTGCTGGAGAGGCAGAGACAGGAGGATTGCTAGAGTTTGCTGGCCAGCCTGCCTAGTCTATCTGATAAGTTCCAGGCTATGGAGTGACTTTGTGCCCCATCCTTCCAAAAGGATGGAAGACTTGGTCTTAAGGATCAATATCCTAGCTTGTCCTCCACCTTCCATACATACATGCAAATACAACCAACTGTCCCCACATATCCACTCACGCATGAACAAACCTTGTGAATGTAGCTTTGTGACTATAGGGACAGATGTTCAGAAATAGGCTGAGAAAGTCAAGAGATGTAGAAAGTGAAATTCTGTTTGATGCTGGCACCTAACTCCTAGTGCCTCTGACTCTGTTGTCAGCACAGCAAGAAGTGGGAGGGAAGGGCCTGTCTTTCAGGGAAGGACTCATATCAACCACCTGGAGAGACAGGCCTAGAACCAGAGTATCCACTGGATATTTATAATGAGAATGGAGAGGATGAAGCATCCCTTACAGAGCCCCCAGTGTTTGCAACTACAGACCCTTCTTTTCACAGTGGATAAGCATATTGCTGGGAGAACACTCTGCCTACATCCAGCTTGGGGAATAACCAATCAGACTGCTCAACGCACTCAGGCCCAAGATCCTGTGTGAATACAGCCTCCCAGGGTTTTCTGGGTCACGGGGAGTGTTCATGGTCCAGTGGTAGCTAAGTTATAGCATCCTAAAGTGGCGGTGCCCTTTCCCATTCCTAGCAGCAGTGAGTGAGCAACTTGGTGGGACTTGCTCATTGGGAACAGGTTCTGGAATCACATTTAGAGACAAACCTCTGGGCTACTAGATTAAGTTCTGTGTGGTAGGAATCCTCTCCCTAAGTGTGGATGACACTGTTCCATGGACCAGGCTCTAGACTGCAAGAAAAAGAGGAAGCGAGCTGAGTCCCAGCATTGCTCCTTCTCTGCTTCCCGACTGTGCCCATGTGACCAGCTGCCTCGAGATCCTGCTGTGGTAACTCCCCACCATGATGGACTCTAACCTTGAACAGTGAACATAAATCAACCCTCCTTTCCTTAAGTTGCTTAAAAGTTGCTTGAGCTGGGATAAAAGTCATGTATTTTATCCCAGCAATGAGACAAGTAACTAATAAATTTGTCCAGATCCTTTTTGGCTACAACAATCTTGAAATCTAAGAATGCTCTTGTATTGTTGGTTCTCTCTCTCTCTCTCTCTCTCTCTCTCTCTCTCTCTCTCTCTCTCTGTGTGTGTGTGTGTGTGTGTGTCTGGTCTGTGTGAAAATGTAAGTGTATGTGTCTTGCATCCTAAACAGATACTAAAATTTTTATCCGAGGTTGTCAAGGGGATGCAGGGCCGTACAGAACTTATTTTGCTTGGGCTCATCTAGTATTTCTCTCTCATCCCTCTGGGCAGAGAAATTGGCACAGAGTGAATGTTCCCTAAATATTTAATAGTCGTGAATTGAAACAGTTGTTCAGATCATTTAAATCCCTCCCTTGTCTCCTGCCCAAGCCGAAGCCACCCTGGCTCTGAGTTCGTGCTGAAGCCACCCTGGCTCCGAGTTCATGATGCTTTAGGTCCTGAGTAATCTGTATAATCATGTCAGTTTTAGCTTTTCTCTGGAGGGAGGAAAGGAGAGAAGAGAGAGAAAAGAGAGGATGTGTGTGTGTGTGTCTGTGTGTGTGTGTGTCTGTGTGTGTGTGTGTGTGTGTGACATGTATGTATGGCATGTGTATCATGTGTGTGCGGTATATTCATATTTTGCTTGTAAGTGTGTTTATATGGTGTGTGCACATTCATGTGTGTTCATGGACCTATGTGAGTATAATCACAAGCATTCCACATTCCACATATGTGGTCAAAGGTCAAGTTTAGGTGTTATTCTCCTACCATGAGTCAGTAGCTCTCTTTTCATAGAGAGAGGTCTTTAAAGGTAGCATAAAAAGCCAGTTTTGTTCTAAAACTTGACACTTCTGTCCCTTGGGAGAGCAGTGTCAGCCGTCATTCTGACATTTAAGCTCCCCCGAGTAGCCACCCTCTGCCTGGGAAGTTGCATTCAGTGCAGCCCACGGCCGTTCTGACCTCTGTGGTCAGGTGTTTCCTGGACATTCAGAGCTGAACTGCCCTGTCTTTTGACCTGTAAGTATCAGGTTTGTCTGGGTGGGTGGTTACACTTGCGGTTAATCTGCACATCAGGCAAGTGCTCTCTCAAGTGGGAGGGAAGTTTCTTTGCTTTCTATGGAGCTGCAACTGCAGTTTGGTGATGTGGATCCCTGGGGCACGAGGTGAAAGAAGACAGACAACCACCATGATCACCAGCATCCCCATCTTCCAAAGTAACTCAAAGTGCGTCTTTCGATGGTTGTAGCTTCAAGTCTTTTCCTTTATGCAAAATTATAATCTCTGTCTATCTATCTATCTATCTATCTATCTATCTATCTATCTATCTATCTATCTATCTCTATCTATTTATCCATCCATGCATTTATTTTGGAACAGGCTGGTTTTAAACTTACTATATAGTCAAATATGGCTTTGAACCTCTGAACCTCCCAACTTTCACTCTTAAGTGCTAGAATTAAAGACTTATACTATGCCACATGGGTTATCATGGCAACAGAGAAATAACCCAAGGCTTCATATTCACTAAGTAAGAACTCTACTCAGTGAGCTGCACCCCAGCCCATATTTTAATGAACTGATTCATTATGGGTGGGGAGCATGGGAAGCCAGTTTGGTATTCAGAAGTAGATGACTCCATTGTGACCAGGTCCTTAGGGTATACCGTTTTCTCCTGTGAGCAGAGGCAGCTTCTTGGGACTCTGTACACAGAGACCTCGGGCTTTAGCACTAGCCTAGCCACTCCAGTTTCTCCACGGGACTTCAGGGTCCCTGGCCTTGTCTCTGATGAACTTGCTTGGGAACATTAATCACAGCTGTGCTCATGAACCCCTTTCTGTTTTGATTGTTTGCAGAGAGGAAGAAACAAATAGTGAAGTTGCTAGTAGAAACTCCTTTAGGGAGCTTCAGGAAACCCAGGGCTTGTCAAGCATCTCTCGCCCAGCCCCCAGCAGAGCCAGTTCCTCTCAAGCTGTGCTAGGGAGCCTTGCTAGCTTTCCAGCTTCTCCAGTGCAGCTCATGGAAGAACATCTGGGTGTTTGAGAATAATTGCATGAGGCGGGAACACCAGGTCTGGCTTAATGAAAAAAAAAAAAAAAAACCAGCTTATTGCCTTTATTCTGAGTGTATTTAAATTTCTACCAAGCTCTGTTGACTGGGTTTTCTGAGTGCAATTTGCTCAGTTGCCTTAGCTTTCTCTATGTGGATTCTCCTCCTTTTCTCTCTCTCTCTCTCTCTCTCTCTCTCTCTCTCTCTCTCTCTCTCTCTCGTGGGTGTTAGGGGTGCTTTCCTCTCCTTTCTCATTGAGTTAGCTCTCTGGGAATCTAACACATATCTGAGATCAACAAGTGACAGAGAATAAAAGTTTATTTGGGGGTTTCTGGCCAGTGAGTGATTGCTTTGGCCCAATGGTGGCACAGAACCATGGCAGGAACACGAGGGAGAGGAAGCCCATTCATTGCATGGTCAGGAAGGTACCCAAGAGATCTCTGGGTTAAATTCTCTGCTAGCACTCTAGGCTGGAGACAAAGGATTTAATACAGAAGTCCCTGAGGGAAGATATCCAGATCCAAATACCCCGTTGTTTATTTTTCTTTGTGCCTACCTCTCTATTTCCTAGAGCCTATGCCCTAGATCCATTAGCTGTCAACTTGACACAGCCTACAGTCAACTGATAGGGGAAGGCAAGGATCTCAGTTAAGTAATTTCCTTTTTCAGGTTGGTTTGCGCACATGTCTACAAGGGACTGTCTTATTATTAACTGATACAGGAAGGAATCAACCCACTGTGGGCAGTACCATTTTCTGGGCAGGTTGTCCTGGGCTATAAAAGAAATCTAGCTAAGTGTGCAGTTCCTACACTCCTTGGGTTCCTTCTTTGCTTGAATTAATGCCAGACCGTGACCGTGACCGTGACCGTGGCCGTGACCATGACCTATCCACATCTTACCCACTGTCTTGACTTCCTCATTTCAATTCTAACATCCAAAACCATTTACAAATATCTTGAAGAGTTCTGATAGGAAGCCCAATTCTAAAGAGGTAGCATGAAGTGAACATGTAAGAGTCTGTGTCAGGCCAGGGTTGTAGGAATCTTTGATCTATAATGCAGAAATATCCTTAGATTGAAATTCCATCAGAACGATGTTTATAAAAGGGTTTCTAATACCATTCCTGAAGCATGGCACCTGGGCTGAGCCAGGTACCCAGAATGGCTTTGCTGCCTGTGACTCTGCCCTTCTGTGTTGGATTTGCTGAGTCAGTACAGCCAAACTAAGCTCTCAGTCCATTTATAACTGCCAGGTCCAAGACTGTGGCAAGTCAGGGTCACAGAAAGAAAGGGGCTGCCTCCCTGGGGGTGACAGCCTGCCTGCCTGCCTGCCTGCCTGCCTGCACCTAGCTTCCCGCTCAAAGGCAATACGGCACCAAGGTGGTGTTCTTCTCTGGGGCTGAGAATTCATTCTTCTAGCAGAATTTTCTGACCTTATCTTTAATTGGTATCGAGGCACTGGTATGCATACAGATTGGTTTAATGCTTCAGTTATTAAAGACATTTATTTGCAGACATTCATTTGACCAGTTTTGGCTGAGTTTAACCTAAACAGGCATTCAATTCTGCCAGGACTCTAGAATGATGCACAGGACTTCCCTCATCTTTGGTGTGTGTGTGTGTGTGTGTGTGTGTGTGTGTATGCACGAGTATATCTGTGAGTGTGTACCTCTGTGTATATCTATGTGTGTGTGTGTATGTGCAGGTGTGTATCAGTGTGTTTGTCTTTGCATGTGTGTGTGTGTGTGTGTGTGTGTATGTATGTATGTATGTGTATGTGTGTGTGTTTGTCTATATGCCTGTGCATGTGTATCTGTGTGTGTCTATGTGTGTGTGTACACATTTGTGGAAGGTCACTTGTGTCTGTGTATTGGGGGACAGAGCTCAATGTCAGTTGTCTTCCTTGGTTGCCTCCCAGCTTACTTTTCATGTTATTATTTTACATTTATGGGTGTTTTGCCTCCATGTGTGCCTGTGTACCATATCCCTGCCTTGTGCCTATGAGGCCAGAAGATGGTCTCCGGGCACTGGAGTTTCAGGTAGTTGTTGCATGTGAGCATTGGGAATTGAACTCAGTTCCTCAGGAAGAACAGCAGTAGCTCTAAACTTCTGAGCATCTCTACTGTCCTTATACCCATCTTACTTTTTGAGACAGGGTCTCTCAGTGAACTTGGTACTCACTCGTTGCTTAGACTAACTGGCCAGCAAGTCCAACTGTGTCTGCCCCTGCTAGTGCTATGATTACAGGCATGCACCATTTCATCCAGCTTCTTTTACATTCTTCTAGGGATCAATGTCAGGTCTTCATGCTTATATGACAAGCACATTTCAATATGGCTTATGTCAGAGACATTCATACCATGGTATTCTTTCAACTGAGAAAAGTCCTCTTTATTTAAGAACTGAGAACATGAGTGATATAGATTAGACTTGGTCAAAATGTCACAGACAGAAAACCTAGCAACGTGTGGCCCAAAATGAAAAGCCACCAAGGTCAGGCAATAAAAAGGCGAGAAGCCTGAGGAGTTGTGTCTAGACCATGTTAGTGACTGGTGAAAGCAGATTATGTGCGAGACCTATCAGCTTTTCATCCTACCAAGAGCTTTTACAGACCTAACCTGTACCAGAAATAGAGAAAGACGCTCCTGCAGAGTGGATATCCCTGACTTGAGAGCATCATCATAATTTTAATATTATTCCAAGTGAGGTTTCGATTCAGTCTTAGAGATTAAACTTTTGAAAAGGATCTGTTTTTCCTTCATATGTCAAGATATATTTGTGCTGATCCACAATCAGAGGAAATGGTGAGATGCTTGTTTTGATGTGTTGCTTGGGGACTGAGAATGGGCTACAGAGTGACATTTCATAGCACATCTGAAGCTAATGGCACTGGCTGAAAGTGGATGTTAAGGCTAAGGAGAAAGCTCGTTCATATGGAATGGATACCCCAGTTCTGGGCTGCTTGGATGGCTGTCCCAGTGCGACTGTGCGCACTGGTTGTTTTAGTCATCACCGTGACAAGGCTTAGAGTCACATAGGGAACGTTTCAACTGAGGAATTATCTAGGTCAGGTTGACATGTAGGCCTGTCTTGGGAGAATTTTCTGCACTGTTAAGTGATGTAGAAGGACATGCTCATTGTGGGCACCATCCTCTAGGCAAACAGTTTCGAGCTGTATGCGACTGGGAAAAGCTAGGTGAAAGTAAGCATGCGTGACGTGAGCGCATGCGTGACGTGAGCGCATGCGTGACGTGAGCGCATGCGTGACGTGAGCGCATGCGTGACGTGAGCGCACATTCATTTCTTTCCACTCTTGATGTTACCTGCAGATGTTGTGTGACCAGCTGCCTCAGGCTTCAGTGACGTCCCCATGATGGTAGAGTATTACTTGGAATTATAAGACAAGTAAACTCCTCCTCATTTTTGTCAGAGTTTTGTATCATAGCAATAGAACACAGTTTATGTTGATTGTCAACCTGACAAGATCTAGTATCATCTAGATGACAAAGCTCTGAAGGAGTTTGTAGCCTGAGTTCTTAAAGCAGGACAACGGTCCTAAAGGCAGGTGGCATCGCTGTATAATGAGATCCTGAACCAAATGGGAGAAAGCAAACTTAGAGCCTGCGTTCATCTGCCTCACACTGCCAATGCCATGTGTTACCTCCGTGATGGGCTGCGTCCTCAGCTGTGAGCAGAAAGTATCCCTTCCTCCCTTAAGCTGTCATCATCAGGCATTTGTGGTCACAAACCAAGCTTGGGAATCTCTGGGAAAGAAAGGAGGAAGCTGTTTCCAATGTTCCTTCCTGTTCTTTTTTCCCCCATTCAATTAATTTACTTAATTTACATCCCAATTACAGCACCTTTCTCTTTTCTAAGCCCCCCTCACATGGACCCTCCCCCATTCCCTCCTCCCCTTCACCTCTGAGAAGCGGGAGGTCCCATTAATTTCCAAAATACCCTGGCACCACAAGTCACTGCAATCCTCTCCCACAGAAGCCAGACAAAGCAGCCCAGCTAGGGGAACAGGATCCATAGGCAGGCAACAGTCAGAATAAGTCCCGCCCCCTTGCTCCAGTTGTTCTGGGACCTTCAGGAAGACCAAGGTGCACATCTGCTACATATGTGCAGGGGGCCTAGGTCCAGCCTTTGTATGCTCTTTGGTTGGTGGTGCAGTCTCTTGCAGTCCCCAGTGGTCTAGGTTAGTTGACTGTGTTGGTCTTCTTGTGGAGTCCCTAGCTCCTATAGGTTCCTCTTCCCCTAGACTTCCCAAACTCCATCCAATGCGTGGCTGTGGGTCTCTGCATCTGTTTCCATCAGCTGCTGGATGGAGCCTCCCAGAGGACTGTTATGCTAGACTCCTGTCTGCAAGCATAGCAGAGTATCATTAATAGTGTCAGAGATTGGTTCTTGTCCATGGGATGGATCTCAAGTTGGGTCAGTCATTGGTTAACCATTTACTTCAGTCTCTGCTCCATCTTTATCCCTGTACTTGTAGGCAGGACAAATTTTGGGTTGAAGGTGTTGTGGGTGGGACTCCCTCCACCAGGAGTCTTGCCTGGCTATAGGAGGTAGCCTCTTCAGGCTCCATATCCCTCACTGCTAATTGTCTCAGCTAGAGTCACCCTTACAGACTCCCTGGAGCATCCCCCCATGGCAGGTATCTGGCATGTCCTAGAGATCCCACCCCTACCAATTCCATTCACTCTCCCCAGACCATTTGGTGGTTTCTCAAAAAACTGGAAATAGTTCTACCTCAAGATCCAGCTATACCACTTCTTGACATATACCCAAAAGATGCTCCACCATAGCCCAAAGACACATACTCCACTATGTTCATAGCAGCTTTATTCATAATAGCCAGAAACTAGAAACAAGCCAGACGTCCGTCAATCAAAGAATGGACAAAGAAAATGTGGTCCATCTGCACAGTGGGCTACTGCTCTTCTATTAAAAACAAGGACATCATGAAATTTTAAGTCAAATAGATGGAACTAGAAAATATCAACCTAAGTAAGATAACCCAGACCTGAAAGGACATGCATGGCATGTATTCACTTATAAGTGGATATTAGCCATAAAGTGCAGAAATCCTGTGCTACAAACCACAGATCCAAAGAAAATAAATAACAAGGAAGGCCTAAGGGATGATGCCTAACTCTCATTCAGAAGGGGAAATAAAATACTCATCGGAGGTGGAAGAAGGGAACTGGGTGGGAGAGCGGATGGGGAAGAGAAAAGGGATGGAAATCAGGTGTAGGGAAAGCCTTGATGTGACTTTTATTTTAGTACTTTATCATTGAGATGAAAAGAAAAGCAAAAATCAGGGACTGTGTCCTACAGATTTCTGCCTTGCCTACCTGGCATTTCTATGAGTGTGGCCTCATCTAGAGGCCTGATCTAGACTCAGGTTGGACAGTAAGTGCCATGCTACTGATCCACTAATTCATCTTTCCAGTCCCTCTACAAACTTTTCCAGATTTCCAATTAGTTGGGCTGCTAGTTCACTTCTTAGTGTGTCTTTAGACAGAAAGATAATACATACATGCATGCACACATACATACTTGCATATCTTATATGTGTATATGTATTAATATTTTATAAAGATTTTTAAAATTTTTATTTGATGTATATGAGTGGTTTGTCTGCATGTATGACTGTGTACTATGTATGCACAGTGTTCAAGGATGCCAGATGAGGGTTAGAAGTCTTTGGTTATGGAACTGTAGAATGGTCATGAGCTGTAGTGTGGGTGCTTGAATCCCAACCCATGTGCCCTTAACCTCTGAACCATTTCTCCATCCCCATACATTTATTTTTGAGATAGTGTCTCAAGTAGTCCTCATTGGTCTACTTATTGTTAGCCAAGGATAGCCTGGTACTTCTGATTCTCCTGCCTCCACTAACCAAGAGCTGGAATGCACCAGTACATCTAGTTTATACAAGATGGGAACCAGGGCTGCAAACGTGATAGCTGCCTTAGGGTTTTGATTGCTGTGATAAACCACCATGACGGAATGCAGCTTGGGGAGGAAGGCTTTATTTCAGCTTACAATTCCATATCATAGTCCTTCATAGAAGGAAGTCAGGGCAGGAGCCTAGAATCAGGAACTGAAGCAGAGCCATAGAGGAACACTGCTTCCTGGCTTGCTCACCACAACTTATACAGCCTGCTTTCTTATAGCACCAGGGACCACCAGTCCAGGGTGGCACCACCCATAGTGGGCTGGGCCCTTCCTCATAATTATCAATCAAGAAAATGCATCATAGGCTTGCCCACAAGGCATTCCGGTGGGGACATTTTTTCAATGGAGTTTCCTCCTTCTAAAAGGACTCTGGTCTATGTCAACCTGGCATAAAACTAGGCAGAACACCAGGTAAGCACTCTATTGATGAAGCCATATCTCCAGCCTTATGAATAGGTTTTATATAGCACACTATGGTGATATCAGGTTATCAGGCCCAAGAACAGGGAGACACATAGAAAGATATGCACTGTTGCATAGAGTACATCATGTGTATTTGTGTGGACTTCGTAGGTTTCTTTAAGCCTACAAAACCTACTTAAAAACCTAGCCTGGGACATGCTAGTTTTGGAAAACATTTTCCTAACCAAAACAAATTTTGACTGCGTCCATCCTCTTACCACAACCTCCACTTTGTAGCTATCTGTGGTATGTGAGTCTGCTTCACCCCTGTCTCTGAGTGGTCTGTGCACACAAGAAATAACACACTCCATGTGTTAAGATCAGGCCATGTCATTGGTCTCTGACTCAGTCCTGTCAACCCTTGGCCAAGGCACTGGCTGTCATTATTTTTTCAACTTGCTTCCTACGACATGCACCTCATATAGAAGTTCATGGAAAATTCCACAATCAGTTCTTACCAGAATACCTTAAAAGTCAGGTAAAAATATAGAGAAGTGATTTCATTGTCTGAATCACTGTAAAGCTTAAGAACTACCCATCAAAGATCTGGTTATGAAGGGTACTCATTAGTGCCCAGAAAACCTTTTGAGTTCTTAGCTATGAAGAAATAAAAGAGCACAGGCCTTGACATCACAAGAAACTAAGCCGGCAGTTCTGGGGAGCGAACACAGCCCATACACAGAAGGACCCAATTAAGCCCAGTGCATGGTTCCAAACTCAGTGTTGCAGACATAAGGATGAATCTGGCTCATCTCTTGAGAGAACTTCAGTGTGAGCGCAGAGAGAATCAGAAAGAACTGACTCTACAGAAGAAGGGTGAGTACCTTTTAGATATAAGGCTGTGCATGAAGCTTTCTGGGTAGATAGAGAAGGGAGCAAGCCATTGTATCTGGGCTGTTCCAGAAAAACTTTCCAGGGGTAAGGACCTTTGAATTAAACATTACAGATCAATCGATATTCCCCAGGCAAGAAGCTGCAGGAGGGACTTTTTACAGAGAGGGAACTCAGGGAAGAAAAACCATACAAAAAGGCACAGTGCTGGGGAACTTAGCTATCAGTTAATGTGGCTGGAATTGAGGGTTGATTGGGAAAGAGCAAGAAATGAAATAACACAGTCAGCAAATATTGGGGCTACCAAACAGGTTGAGTGTTATTCAATCTTTATAACATTTACTTTGCTTTGATTGTTTTTTTTTGTTTTGTTTTGTTTTTTTTTTTTTGTTTTTTTTTTTTTGAGACAGGTCTTACAATGCAGACCTCAATCTCACAGAAATCCGCCTGCATGTTTCTTGAACCCTGGGATTAATGATATGATACATTATGCAGGGCTGTGCTTCAAATTGCAAATGTCCCCCACAGAGTCAACCTTTGGCCATCTGACCCCCAGCTAGTCTTATAATTTGGGAGGATTTTGGAAACTTGGAGAAGTGGTAGCTATCTGATAGATGTAGGTCACTGGGAGAGACTATTTGGGGACTTGCCTTCATCCGTGGTGAGTGTTTCCTTTTGTTCTATGCTTCTTGTCTCACTGTGGTGTGAACAACCTTCTCCAGGTGATCCTACTCCTGTGAATTGAGCGCCTCTGCCATAATGGATTGAAACCCCCTGAAATTGCCAAATAACACTTTTCCTCCTGTAAGGTGTCTCTGTTGGGTCAGAGCGATGCAGAAACTGCTAGTTCTGCGAAGTAGATGCTGTTTGGCTCATTTGTGCTGGTAGAGAAATTGAGGTACCATAAATAAGTGATTAAGAAGCCTGCCCCAAGGTAAAAGGTAAAAGGTGGATCTAGGCAGTGATCACAGGCTCCCGGATTTCAGAACATGTGCTCTTCACCATCAGGCTGTTAGCATGTGGATGTTCTCAGTGATGAAGATCAGGTAGGCATGGCATTGGGAAGAGATGTCATCAGACACAGGAAACTGGAAAGGAGTAGATGAGATAAGGTGAGAGGTGAGGAGATACCCCAGGCAAGAAATGCCATAAACAAAGCCATTGATGTGGGAGTGAGAATGTCCAGTAACCTCTTCCCATCATTCTGCTTCTCCTGGGCAGTCCAATGCACATCCCTCCCATCCGAAGTTCCAGAAGTAGCTTTGTTCTTTAGATGAGTCCAGAGGGACTCTGGTTCGCTCATTAGCTCCCTGCTTCTTTTCTTTACTCCAGGCCCAGGGAGATGCCATAAGAGAAACAGAAGGTTAAGTGTTCTCACAAATCCCACAGGCTCTGCTGTGTAGCTGTGTGGTTGAACATGTGTGTACATATGTGCATGTGTGTGTGTGTGTGTGTATACATGCAGATGTGTGTGTGCATGCATATGTGTATGAACAGAGGTCAGCCTCTAATGTTCTTCAGAACACTCTCTACCTTGTCATTTGCAACTGCCCAGTTCCAATAAGCTTGCCAGCAGGTGACACCACCAGGAAGCTACCTGTCACCACCTCCTCAGCATTGAAGTTACAAGTGTGTGCTATAATTCCTGGCATTTTTAGGTGGGTTCTGGGGATTGAATTCAGATTCTCATAACAGAAAGCACTTTACCAACTGAGCTTGTCTCCCTAGCCTTCTGTGTAGCTTTAAAAATATACGTATTCTACCAGACATTTACTGGTGAGAATAGATGCCATCTCCCCATGGAATTTAATGAATCCAGAAGTCCCAGCTTCCCATTAGGAATCCTGAGGGACATTCATCTGGCTGAACTGAGGAAGGTTCCAGCCACACACATTTAAGTAAGAGAGACATCAGGGCAGGGCAACAGCGACCAGAGGAAGATTGCTCCCTGGGTGAAATTGAATTCCATTAGAGTTAAATTGAGACACCAAGTTGTCGTCTCACCAACATATTCATGGCCATTGCTGTCACTTTTACTTAGTGGACTCTCCATCTGAAGCCAAGGCAGGCTGGGAAGCCGTGGTGGGCTTCCTCCCAGGGCATGGCAAGGCTCTCCTTTGAGTGACCAGAAGCCTGGGTTGGAAGAAGAGAAAGCCAGAAGGAGGGAGTTGTCTGCAACCTGCTGCTTCCTCTGCTAGATTCTTCTGTGGACCCAGCAAAGCTGCTGCAAAGTAAGATCATAACAGGACACACCAATGTCCCAGACTCACAAAGGGGGGACATTGTGTTAAAGGCACACATCAGCCTTTAGGGCATAGGGGAGTTAACGGGCCTCACTGTCTGGGCTAATTTTCTCGTTGCTCCAACAAAAGCAGCTTCAAGAAGGATTGTTTTGGCTCACAGTTTGAGGGCACAACCATCATGGTGGAACAGGCATGGTGGCAGGAACTAAAGGCACATTGTGATCATAGCTGGTCACATTGTGACCTCATTCAGGAAGTAGAGAGAGATGGGATATGCCTTCTTGATTTAGAGGTTCCAAATCAAGATTAACTTCATACAGTCTGTACATCATCACTAACATCAGCTGTTCCTCAGTTAAAAAAAATTACTTTCAAAATCTCTCTCTCTCTCTCTCTCTCTCTCTCTCTCTCTCTCTCTCTCTCTCTGTGTGTGTGTGTGTGTGTGTGTGTGTGTGTGTGTGTGTGTGGTACTGGGATTGAACCCAGGATCTTGTAGCTTTTAGGCAATGCTCTACAACTGAGTTGCAAACCAACTCCAAATACAGTCCCTCATTAGACATATATATGGCAAAGATAAATGGAAATAAACACATAAAGTATTTTACCCAGCCACAGCAAGCCTCTGACCAATATAAGACATGAAATCATGTGTCAAGTGCGGCGCCTGGGGAAGCACTTGTGTCACATGAGAGTCACTAGCTGCTGTTCCCAAAGTCCTGACATCCTGCACACAGTCCTCGTCTTCAGGCACTGCCAGATGTATCAATAGCAGTGAGAGGCAGGCATTAGCATGGGTTGGAGTCGTATACATGGACTTCCATGTTTGGAAAAAGGGGACATTTAATATTGATGGGGAGGACGGGAAGAGCTTTATCACCCTCAGGAGGAAAATTTCTGGGAAATAGAACCAAACATTGATGGGGGAGGGGATTTGATGGCTCAGCTGTTAAAGTACCTGCCATGCAAGTATGAAGGCTGGAGTTTCTCTAAAACGAGGTGGCTAGCAGAATCAGCATTGGTGAGCCCTGGGTTGGAATGAGAAACCTTGTCTCCGTGAATACAGTGAAGGCATAACCAAGGATGATCTTGGGTATCTCTATTTCATCGCTACATGCCTGTGTACACATATGTGGGCAGACCACACACACGCAAAACACATATAATACATAGATGCCGCACACATGAAAAATGGAAGAAGAAAAATGTTGGGTGTTAGATTGAAGGAACAAGGGCTATGGAGGTTCCACTGGAGAGCAAGGCATTCTGGGAAGAATAACCTTGAGGGGTTGTTAAGATGAGACGTGTTTCTGTGCTTTAAGGAAGGGGTCATTTGAGAAAGCACCTCATATGTAATCTGTAGAGTATCTGTGTAAGGGGTCTGCTTTCTGTCTATGTTAGTAGCGAGTATTCTGTCTTTTATATGAGGCTTAACTTTAACTGTCAACTTGACAAAACCAAACTAACATGGGAAGAGAGTCTCACTGAGGGACTGTGTCAGCCCCTGATCATATCTGTGGGGTATATTTATTATAACAAATTGTTATAACAATTGTAGTTGTTATAATTAAGTTAATTGATATAGGAAGACCCAGTGTGGTGGATAGCACCATTCCCTGGCAGGGTCCTATGTTGTAAAGCAATTGAAATGAGTGGAAGCAAGGAAGCATGCCTTTACTCATCTCTTTCTGGCCTTGGATATAATGCCACTCGCTGCCAGAGTCCTTGCCTTAGCAGCCCTGCTGGGTAGACTGTAACCTGGAACTGTAAGAAGAACAGATTTCCCCCTTAATTTGCATTTTGTTGGGGTATTTTATGACAACAGAAATGGAGCTAAGGCATCTGCGAAGGAGGTGGAGCTTTAATGGAATTGGTACACAGGGACCGACGTCAGTGTGCCCTAATAATAACGGTCGGTGGCAGAGTCACAGCCAAGAAAACCCACAGCCTGCATTGTCTAGAGCCTCATTTGGTGACTTCAGATGGAAGTCTTCTGCTCACTGTTCCAGAACTTTCTATAAACAGGGCCACAGGAAAGCCAAGAGACCTGTATGGTGACAGATATCAGAGGGAATCTGTAAGCTCTCCAGATGGGGTGAGCACTTTCTATTTCACTAAACGGCAAGCTGAGGCTTTCTCTGTTGCCTTACTCTCCATTCTTCCTGGCCTCAGAATGCACTTGAGGGTGTGACGCAGACTAAGCTACCTAGGCATTACCTGAGCACACACTGTGCTCTGACCTACCCACGTCCCAGTTCCTTGCAGGAGTACCCTCAGTTCTTAAGTCAACTCTGGGAACCACAGGACCTCAGGGCAGGGCTGGGGAGATAGCTCAGTCAGTAGAATGCCTGGAAATCTGAGTTAGATTCCAAGAACGTCCTATGTTTTTAAGAGCATGTGGCTTCTGTTTGTGGACCCAGCCCTGAGAAGTCTAGACAGGTGGATCCCTGAAGCTCATTGGGTCAGCAAGCCTAGCTTACTTGGCAAAACACAGGACAGTGAAAGACCCTGTCTCAAGAACCAAAAGACACTCTATCTTTCATATGGATACACACACACACACACACACACACACACACACACACACACACACACTTAGATGCAATTTTAAAACTCATACACTTTTATGAACTTCTAATTGAAATTTAATGACTTCCTCAGTGATATATCAAGGTAACATAATCACAGATATTTTCATATTCCAGTGCTGACTTCAGTTTTCATGCTGTTGTGTTGTTAATTTCTTCAAAAACCTGGGCTCAGCTGGCAATACTATGTAGCCAACAGAACGTAGCAGAAATAACAGTGTATCAGCCATGGACTTAGGAGGGTATGGTGGGAGCTGGAGAAATGACTCAGTGGTTAAGAGCAGTAATTGTTCTTCCAAAGGACCTTGGTCTGATTTCCAGTCTACAGGCATCTTTGAGTCCACTTCCAGAGGAATATGACACCCTCTTCTGGCCTTCACAGGCGCTAGGCACACACATAATACAAAGACATAAACCCAGACAAAACACTCATACACATGAAATAAAAATAATCTTTTTTAAAAAGAAGAATAAAAAGAAGTTCTGGTGGTTCCTCTTTTTTATGCTTTTTATTTTTTTAAGAGTCATCAAAACAGTTAGGCATCTGGCCTTGTTGTTAGAGAGTCCATGTGGATAGGCTGTGCAAAAAGGAGAGATGTGGGGACTCCATAGAGATAAAAGCACACTATCCCACCATGTTGGCACCCAGTTGAGCCCAGCCTTTAACTATGCTCACCAAGGTGCAAGATGAGAGAAAGTGAGCCATCTGGAACATTCCAGCCCTCTCCAGAAGCTTCTTTGTGAATAATAAGACCCCATCACCCCTGGCCAGGCAGACCATCTAGAGAATCATGATATTTAGTTTTACTGGATAGGTGACTACGTATGTGGAGTCCCAGTGTGCCTGTTCTCCTTGAATTTCCCCCTTTTCAAAGCTTTGACAACTTTCATAGAGATGAGCTCAGCACTCCGAAATTCCCAAATAGAGGCTGGGGAGTTGGCTCAGTCAGTAAAAGGCTTGCAATGCAAGTGTGAAGGTTTCAGTTTAATTCCCAGATCCCATGTAAAAAAACTAAGTGTTGCTGGCTTACCTGTTATACAAGACCTGGGGAGGAAGCTGTAAGAGGATCCCTGGGGTTCCCTGGCGATCCTAACTACCTGAATTGGCAACTTTCAGCTTCAGTGGAAGTCTGTATCAAATATAAGGCAAAGAAAATACTGAGGAGAACATCTGCCTTTTATGAACTTTTATGGACACTACACAGAGGTGCATGAAGATAGGCATATATATACATGAACATGTCCATACATGTGCACACAAAATCAAAAACAAAGACAGGGTGTTAAGGGTCGCCATAGACTTAGCTGGTAGACCCTACCTGAGTTTCCAAGCTGTTCACTGGGAGGGGCACAAGGAGTCCCTGATAACAGGGCTTTGTCTGTAGTTGTACTTGAAATTTATATAAAGTAAAGCAGTTTATGACTGGCAAGGGTAAGTGGAAACCTAGGAAGTCAGGGCAGAAAATGTGAATGACATCATCAAAGAAAGGCCTCCTCCTGAGCCTCCTTGGAAGGCTCCCGGAGGAAATGAGACTTGTGCTGGAATTTGAAGCCTGGGAAATTAGAGTAATTGCAGAGTTTGCAGAGGGGGCATAGTAGGTGGAGCTAAATGTCACTGAGAGGACCTGGCCTTGGCCATGTGCCAGATCCAGAGTTGAATTCACATTGACCTGTGGCCTGAGTGTGGGTGGCCGGAATTAGGTGCAAGAATTTTATTATTCAGAGGAACAACAACCAGTTTGAATAGCTCAAATGTAATAAAACACAGTTGCAATGAGCCCAGTTTCCCTCACATGCCGATTTCTCAGGAACCTGCACAGACAGATGTGCCAAGTGCCTGTGTGGAGGTTACAGAACATCCCCTGGCATGTCAGTGGTCAGGCTTGCTTCTGGACATGTGCCTTTACCCACAGAGTCATCTCCCTGGGCTCCATGCTTCATCATGTCTGCAAGCCTAAGCTTTCTTCTTGGAATCTCTGTGGCCAATGGGGTGGTGGTGAATACGGGGTGGGCTGTAGGGGTAGAGGATTGTGGCTACTCCCTTACTGGGGAACACAGGAGAGGATCTGTCTGTACTAGGCTCTGGTCTTGGGCTGATTCACCCCCACCAAGTCTCTTTTTACATTTTTATGAATATTCATCTACTTGCATATGCACATACACATATATTACAATGTACATGTGGAGGTCAGAGGAAAACTTTTGCGAGTTGGCACTCTCTTTCTACCATGTATATTTCAGGGATTGAACTCAGATCCTCAGATTTGGCTGCAAGCGCCCTTTGCCCAATGAGCCACCTTGCGGGCTTCCTCACTACCTCTTTAGTCTGAGAATCCGATAGTAAATCTGGAGGTGATATGGATTGGAATACATCCATGGTGAGGACGCAGGGAGCAGCCCATGGGAAGATCATTTGGTATCCTTTTATATCTCGAGTATTAGCTTGCTCTCGGCTGTATTTATTCAGCCGGTGACAGTAATTGCAAAATTTGCAAGATGCTAGTTGTTTTCGTCTTTTTTTTCCTTCTTCTTAGACTCAAGCTTGTCCTTTTCCTGTCCTTGGCTAAGTTTCTGTATCATCCACCAATTGATTCATTGATTCATTCTTTCCACCCTGTGGAAAGCACGTGGGGTTAAACGCAAAGTCTGTCTCTTGGTCCTCAGTTATGAATATAAAGTCCAAATTAGGCAGGTAGGCATGGGGCAACCCTAGCCTTTGCAGGAAACTGGGGCTGGGTTTTATGTCTGAGGCCCTCAGGGGCCAATCTGAGTGGGATCGCCTATTAGGGACTTCTGTATAATTTAGGGAACCTCCCGGGAGGTTCCCATCTGCAGGCTAAAGCTATCCCGGAGGCCTGACATAAGCAAGAGGCAGGTTTTATCTGGCTGTGGGACCAAGCTGCTTATCCAAAGGAGATAACGGCTTTGAGAAATGTCCCCCTCGTGGGTCCTGTAGACTTGCTTCAAAAAGAGAATAGTTCCAACACGCAGGGGCACCCTCACCTCATGCCCAGCTGCTGATGTTACAAAATAGCTGTAAGCTGAGGGGAAAACTGTCTTTCGGTATGGCATGTATTAAAACCGTTTCCAATATGGCACGTATTAAAATCTTTCTGAGGTAGTGCTTTGATTTTTAATTTTACGCTGTTGGCAGGTAAATAGGGGTCCTTACTAGTAAGGAGACCAGAGGGAAAATGTTTCAAAACAGAGACAATCTTATCACAGAGTACAATTAATGAATAATTATTAAAACTCAGAAATAGCTGGAAGAGAAGGCAAGGGGTAGCAGAACAATTATCTGGCTTCAGACCTGTAATAAAACCTTTTGGGGGGGCGGTGATCATATCCAGAGCTGCACAGTTAAATATCCCCTTTTCCCCTTACGAAAACATCATCGATTCAAGGGGGGAAATGAAGAAAAAGAAGAAAAGAACATGCCATCCTTTTAAGAAGCCGACGTTCCTTGCTGACAGGGATAGATTTGTTCAGTTCAGGTTTTAGCTCCTCATTGTGCTGAAACAGAAAGTAACAACGCCAAGAGAAAGAACCAAACAGCAGACTGTCTTCCAAATCAATTTCCAAGAGGTGGGCAGGAGCATTGGGCCTATTGGAGGCTCAGGGCAGGATGGCTAAATTGTTGAGCAAATTCAGTGCATGCACAATTCCCAGCTATCATAAAGAGAACCCGCCCCCACCCCCACCCCCACCCCCTGTGCACATGTCTTCTGAGCAGGTGTCATCTGGCTTCCTGTCATTTCTAGGCCCAATTTTGTCAGCTTGCTGCTTCAAGGATCTCTCCTCTGGAGGTCTCTGTCCCACTGTTTCCTTTTTGACTCAGGCCTAGAAAATCTTGTCATCTGTCAAATGGCTGTTTACAGTTCAAATGCTCACCCGCTGCGCGCGAGGCCCTGTCGCAGGCTGGCAAGCTCGAAAGCTGGCCATCGCTGAGCAGGTACACACACGACTGCCAGTCTCTGGAACGCTGAAAAACAGAAAAAGCAGCCACCTGCATCCAAGACACAGTGTGTATTCGTTTTTCGTCGCCATGGAGTCCCTGCTGGGCCTTCAAGAGCATCTGAGGTCAGCTCACCTTTAAGCAGTCATTAGCTCCTCTGCTGAGAAGCTGGGGCCCACGCAGGCGCAGGGCAAGCCGAATCAATGAACACTCAGATGGTATTTTTCTGGCATGAAGTAGCTCATTACTGAGGGCCTCGGTGCAGAGCTGTGTCGTCCTGATTGATCTCTCAACAGCCTTGGGAGGCCAAATGAGAAAGCAAAAGAAATAAGGAAATGCAGGCCAGGGAATAGCTTGACGCGTAAGAGTACTTGCTGTAGATGTATGAGGACCCGAGTTCGAATTCCTAGCTTCCATGTAAGAAGCCTATAACTCCAGTACTGCCAGTGGCGAGGCAGGAGGTTGGCTGAGGCTTGTGAGCCTAGCTTAGCTCCAGGTACAGTGAGAGATCCCATTTGAAGGGCATAAGGTGGAGCATGTTATAGCAGGGTACTCAGCATCCTCCTCTGGCCTCCATGAGGGGCCATAGGCACATGCCTTGCACTTCCTTTAGGTATGGATACTGGTGATCCTACATTTTCATTCCAGCCTGGGCTGTTTCTGATGCTGAATGCTTTAAGGCTCTGGACTTCCTCTGATTATTTCTTCTTTTTCTTCTTCTTCTTCTTCTTCTTCTTCTTCTTCTTCTTCTTCTTCTTCTTCTTCTTCTTCTTCTTCTTCTTCTTCTTCTCTCTTCTCCTTCTCCTTCTCCTCCTCTTCCCCCTCCCCCTCCCCCTCCCCCCCCTCCTCCTCCTCCTCCTCCTCCTCCTCCTCCTCCTTCTTCTTCATTTTTGTAGCCCCCTCCAAGCTGGGGTTTTTTAATTATTCTCCACTCATGTGCCCTTTCCAGCTTTCTGTCTCTGACATACTCAAAACAAGTCTGTTGGGTCCTAGCCTTCCCTGCCCAGTACCCCAGCAGGTGGTGGAGGAATTGTAGTCTTTGGCCTGAGCTGGACGCACTTCCTTATTGATCTCTAGTACTGCCCTAGCTCCACCACGACCATAGAGAGCTCCAGGTTTTGTACTTGAATACAAAACACAGCACTCTCATTCTGCTGTACCCACATCTCTACCAGGAATCTACCACCAACTTTAAACACTGCTTGCCTAACAACTCTTTACTGGCCTCTGATAAACTCTCTCATTGTTTCTATGGCAGCTGGATTGCACACATGGTAGTTGTGATGTTTACTGATGTGGATTTGAAAACATCCGACGACGACGACGACCTAGGACATAAGCATCTTAGGATGGCTGTAATGGAGTTCCTAGCCTGGCTTCACTGAGCAGTGAAGACCTACCTTGAATTTGGGCAGCACCATTGCTTGGCTTCAGGTGCTGTATTGAATAAATAAGAGAGAGCTTAGCATGGATCTCTCTGTGCTGCCTGATTGTGGTGTGATCAGCTCCCATGCCTGCCATCATGTCTCCTCCGCCATGATGGACAGTACCTTCAAATTATGAGGCAGAGCAAATCTTTCTTCCTTGTTGCTTTTTCAGGCATTATGCCACAGACTGAGAAAAGTAACTAACGCAAGAAGTATCTGATACCTGTCGGCTCGTCCCTTGGCCGAGGAACTGAAAATCTCACGCCCTTGGTTACTACCCATGGCAGGCCCATATGGAGGCGGTGGGCATTTGTTCTTTTCTTTTGTCCAGTGCTAACTGGTCTGAATGGCCTGGATTCAACACCACAGCTATCCATCAGATCACCGAAGGATCCTGTACATAGTCCTCATGTTAGAACATTCAGTATCAGTTAAGACTGTGCTAACTGCTTAATTGCATGACAACTCCACAGCGTATCACATGTGACTATTAGAATCTTTGCTAAAAGATCTGTCCTTGCTCTTGTAAAATCCAAAGTGGAAACCTTCTGAGAAATCTTGTGTTCTTTCAACTAGGGACTCTGACACAAAGCCATTGGGCCGTGTGATTTTTGAAGGGGATGGAGTGGTAGGTCTGAGTCATACCCGGGGCTGGGTTGTGGAAGGCATAGTAACAGCTACTTCTGTTCCACTGACCAGATTACATGGGAATCCCTCATCATTCCCAGCAGGTGGAAATGTAGTCTTCCTGTGGAGCAGTGAGGCACAGGATAGATTCCTTATCACAGATGGACTGTAGGATTCTGCAGTCTTAAGCCTTATGAACAACTCTGAGTAGCTCCCTTCGCTTTCTTCATCCCTCTCTTTCTTCATCCCTCCCTCTCCTTGCTCCTCATTCTCCCACGGGAGAACACGGGGTCAGAGAATCAACTACTCACTTTGTCACCAACAAGGACTGTAGGTCCTTTATTTTTATTTTTGTGTTTATGTGGGTGCAAATGTGTGTAATTTTTGTTTGGAGGCCAGAAGTCAACTTCAGGTGTCCTTCCTGAGGAGTGCCCCCCCCCCCTGCCCCATATATTTTTAAGACAAAGTCTCATACTGGGGCCAAGGGCTTGCCAGCTAGGCTAAGCTGGCTGGTCACTGAGCCCCAGTGAGCTTCCCATTTACTGGCTGAGTAATAGGATTACAAGGACTTGTCACTTCTAGATACTGGGGATGAAAGTCAGTTGTTCACACTTGCATGGCAGACAGTTTACTTATTGAGTCTTCTCCTCTCCTCCCCTTTTCTTCCCCTTTCCTCCCCCTCCCCTCTCTCTCTCCTCCCTCTCCTGTCTCCTTTCTTCTTTCCTCTCTCCCTTCCCTGAACCTTACCTCCCCTCCTTTCTTCTCCACTCCTCCAACCTTAAAGGCAGCAGAAACACTGATCTAGATTAGGCTTTCTTTACTTCACCAGATGGTGAAGACAGACAGAAGCCGGGCTGGCATGCTGAGAGCAGTCCGTGGGGAGCTCTGCTCCCATCATGGTCCTCTAGAAGCCATCAGTCACTCAATCACTCAGTCCAGTTTCTGTTTCCAAGCAACAGAGCAAGTGCAAGCTCCGGGGAGAAATCAGAAAGCCAGCAACACTGGAGCTTCTGTGTGTCTCGGCCTAGGTCAGTTATGCATCTCCATGCAGCTCTCGCACTTGGTGTCTTGATGCATTTGCTCCTGTTCTGAGGTTGCTGTACGGGCCTAGCAATCTGCTTGGAACACATCAGCTTCTTCCAAGACACTGCTCAAAGCAAGCATGCTCCAAGAAATTTCATCTGAGGATGTCTCTCTACGTGGCAGGTTCTCAGATCCCTACCTCTTCACCAACTAACCAATTGAAAGGGGCTGCTGTGGAGATAGCTCAGTCAGCAAATGCTTGTTGTGTGAGTAGGAGTCCTCCAAAACTTAAGATTCAAACATGTCACACCATTTCTCCTTCTTCAGCTTCCCGTCCTCTGGAATCCAATCAGTGCTGGCTCTCCATCTCCCACCTGGACCCGTGCATCCCTACCCAGACGGAACTCTGCTTGCTTGACCTACCTCACCCACCTGCCAGAAGCTTGATTGATTTGTTCTTTGGTGATATGCAGATGCATTTTTAATTTTCTGACCTCAGAGTTTTAACCAAGGTGTACTTGAATCAGAGTTTACAAGGGAACCGTTGTTAATCCCACCGCAGAGGGGCCCTCTTTGCTGCTGCCTCTTCGAGTGCCCTTCCATACTATGATCTTGGTCTTTCTAGAGCTGGCTTTTGCAGGTTTCCTGAGTAGGTATGAGTTTATCTCTGCTATTTTGGAAGTCTCATTGATCAAAAGCCATATATCAAAGCCCTTTCTTTATCTTCTGGGCTGTGCCGCTTTAATCATAAATCACATAAGCTTATATGTGCAGAATTTTATCCTGGTTTCTTTTCCTGTTGGGATTAAAATGTTCTGACTGAAGCAACTTAAGGGAGAGGAGAGGAGAGAGAGAGAGAGAGAGAGAGAGAGAGAGAGAGAGAGAGAGAGAGAGAGTTAGTTTGATTCCAACTCCCAGGTCAAGGTACCCCATCATGGTGGGAAATGAAGGCAGCAGGGGCTTGAAGCAGCTGGTCACGTGACAGCCTGAAGCAGCTGGTCACGTGACAGCCACTACAGAGGGATGGATGCAAGCACTCTATATATGAATGCACGTGTGATGTGTATGCATGTGCACATATTCTTGTGTATTTATGTGTATTTGCAGGCACCTGTGTTCAAATATGGAGGGCAGAGGAAAAACTTTGAGTATCTTCTCTAAAAGGTCTCTTCCTGAACATGAGTCTTTCACTGATGGAGCTAGCCTGGCTTGCCAAGCAGGCCTCTAGGGTCCTGCCGTCTCTGCTTTAGTGGTCTCAGGGTTACAGACACATGTATGCATCAGCCTTTTATTTACATGCTGAGGATTTGAACACAGGTCCTCATGCTTGTGTGGCAAGCCCTCTGTCCACTTAGCCATCTGACCAGCTTTTCTCTCTGTTCATGCTCTGTCTTCCCTGGTATATTTTTCTTCCACTCTGACCAGCAGCACCCCCACCCCATTACCTCAGGACCATTCTCTCTCTCTCTCTCTCTCTCTCTCTCTCTCTCTCTCTCTCTCTCTCTCTCTGCCGTTTCTGAGGTTTCTCCATGGGGTCATGGGGTCTCCTGCAGCAGCCCCGTTCATCTGTCTCTGGGCTCAGTCACTGTTTCAGTGTGAGTCCCTGGAGACTCATGTGCCCCCATGTTTTCTATGCAATGCTGTGAGCATATACAAGGCTAGGATTTATTTCACCAGATCCACAGAAAATGCTTCTTTGGTCTATGAACCGCTTTGAGAGAATCCAAGCAGACAGACATTATACAGAAGGAAACGGAAACTTCCTTTTCCTTTTCCAGCTCTGTTTCACAGTGGTGTCTTAGGTTGGGTTTGACTGATACCCTTTCTCAAAAATGTTTCTGTAAATAAAACTACTGCACAGACACACACCCAGCCATGAGTACTTTTCTCTAGTTTCCTTTCTTTTAAATTAAGTTACACTGATTTGTGTGTGGGCATGTGTATGTGTACAAATGGGAAAAATGGCAGGCAGTCCAGTTCTTTTTTCCTACCTTGTGGTTCCAGGGGATGTACTCAGGTCATCTGGCTTAGCAGCAGATATCTTTGCCCTCTGAGTTTGCCCTCACCAACCCTCCTCAGGTTTTCCAATAGTGCAGTCAAACTATGCCTATTGTGTGGATTCTTTTCTCCCCTTAATAGTATAGTGTAGCCTTGGGTACATTTCAGTGACTACAAAGTTAGCTCGTTTAATAGCTATGAGGGGATCTACACTAATGATTAAGTATCCTCTGCTGATAGATATTTGAGTTGTATTAATTTTTCCTGGTAGTGAACTTCTTTGTACTTAAAAATGTTGCATATTCTAGTAGATTTTTACAGCTTTGTATCCCAGAGACGGAGATCCAGGGGCACACAGTATGTGCCTATGGGCTTTGGAGACCACTACAAAGCTGCCTTCAGGAGCCTTAGCAAATGCTGATTGGGAATAGTTCTCCTTCACTTCACCCGAAACCTCATCATTACTGTACTTCAACAATCCTCTAAAAAGTTAATTGCAGTCTCAATGTATATTCCAGGGGCCTTCTCTATGTGAGACACTCGTTTGATTTATGCATGGGAAATGCCTTCTCCAGTTGATCTCGTTTGTTCTCGGGGTTATTAGTAACACTCTTGCCAAAGTCTTTTTATATCTAGATATGTTTTCTATTTGGAATTCAGATGTAAGAGTCAGGTATTTGCTAGCAATCTAGGCATTCAGGAGGTAGAGGCAGGTGGGAAGTAACTACACGTTTATGACCAGCCTGGATTACACAGCAAGGTCTAGGCCAGCCAGGGTGACACGGTGATTGATATATATGAAATTAAGGTCGTAAGATTTGAATATATGTTTGAATTCAAATATAGGTCAGACAGATTTCTCTGCATAAATTAGTCTTTTAGGCTGTTGGAACCTTCTTGTGTTCCTCAGTGCTCAGGACAGTGCAGGGAAGAAAAAAGACAAAAGCATTGACCAAAATTGGTGGACCTAATAGAGAACCAGGCACCTCTGAAAGCAGGAGGCAGGCTTTCACTGGCCCAAATAAGTCTTTTAATTTAATTAAATTCTATTTATTTATTCACATTCCAAATGCTTCCCCTTCCCTGTCCCCCCTCAAAGAGTTTCTCCCCTCCTCCTTCTTCTTCCCCTTCCCTTCCTCCTTTTCCCCCCTTCCTCTCTCCCCTTTGCTTCTGAGATGGCAGCCCCCCCAACACACATACACATCTCTACCCCAGTGCATCAAGTCTCTGCAGGATTAGGTGCATCCTCTCTCACTGAGGCCAGACATGGCAGCCCTCTGCTACATATGTTGCCACGGGCCTCAGCCCAGTCCATGTATGTTTTCTGCTTGGTGGCTCAGTCTCTGGGAGCTCCCAGAGGTCCAGGTTAGTTAACACTGTTGGTTCTTAATTATTTTAATTATATATGTGTCTGTCTCTCTACATGTGTGTGTATATATATATATATATATATATATATATATATATATATATATATATACACCATGAGAGTGAAGGCTCCCAATGAGTCCAGAAGAAGATGCCAGATCCCTGGATCTGATGTCACTGGTGGCTTTGATACTCCTGACATGGGTCCTGGGATCCGACCTTGAGCCCTCTAGAAGGGCAACATATGCTCTTACCAATGAGTCATCTCTTTAGCTTTGTCCCCAGTACTTCCTTGGTTTCTCTCTACACTACTGGGATCCTTCTGTAAAATTTTAAAACTCTTCAGTCTGCAGGGTCCGTTCCTGAAAGCATATTACATCTCTCCCTACCCCCAAAAAAAGCCAAGCAAGACACATCACACTGACTCTCCCTGGTACACAGGGGAGATGAAAAGAGAAGCCATTTCAGAGATAAATGGCTGTTCCATTGGCCAGGCCATCTGGCCATGTGACAGAGGTCACCCCAGCACCCTCCTCTCCCATCACTGAAATTTACTGAACCTCATCATTTCAGCCCCCACCTCAAGTTGTTAGATTTTCATTTCAATTTCAAGTTGCTCATTCCCTCTTTTGCTCAGACTAGTAATTTCTGGGGCTGTATTATAATTTCGAGATGTTGTCTGAGGAGCATTACCAAACATTAAAGTACATTTAGCCTTGAATTGTCACTTAAGATTATTGCAGGGAATTAGGGCTTTCTCGATCGTAAATGTGACAATAGATTGAGAACACGACTCTATTATGACTAAATGGGGACAGAGAGTAAAGCAGTGTTAAGCACACAGCCACATCTCTTGTGGGTGCCAAGAAACCCAGAGAAATGAAATCTGTGGCTGGAGGAAATGGATGGGGCACTCCATCCACGTGGCAAGAGCCTACAGAGTCGCTTTCCACATGCTCAAAGCATAGGGATGAAGCCACATGGGCCTTTCTAGCATCTCCCAGCTCACCTCGGCACACATCCATTCTTAGTGCTTCCCAGTACCTTTAATTGCCAGCTTCCCTTAATGATGTGCTGATGTCCAGTGGCTGTGGAGGTTCCCAGGGAACTGTGGGTGAGGGTAGGTTTAGAAGGCAGGAGCAAGGCCAAGGGTAAGAATAACCCTGGAACAGAAGTCAGAGGTGATGGCTGTTGAGCTTCCTGGAATCTACAATGCGCTCCCCTGAATTTGCTGGAATAGTCCTGCCCAGTAAACAGGTACCTGAAGATATGGGGTCTGGAATCTCATACTTGTTGACAGCTCCCCAGGAAGTCCTTCTTGGCCTGACAGATGGTAAACACCAACACATTTCAGTCACAGTCTAGATGGCCCAGGCCCTTGTGTGTTTGCTCTCCAGACTCCTGATTGAGGCCCAATGGACAGGACATTTCTCTGAAGACGTGAAGCTCCATGAGGCGACATTTTATGGTTTTAGTTGGTAATGCAATCATGCAAGAATCAGAACGAAGAGGAGCCTTCCATTACGCACTAAACCATTCCCCCCCCCCCCACTTTCTCAGTTGCTTCCATCTCCGTGGTGGTCAGGATGTCTCTGTCTCCCAGGCTAACTGGGAACTGGGAACAAGGCTGCCCACACTTCTACTTAACTCATTATTCAGTCTTAATTGCTATCTGACCAAAACAACTTAAGGTAAGACGGGTTTATTCAGGATCATAGTTCCAAGGATGTTCTGCCATGACATGGAAGGTGTGGTATCTGGAATGTGAGGCAGCTGCTTTGGATGTGACATGGAAGGCGTGGTATCTGGAGTGCGAGGCAGCTGCTTTGGTTGGATCCATGGTCAGGAAGCAGAGTCACAGGTGTGACTGACTCCTCTCCTCCTTTTAGCTCAGTCTAGGACCCCTGCCCTCGGGGATGGCGCTGCCCACATTCATGAGGCCTTACTTCCTCACCTAATGAAGTACAGAAACTTTTTCACAAACTTGCTAAGAAGCGTGTTTCCTAGGTGACACCACATCCTGTCAAACTGGTAGTCCGTGTTAGCCATCACACTCCCAGTGGACCAGGTGTGCTTCAGAGACAAGAAAGCTTGTGCTGAATGAT
Source organism: Mus minutoides (assembly GCA_902729485.2). Lineage (NCBI taxonomy): Eukaryota > Metazoa > Chordata > Mammalia > Rodentia > Muridae > Mus > Mus minutoides. Next base: position 102,498 of record LR749818.1, on the reverse strand, counting down.
GTCCTTTTCCATCCTCAGGTCTCCTGGGGCTCACTTTCCCTAGATACCTCCTTTCACCCTTAGCCCTTCTCTTTCCCCTTTCTCCTTTATCTACAGGTCCTGTTTAACTCAAACCACAACCTTCCTATTCTGTTTGTTTGTTTTGGGGCATGTTTTCTCTCTCTCTCTCTCTCTCTCTCTCTCTCTCTCTCTCTCTCTCTCTCTCCCTTGATATATATGCTTGCTCTCAGGGAAATCTGGGAAGTCTGTTTTGCCAGCCTCGCCTTTATGTTTCCTTCAGCTGCAGCCTTGTGCCTGGCCTTAGCTGCAGCCCCCATACCCCATACCCCAGTACAATGCCCATTTCCTAGATTCCTTTCCCCTCTCCACAACCATCAGTGCTGAAAGCTGGCTCAGGTGAATTCCCTTAGCTCATTACCAAGAGTCTTTTGAAGGGAAAGTTGGCAGGTACATAAAGTTGTCACCAACATTCCTGTGGATGACTGTGCCATGAAGCCAGAAGGTCCCTGCCTCTAATGTCTAGAGCTACTAGCACCCATGATCTAAGTGGACCACACAAAGGATGTTTATGGCAGAGTTTGGCCAAGTCCTGCCTTTTTGTTTTTCAGTTGGCTCCTTACTAGGGTTATGTGGGGCAGCCAGTGCCTGAGGGTCTCCTGTCATCCTTTCAGGATTGTATACAAGATCTCCCATGCTAATACTTGCCAAATTGTTGTTTAGGGTCCAAGTCTAGGGGTAGAGAGATGTGACAGATAAAGGAAAGAATGTCAGTAAGAATAGAATCAGACCCCTACTCCAGCCTGTTTAGCTGATGTGGAATCCATTTTCCGTGTTAATTGGATTGAAGGATGCCTGCCTTCCAAGGTCACAGTGAAGACTATAATTATAAAACCCCAAAGGAAATTTTGGAGAAGTTAATCCATTCACTACAACCTTTGGTTTTCCTCGTTCTAACAGCGAGAATGCTTTTAGCTCTACCTACAAAATGCTAGGAGCAGGGAGCATCCTTGGGCTGTAAAGATCAAGTACCCTAAGGCTGCTGCATCTGTATGGTACCTAAGGATGCTGCGTCTTATTGTATTGTACCTAGTTATGACCATCCTTTCCTGTCCCTGCTGTGTCAGAGGGGGCAGATGAGGAAACAGGAGGAAAACTTGTGGACACAAGAGAGACTGCGAGTGTGTGTGAAAGTGTGTATGCCTATTGTGTGTAGCTGTATGTGGAGGCTAGAAAATAACTTTGGATATAATTTCTCAGCACCATCTACCCTGTTGTTGTTTTGTTGTTGTTGTTGTTGTTGTTTTGACGTAGAGAATCTGACTTAGAACTTGTAGAGTAGGCTAAATGAGCTGGCTAGGAAGCTCCTAGCAATGGAATTACAAGCAGTTACCATCATGCCTAGTCTTAAAAAAAATAGCATTGGTTCTAGGGATTGAACTCAGGTCTCCATGGTTACAAGACCAACACTTTACCCACTGAGCCATCTTCCTAGCCTGCCATAGAATTTTAATGTGACTCTGGTAACTTGTGATCACAGCCATCTTGTGTCTGGGTGTTAGCCATTTGGATACACTCATGTGAAGTGCCTGTTCGCATCTTCTGACCATTTGGGTCACCTGCATTTTCCTTGTTTCCTGGGAATGTTTTCTAAATGATCAGAGTTCTCTATTGATTTTGAAATAATTTGAGGAATAAAAGTGAAGAGATAAATAAATAAACCGGGCCAAGTGCTGCAAAGCAGAATCCAGGCCCAGGGTGACAAATGTCAACAGCCTAGAGGTAGAGTGTCCCCACTTCACAAGGGTTTTGCTCTGGCTCCACTTCTTGGTTACTTTTACTCTCTGTTTTTCAGTTGTTGATATAATGTGGCCTGCTGGTCCCTTGTTCCTGCTGCCAGGCCTTCCTTGCCCCATGGACCTTATCCTGTCACCCACAAGGCAGAACAAACCCTCCCTTGCTTAAATTGCTCCTTGTCAGTATTTTATCAGAACAGTGAGAAAAGTAACTGATATAATTTTGGAATGTGAATTGAAAGGTACCAAGCCCTCCTAGGAGGGTGGAAATGAAGATGGAGGCTTACCTTTAAGGGACAGCGTGGCAGGTCTCTCAGCACCTTCCCTGCCTGCCCCTTTGAAGGTGTTCACCTTTCCAGTCCCATGCTGAGGGGATCCTTCCATCCCTGTGAGGCTGACTCAGCAGCTTAGCTGCCTGGACTCTCTGAGGTTCATTAAACTTCTGACATTTTATGCGCCTCTTAGTTCAGCCCCCTAATTTTAATAATGAACAAGCAAGTCCAGAATGGTTAAATGACATCCCTAAGGTCACAGTGCTGGTTGGGACACAGCTCAGTAGGATGCAAAGTCTCCATTCTTTCTCCAATGGCATTTGAAACGTGCTCAATAGTAAATCAACTCAGCTTCCTTTGGCCATGTGTTAGGCCACTGAGAGACATTAGTGTCTTCTGTAACTTCAGGGATCAAAAGAACCCAGAGGACTCAGCCTGTGAACGTGTTGGCTATGCACTTGTCTTCCTATTTCTTCTTAGTCAAATGACAAAGGCCCCGCTGGAATCTTCTGTGACCTCTGTTCTCAGCAGTAACTCTATACTCAATGATATCTTACATGAGATAGGAGAAGGGGTATCTGGGCTGTCTAACAGGAAACAAACAAGTATAGATTTCCTATGAAAGGGAAGGATTGGATTTCTTTTTTTTTGTATCAATAAAGAGAAAGGAGAGAAATTGAGCTTTGAATAAATAAAGTCTCTATGGTTTGAGTGATAAGGAGCAGGAATCCCTGTCCACTTCTCCCTCACTTCCAATGGGGGCAAGTATGTATTCATTACAGCTGGAGGGGCTTCCGGCTATGCCCAAGTGGTTGAGTGGTATTACATTTGCCAACTGAAAAGTCCCCTCTGTATGTCACTAAATTAAAATCATCTCTGTAATTGTGACTCTTAGAGTTAGGTATTTTAAAAAAATTTCAGTTATGGCTGGGAAGACTGCTGGTGACTAAAGTGTTTGATGTGTAAGCATGAAGACTTGAGATAGATACCTGAGCTTAGATACCAAGCATGGCTGTGCATGACTCAGACCTAAGTATGGTGGCATGGGTGTGGGAGGATCTCTGCAGCTTGCTAGGCAGACACTCAATTCCAAATAGATTCCAGACTTAGTGAAGAGACTGTGTCTCAAAAATAATGTGGAGGGTAACTGAGGAAGACATGAAAATGATACTCTTCGGTCTTCACAGATGAACCTATGGGCACATGCACTTACACACAAGTACGTACATGTGAACATGTACGCAGACATGGACACATGAGAGCTGTCTTCACTTTGACTTCAGCAGAAGTACAAAGACCAGCTCAACAGAAAGTGAGAGTCAGCTAACTGTGGTGACTTGCCCCCATAATCTCAGCACTCAGGGGTTGGCAAGTGAGAGGACCAGGAATTCAAGGTCATTGTCATCCTTGAGGTTAGCCTGAACTACATGAAATCCTATTTTTAAAAAAAAAAAACCACAAAGGAAAAAAATATACTAGCTCATGTGATTGAAGTCTGTAAGTAGACTTCACATGATCTTTGACTCACTCATAATGCTTTAGCCTTCTGAGTGCTGGGATTGCAGGCACGCACCCTGCTCCCAGTATCTTATTCCTTTGATTTGTTTGCCTGTTTGTCCTGGTTAAGGGGAGCCTCTCAGGGTATTCCTCTTGTGGTGGGAAGTCATGAACTAAGGCTTATAGACTTGCAATGATTTTTTTCTGACTGAGCAAGTTTCGGTGAGATGCCTCCTTGGGGGTTTCTAGCATGTGTCCAGGACATCTTCCGATTGCCTGTTTTGGGTCTCATACTCATCAGGGAAGAAACCATCCCCTAGGATCCTGACTATCCACTCTTCACTAGCTTTTTATCTTTGGAGGGGAGGATGAGTCAAGGGTAAAGATGCCCACAGAAATGTAAAAATGCTCTTAGTCAAGGATGGTGGGGATATGGAGGAGTGGCCCAGTGAGCAAAGTGCTTGACACACAAGCGTGTGGACTAAATTCAAATCCCCCAAACCCATGTAAAAGCCAGATCTATAATCCTGGTGAACCTATGGGAGGTATGAGGCAGAGACAGAAACATCTCTCTATAAGTTCTTGGCCCACCTAGCCTAGTATAAACAGGGGTGGGAAACTTTAAAGAGACACTCACCTCAAACAAGGTGGAAGGTGACCACCAGTACTCAAGGTTGTCTTCTGACCTCAACACATGCATGCTACGCCATGCATATACACCTACATGCACATGCTCAAATGCATGCATCAGACACACATGCACACAGACAGAAGGTTTTAGCAGAGAAGGATGAGTTAATTCTAGGCTTGTAGAAAATTACTGCCTACCTTACCCATCCAGTGGGCAGAAACCCATGCATGAGGCAGGAGAGTAGCCAAGACTTTATTTTGTCTTTGCCTCAAACCCAGGGTTTAGGAAGCAGAAGGGAAAAACATTGACTGATTATCAATATACTGGCTATTGACATACATCTCATTTTATATTCTTTGCAGTCATCCAGTAAGGAAGATATTCATTTCTCAATTTCAAAATCAATGAAAACAAGGACAGGGGGGTCAATAACTTGCTTCTCAGGGTCATGTGCTGGTCAGTGAAGGAGGCCATTTGATTGTAAGCTCTCCTTGATGCAGTGTTGCCTTCAACAGTAGAATTTCAGTGTCTGGGGCAGTCAGAGCTAAAGGACCAATGGTAGCTGAGAGGAAGAGAAAATGATCTAACCTAGGTCCTACTCTGTTCCTCCCCTCTGTCCATTCAGATGGCCTTGGGTGAGTAACTGTCTTGTTAGAGGATGAGTTTTGTCCATTGTGTATTCAGATGATGATTACTGTGCCCAGAGAACTGGTTGTACTTCTGCTTGGTTAATAAAGAGGTGATCAGCTGCTTACTTCCCAGTCATGAGTCCCATTACTTACCATCCGCATCTTGCCCTGACTGCTCCTGCTCCATCAGGGTCTTCATGCCAACTCCCTTGCCAACCTACTCATGGTTAATCTCTCATGCTGAATCTCCTCTCTTTCTGTCTCTACAAATAGAAGTCCTACCTTATCCTCTTCTGCCCAGATATAGGCTGATGAGCTTTTTATTAACCAATCAGAGGTGATGGAAAGCAATTTTTGCACAACATTGAACCAGGAGATGCTTGACAAGACCTCTGGGTACCGTAATCAGTATCTGAAAACAGTGCAAGAAATACCTGCACTTGGCTTCCCTCACTCTGGTTAAAGCACTGTGGGGTTGGGTGAGCCTGTACCCAGACAAGGCAAAGTTATCGATCAGGAGAGTGCCTGATTACAGCTCTGCTCTGGAGTAATGCTCAAGGTTTCTTCTTTATTTAACTCTGTGTGTGTGTGTGTGTGTGTGTGTGTGTGTGTGTGTGTACAACCTCAGGTGTTAGTCTGTACCTTGTTTGTGACAGAGTTCCCTGTTTTGCTACTGTGTACCCTGGTCTAGCAGCTTCCCATCTCCCCACAGGAGCACCAGGATTATAGAACATTATCACCACCCTGCTTGGCTTCATGTGCACTCTAGGAATCAAATCTCAAGTTCGTACATGTACATGGCAAGCACTTTACCCATGGAATCACCTTACCATCCTTATGTTCCTGCTTGCTGATGTGCTTGCTTCCAATGTATAAAGGCCAGGCTGTTTCCCATGCCACACATTCTCTTGTGGCTTGCTATTGACTCATTTCCCCATCTCAGTGACATCTCAGAACATAGACTTCTCCCCCCAACCCCACACACTTGATTCTATCCTTGCTGGTGGCCTCTCTCAAGTATTGACTTGTTCTGGGTAGCACGTATTTCTGGTGGAGTTCAGAGTTCCCAATACACAAAATGTTTATCCATCTTGATATCCCTGATTCTCTTTTCTGGGATGGGTTCATTTTCCTGAATGAAATATTTTCTCTAATTTGACTTTCTTTTACAAGGTTATTTTTTTAAAGAGTGTGTGTGTGTGTGTGACACACACGGACACACACACACACACACACACATATGAGAGTAGGTTCTCACAGAGGCCAGGAAAGGGCAATGGACTCCCTGGAGATGGAGATACAAGTGATTGTGAGCTGTCAGGTGTGGGTGCTGGGAACCTAATGCTCATCCTTTGCAAGAACAGTATGCAGATTAACCTCAGAGCCACTTCTCCAGCCCAGGTTTCCTTTATCTTTCTCTAGTGTTTCCCAGATTAGGTAGAAAATGCTATGTTTGCGGTCCGTGTCAAACCGAGGGACCTGCTGATTGTTATATGATACCAGTCGTATTTCCCTGAAAAAGATCAGGAAAAATTCTGCTCTTTACCTGTCAAAGGTGAAGGGGTGGCCTTCCTAAGGCATCACTGATATTCCCTCTAGAGTATCATTTCTTAACTTGAGGGTTGATACCCCTTTGGGGGTCAAACAGCCCTTTCACGGGGGTTACCTGAGAACATTGGAAAATGCAGATATTTACATTATGTTACAAAACTAACAAGATTACAGTTATGAAGAAGCAATGAAACTAATTTTATGGCTGGGGTCACCACAACATGAGGAATTGTATTAAGAGGTCAAAGCATTAGGAAAGCTGAGAACCACTGCTCTAGAAGCTTCTAGCTGTGGATATCTCTTGAGACTGGAGCTTTTGCTTGGAAGTTGCAAATCTCTACAGAGATGGCAAATCAAACCAGAGTGATGAGAATGTCCCTCAGAAGGAAATGCATTGGTGAGAAGGATGGAGAAGCAGAGGAAAGCGTGCAGATGGTCTACCACTCAGAGATGAGGAAAGAGAAGAGGAATGGATTTAAATGACAGGGGACCATACACTGCCCTGCCGCATGCTGCTTACATGTGATGACTCAGATGTCCGTCACTTTGGATGGGAGAAATTGTACTTACTTCCAACTTTATGAGGCTATTTCATTAAAAATTTTAAATGCCCTTTTTAGCAGAAGGATACACTAATAAGGATTTATTCTTACTGTACCATGCAACTGTCATTTCCTTTTCAAGTCATTAGCAGGAATGCATCTCCACCTGATAGTTCTGAAACAAAACCTTATCTTAGAAGCTGATACTATCTCCTCTACCTTCTTCAGAGGCTTACAAATTCCAGTGGGGACGTTAGACTGTAAATCAGGTACAGTAGGAGCCTGCTCCTGTATACACCTCATCCCGGTATCTTTCCCATCGTCTGATTAAAGGTTTTTACAAGAATTGCACTGCTCACTTACAAGAGATGGACAGATAATGGGGAGCTGAACTCATTTTCTAATGTACTTTCAGAGGCTGAATTTTAGATTTATGGGGAGGGGCCAAGGCAGCCCAGGATGGATGAGAAAGGGCCTTTCACACAAAATTTAAATACATTTTTCTTAGCAAAGACCCTTTCCCAGGAATCCAATTCTGCAGGGCAGCGATAGGTGGAGGTGGAGATTCTTGCACGTCCTAAAGTAAATGCCTTCAAAAGCAGACACTCCCGAAGTGTTCTGGCCTGCCTGCTGGGCTGTTATTCAAAGTTAGTTGCATTCTTTCTGCTCCATCCAGCTCCGTTCCCAGTAACAAGGAAGTCTGCTGTGCTTGCTGAAGCCGATTCATGACAATACCCTTTGTCAGTCACACGATGCATTAGAAGCTCTTTATTTCTTGCCTGCTGAGTTTCTTTGTTCTTCCCTGCGACATCCACAGGAAGAGATTCGTTTAAGAACTCTTGGCCATTTGGTGATTGAATTATGTCATTTGGCAACAGAGGCTGGGGAAGATCTCATCTTTGATCCATCTTGGCGTGCTTCTAGTCTGAGTAGGGTCAGCTGTGGGCACTAGGCTTAAGTGCAAGCATTTTGGACTGGGTGGTCAGGGTCAAGCTCTTGGCATTGCTGTTTGCCGGTTGTGTGAGCTTGGTAGGTCGTTTACCCCACTTAGACCTCAGCTTTCTTTATTGTGTATTGGCAATGAGAGTACATAGTGGGGAATCTTGTAGAGCTTTCGGTAAGGTTTAAGTGAATAAGCATAGGGCTAGGGGGGATGGCTTGGCTAGTAAAGTGCTTGCACACACAAGCTCCAGAACCCATGCTCAATAGCAAGGTACAATAGCAGTTTGTTTGTTTGTTTGTTGTAACCCCAGTACTGAAGAGTTAGACACAGGAGAATCAATCCCTGCAGCTTACTGGCCAGCCATTCTAGACTACCTGAAAGGTTTCCTATGTCAAACAAACAAAAAGGTAAACAGTACCTAGGGAATAGCACCTGAAATGTCCCCTAGCCCCCCACATACAAGTGTCCAATGTGCACATGAAACTGCATACATGAACACATATATACAAATAAGTAAATATGTAAGTGTAAGTTTATTACAAGTATTTAGATGTAGGGTCTGCATATATGTGCTGCATTCTCTGGCACAGCTTCTGTCTTGAGGCAGCTAACTGGACTGTGTAATAAGTATTGGGCATGGCCATTCATCAGTGACTGCTATAGTCATCAGTGCCGGATATGCATGCATGTCCTTGGGCTTTCCTCATGATAATGAGATGGATGCTATTCTTTTATCAACTCCACAGAAATCCAAGCCCATGGTCACAGAGCTAGTAAGGAGGGGGACTGAGATTCCAAATCATCCATTACATCTTTCCCTTTCCCTCATATAGTGGAGTGAAGGATGGGGTAGAGAAACAAAGGCCAAGATGCTGGAGTGAAGGCTTTCTTGGGCAATTAATTAGGAGCCTAGAGAGCTTTAGAGCATCTCTGTACTCTGTTATCCCTCTTTTGAGAACTCTCTGGTGACAGGAAGTTGAGGGGGATTCTTGGACTCAGTCTTCCTAGGGTTTGGATTGTCTTTCTCTTGTTACAAATAAATATTCTCTTGTCTATTCTCTATCAATTTTCAGTTTGTATCCTTTGAAATCAAAATGTCTGTACATGTGTGTGCTTCTATGTGTGTTTCTCTCTCTCTCTCTCTCTCTCTCTCTCTCTCTCTTTCTCTCTCTCTCTCTCTCTCTCTGTGTGTGTGTGTGTGTGTGTGTGTGTGTGTGTGTGGTGTGTTGGGGGTTGGTAAGTGAGTGGAGGCCTCAGGGCAGAGTGGTAGGTGCTCATTTCCAGGTAGTAGAGAGGCCTCTAAGCACTCATTCAGATCTAAGTCCTGGTCCTTGCCCTTCTATTAATAGCAGAAAGAGGAATTTTTCTGGGATTTATCTGTGACTTTGGAGTTGAGGTTAGTCTAACCATGTGTCTAAAGAAGATACCTTGTGATATGATGCTGGTAGTGAGGAAGCAGGGATGTAGTGATGGTGGATGAGGGGATAGATAGGTGATGGTACTCAAAATAGTATCAGGGGTGATGATGGAGGTGGAGAAGATGGAGGTGGAGATGATGATGGGGTGGAGATGGAAGTGGCAATTGAGATGGTGGTGGAAGTAGAGAAGATGGAGGTAGAAAAGATGGAAGTGGAGATGGTGGAGGCAGAGATGATGGAGGTAGAGATGGATGTGGAGATGGTGGTGGAAGTCGAGATGATGGAGGGTATGCTTATACAGTGGTGGTTCAGGCAGGGATAATCATGGTGGAGATAGAGGTGGAGCTGTTTTGGACATAGTCTCATCTCACAGTGTTGGTGGTAGAGAAGGATGTGATGGTGGGGGTAGAGGTGTAGCTGATTGTGTTCATAGTCCTACCGTGGTGGTAGAGGTGGAGGTGTTCTTGAAGATAGTAGCAGAGATGGAGGTGGTAGAAGTCAAGTGGAGATGGTTGTGGATTGGCAGTAGCAATGGTGTGGTTGGGTGGGAGTAGAGCACAGAGATAGAAATAGCCATGGTGGCGGGAGTCATAACTGATGGTGGTCCTTACACAGTAGTAAGTATTCTACTTATCACGAGCTTCCATTTCCTCATTTAAACTTCTCAGCAGTTGGTTTCTATCTCTATTTGGTAGGACAGGAACTAGGAATACTTTTGCTCGTAACACACTGTCAGATGGAGGCAAAATCAGATGGGACCAGAGAATTCTTTCTGGATATATGAGGGTTAGCTTCAGGTAGAATGGGAGCCAATCTTTCTATTGTCATGGTCAGTTCTACCCAACACCCCTCCTGAGAAGACCTAATTGCACTCTAATGGCAATTGAGAGGTTCAGTGATGAGCTTTCCTTCCATGGAGGACATCCAGCATAGAAGGCAGACATGGTGGCCCTCTGCCTGTACCATCTACTCTTTGGAGACCTTTCTTATTATTGCTTTACCTGTTTGAGTCATATATGAACTCTTTATATGTAGAGACCTTGGCCTCCACCTTCTGATAAGCATTGTGGTGTCTTCGTGGTGGACTGGGGCTTAAAGGCTGAAAGGTAAATTATTCTGAGACAAATGAATGTCCTTTAACAGGTCTCTTTAGGGAATGTGGTATTCAGTATTTTGTTCCATCCACTGACCTTTGTTGTACTATGTACCCCATGGGGCTATTTTGTCAAGAATCCAGGAAGGAAATGAGTTTTAGTGTAGAAAGCACAAGAACAGTTAGTAGCAGAGGAGACTTAAGGCTAAAGCCGACTCTCAAGCTATGAGAATCATGTTCCTGCTTAACCCATCAGTCAGTGGTAATTTGCTATGGCTGCCTGAGCTGCATAAACACACTGTATGTTTAGACTAGGAAGGACAGAAGCCACACCCAGCATTTAATCTTTAGTACTAAATCTACAGCAGGAGCGAGATGTAGTAATAGAGTCTAGTTTACTCTTTGTGTAACATAGGTCAGGCATATTTCCTATTACCAAGAAAAGATTCTCTCTCTAGCCCAGTGTAGCTGCAGAAAGTCCTCCTCTAACTCCCCAGGAGAAATCCCTTGGCCCAATCATCCTCTTTCTGATGCTCCAACCCCCATCCCTAGTCTGATAAAAGCAGTCTTGCTTAATGGTACCTCTCTCCCAGTCACAAGCTCTTAGCCTTGATTTTCCCAGTCTCTGGGGCCCATGCAGAAATCTTAGGAAGGCATAGAAGACAGGACAGTTGTGCTTCTCTAGCATTGGCTAGCCCCAGGCTGCCAGGGGAACTCCTAGGAACATGGGTGCCACACACTGGGAAGCCTAGACTCCCAAGCTGTACAAATCGTGTGCCTCATCCCACGGATCTGGGATTCTGTTTCACCAATATGCCAATCTCTGATGTCTTCTCAGTGCCAGTCTTTTGCGATTTTAATTCTTTACTATTTATAGACACTCTGTGAGAGGGAGTTTTACCTCAGGCTGGGCTCAGTTGGACAAGTACTTACCATGCAAACCTGAGGACTTGAGTTTTGTCCCACAGGAAAAAAGAAAAGAAGTGTGAAAAGGCCAAACTTGGTGGTGCACAGCCGTAATCCCAGTAGTGGGGAGGAAGAGACAGGGGGCTCTCAGGGGTTCAGTGGTCAGTCAGTTTAGTCAGGTCTGAGTGAGGTCAGGGTCAGTCAGAAAGACAAGCTTAAGAGCAACTGAGAAAGACATTGAATGCCATCAACCTATAGCCTTTATGTGTATGTGTGTACCCCCCACGCTCACATGCAAATAAACATTTCAAAAGGAAAAATGGAAGTGCAGGCTTTTAGCCATTAATCAGTATTAATGTGGCTTGCCCCTGCCCGGGTGGTAAGAGTAGATCTGCTCGGGAGGATGCACCAGCTGTGAGCTTCTCCTAAGTGGTACACAGTTTCCCCAGCAGGCTTGCCGGGCACTCCCTCCACCCACTCCTGTACTCTGTGTGACTGGTGAAGAAATTGTGGGGTTTTCATGCTGAGAAATCGTGGTAGGCTTTTGCAGCCAAGCTATGGAGGGGGACTTTGCTATCAGTACCCTGAGAGCAGTCTGTTTTCGTAGAAATCTGTATATGGTTAAGATGCACTTAGAAGTATTTGTCCAGTGAGTTTCAGTTGTTCATTTACCAGGCATCATGAAGGAACCCAGGCAGTGAACCATAGCAACAACCTTGAAAGCCATTGACTTTCGAGGTCAAGTGGGTGTTCAACTCCCAGACAAGAGGGCTCGTTTTTGAAACATATATTTGCTACTGTAGAGATTTATCGTTTTCATCTTGTGTTTCAGCTTATAGCACAGAATGAGATGGATAGACTGCTTAGCAAATTACAGGCCATTTAGAACCTGTGGCCCATTTGGCAGTGTCATTGGCCTCCACATGGTGGATAGACCATCTTGGGGAGAGAGAGCTTTTTCCTGGACTCCATCAAGTTCCCAGGACAAGGGTGGGACATCCAGCCATCTGTCTTCATGGGTGGAAGCAGCCATCTGTGGCGTTTGCATCGTTTTGAAACCATGGTCTGTGCTCTTCTCTGAAAACAAACCCTGGGAGCCTTTATATCTTCTCCTCAATAACATTTCTCAGTATGAAAGAGGGCAATAAGACTAATTTGTTTAAACAAAGGCCACCAAGCTTAAGGGTCACTACAGGGATTATAAGCAAGTGGAACCGGATTAGAGAACCCAGGACGTACAGGATGTGTTCCTTGAGTTCATGGCTGTTTCTCATTGTTGCATGATATGCAGCCAGTTCTGTGGAGTGAGTGTCTTTACTTCCTGGCCAACTACATCCTATTCCCATTGGCACCACACTCCTTTTCTTTCCTTTGACCAATTTATTGATGAGTGATAATCACCATTTTTATAGTCAGTTTCTTAAACCATAAGGACCTTAGTCATGAACCCAGTTGCCCCCTCAGGACCATTTCAGAAAATAATGTGTTTGCTGTTAAAGTTGCATGTTGTAAACTTGGAAAAGATGAAAGGGGCAAGTTGTGGAGTGGGACAGAGAGAAGAGAAAAGAGAGATGGCATTGCTTTGCCTATTGGAAAGAAAGAGGAGTCATGGAGATGGGGAAGGGAGAACATTGGCAAATGGAAGCAGGGGAAGAATGGGGAGTAGAAGGATGATAAAAGACAAGATCAGAGATGGGCACGTGGTTGTCAAGGAGATGAATGGGAGGGAGACTGTTTTTAGTTACCGTCAGCTCTCACTGCAAATGTGCATTGAATAAAGTACCACAAAAGCAAGCAAGAGAAGTTGTTAGAGCCCATTCAGAGCCCACTGATGCCCTATTTTACTCTGTGTGTGTCTTAAACTATTGTTCTCCAACTAGAGTGAGCAGCACAGTTTCCCAAAGGCTTATGAATTCCAGATCATGGAACCTATATCTCCAAAGCCTGGTTTAGTAAGTCTAGGTCAGACCCCAGGATTCCTAAGTCTTGGGGGCTATGTGTATATCCCAGAAGACAACCTTAGATGAACTCCCTTAGATGACCTCTTGCTCAGAGCTTACCAAATAGAGGTTACCAATGTCTGACAAGCAAGGCCCAGGAATGGCCTGTCTCTACCTCTTCAGTACTACAATTAAAGGTGCAGTCTACCACTGTGATAGTTTGTATATTATGCCTAGCCCAGGGAGTGGCAATATCAGGAGGTATGGCCTTGTTGGAGTAGGTGTGTTAGTGTGGGCATGGGCTTTAAGACCCTAATCTTAGCTGCCTGGAATCCAGTCTTCTCCTCACTGCCTTCAGAACAAGAGTTGGAACTCTCAGCTCCTCCAGCCCTATGCCTGCCTGGATGCTGCCATGTTCCTTGCCTTCATGATAATTGACTGAACCTCTGAACCTGTAAGCGTGCCTCAACTAGTTGTTGTTCTTATAAGAGTTGCCTTGGTCATGGTGTCTGTTCACAGCAGTATAAAACCCTACCTAGGACAACCACCTTGAGATTTTAACATGGGTGCTGGGCACTATACTCGAATTTTCTTGCTTTCAAAGCAAGACTTTACCAACTGAGCCATCTCTGTAGTCCCAAGCACTACTGACGCTATTGTTCTTACCCTTGTGTGAGCACCATTGTCTCAGAAGGTGAAGGCTAAACCAAGGTGGGCTTCTGGGGTCAGGCAAGGTCAGGGAGTGAGATCAATGCCTTCCGATAGCGTGTGGAAGCAGATTGGCAAGCACTAACATATAAATTGGAAAAGCGCTAAAACCTTTTATGGGGTTTATTTGTCTCTCTCTGGCTCTTTATTCAACTAACCATATGCTTACTTTCCATTGGCAATTGCGATTTAAATGTCAGTTGATAGCAGATGTTCGTTTGCCCTACTATCTACAAGTTAATTTATAGTCCACAAAACCTGGTAGAGTGTACTCTAACCATGCTGGGTTTCCACTGGCTCACCCACCCCTTTGTGTAGCCCTGCTGAGCCCTGTCAGGCTCAGGAGGAAGCTGCCACTTCATTCCCCAAGTCTGAGTAATACTGAGTCTTGCTTGGTCTCTGTTGCTCTCTTCCAGGCTAACTCTTACTCTCATTTAAGTGTGTGTGTGTGTGTGTGTGTGTGTGTGTGTGTGTGTCCATGTGTCCGTCCATGCATGTACAACCATGTATGCATGCAGAGGCCAGATACTTCACTGAGTAAAGTCAGGACAGGAATTCAAGAAGGAAATTAGAGTAGAAACCATAAACGAAGACAACACTGTTGGTTTATTCACAAGCTTATGTTTCATTAGCTTTTTGATAGAGCTCAGGACCCCCTGACAAGGGAGTAGTACCTCCCAAAGTGGACTGGGTGCTACTATACCAATTAGGAATCAAAACAATCCCCCAAAGGTCAATTTCATAGGCTATGCCTTAGTTGAGACTTCCTTCTTAGGTGACTTTGGGTTATGTAAAGTTGAAATTTCTGTTCTTTCAAAAGAAAAAAAATCTGGTTGTTCCTGCTTGTGAAAAAGTTGGTAAGTATCTGCCCTTTGCTGCCTTAATACTCTGGTTTGACCTTTCTCATAGCTCTGAGAAAGCTAGGCTGAGGTTACCTTTTTCTTTTCAGCATCAATGCCTAAGATAAGACAGCATCCATAATAGACCATTGCCATATGTGAATGTCTATTGCATGAAAAAATATATTCCAAGGAATATTAATTGGGAAGCAAAAAACAAACAAACAAAGAAAGAAGCAGAAATAAAGATGTCATAGTTCTCATATACTGCAAGCAGAGTTAGAATTAGAAAGTAGAAGTGGACAGGAAAAGGGCAAAGTAACTGCAGAAATCTCATCATACCCAGCCTGCCCAATGCACCCATAAGGTTCCTATAGCTCAGCCAAGTGGACCTCTGACACGGGTGGGAAAGGAGCTCTTTGAGGTTTGTTGCAGTCACGCAAACCATCTTTTGAAAGATAGACATTAAGTTTTCAGATCTTTCCTACTCAGTCAATCCTATTCTATAACACTTTTCTGTGTGTTTGTGGATGTTTGTCTGTAAGCAAGTTCATGTGTGCATGCATGGGGAGGCCAGAAGACAACCTTGGATATTATTCTTCAAGTGTCAGCCTTTTTTTGTTTATTTGTTTGTTAGCTTTTTTAAGCTAACGTCTTTATTTGACCCAAATAGTCTAGGCTGGCTGTCTCCACTTTCTTAGTGCTGATATTATAAATAAAGCTACCAGTTCTAGCTTAATATCAATTTTTCTATAAGTACTAATTTAAGACAGAGGGCAGATAGATGGGTAGACAGATAAGTGAGAAATAAATAATAGCTAAGTAGCTCTCTAGATGACATACTGATATTAGATGAATGGAAGATTGGGTGGACAGATGAAAAGACAGGTGATATATGATGGATGAGAGAATGGATAGCTAGAGGAGTGATAAATGAAAGAGAATAGAAGGAAAGATGCTTGATAGATGATAGATGACAGATAGATAGATAGATAGATAGATAGATAGATAGATAGATAGACATATAGATGATAGAAAGATGATGGATAATTAGGTGATAGATAAATAAATAGATGATAGATGATGGATAGGTAGATAGTGGATAGATAGATAGATGATATATGATAGATGATAGAGATAAATAAATAGATGATAGATAGATAGATAGATAGATAGATAGATAGATAGATAGATAGATAGATGCATAGATACATAGATACATAGATCAGTGATAGGAAATGGATGGGGAGACAAGTAGATTGATAGATGATAGATGGCTGCCTGGCTGGAAGATAGACAAATGATGATAGATAATAGATGATGGTTATATAGATAGTAGATACTCTGAATGATGGTGGCACATGCATTTTATCCCAGCACTTGGGAGGCAGAGGCAGGTGGATCTCTTTGAGTTTGAGACTAACCTGTTCTTTAGAGTCAGTTCCAGGAAATCCATGGCTGTTATTATACAGAGAAACCCTATCTTCAACAACAACAGGAAGATAATAGATACATCTATTCATAGATAAATGACAGATGATAAATAGGCTGATGATAGATGGATAGATAAGCAAACAGACACATGAACAGGTGAGTAATAAATGACAGATTGATGCATATTCAAATGGATAGAGTCATTGTGAGCCAGGTCACCCCATGTTCCAATATCACATAGTGTCCTGAACACTCTTGGTTGTCTCATGCTAGAGTTTCATGTTCCTTTGGGTGGGAATCATGGCACTCAGGATTTTGTTGAGTGCTTGTCTGAGGGAGAGTGAGTTTTAACATAGAATATGGTCAGTGGTGTAGATGTCTCTCTCACTAAATCCCATGATGATAGGCCAGCACTTGAGCCTGAGTCCACAAACTTCAATAGCACAAAAGCCTCCATTGGCAGTCAAAGGTAGGATGCCTCAGTCATGAGACAGGGCCTTGGAGATTTTGGGCAAACACAGTTCAGTTTCTTCATTTGTGACAGGGGATGTTCTATTCTCAGACTCTAGGATGGCTGCAGGAATATACTCAATAATGACCTTCATCTTAAAGGTCAGAAGGGAGAGAGGAGAGTACAGTCCTAAATAAGTCAATACCACAAGTCCAGGGCTGCATAATCAAATGTATCTGTGAAAACTAAACCAAGCAAGATGCCCCAAATGCTATGGAAATAACAGCATCTCAGTGCTGGTGTTACAAATGCATTCCACCACACCAAGAATTTGGACCTGAACACTTACATTGCTTATGTTTTTAGGAGAGTTCTTTTAATATCTCTTCCTCTCTCCTTCTCTCTCTCTCTCTCTCTCTCTCTCTTTCTCTCTCTCTCTCTCTCTCTCTCTCTCTGTATGCATGATTGTCATAGATTCAGCTGTCCATCTGACACACACTTAGAGATACCTGGGAAAAGAGACCTTCAACTGAAGCATCGCCTCCACCAGATTGGCCTGTTGGCATGTCTGGTGAATATTTAATTGATTGCTAACTGATGTAGTCGGGACCAGCACACTGTATGTGGTACCATCCCAAGGCAGGTGGACTGATGAACCATGCCTAACTTCCATCTTAGGCTTGAAAACCATCTTGTAATAGAGAAAAACTAGGTTAATTTCTATTTATGATTAACGGGATGTTTCTCAAGGATTGGGTTATGCCCCACCTGTAACTTTAACTACAAATATATCTGTAGTGCCTGTTCCAGGAAATGGCAGTCATGTCCTTGTTTCCAAACATTGTAACAACTATTTTTGTTTCAAAATGTTACTGTGACTACCTTGTTGCAACTACTTTGCAATCATATTTTTATTTCAGGAGGTGATTATGGCTAATTTGTTATGCTCATGTTCTGCTTCTATAACCCCACCTATTTTATCTGTCAAATCTCCCCATTTGAAAACACTGAGCTAAAAATATCTCATTTTCCTCACATCCAACACTGACTTTTTGAATGAACCCTGCCTTTCTGGGTGGCAGTTCGTGCACATGAATAAAAAAGTTTGCTTTAATTAATTGCTTGCCTTAAATAATTTGGCCTTGGTGATTTGGGTCCATGGTCTTTCTCTTCCTATCGTCTGGATTAACAGGGCTTGGGTTAGGTAAGAAAGATAGCTGAACGTTTGCCTGGGAGCAAATCTGTAAACAGTATCGCTCGGTGGTTTCTGCTTTAAGGTCCCTGCCTTGGCTTCTTTTGATGACGGATTCTGACCTGTAAGATAAAATAGCCTCCTTCTGAGCTGTAGGGGTCTCCAACCCTATAGGTGGAAGAACAATATGAAACAACCAGTACCCCCAGAGCTCGTGTCTCTAGCTGCATATGTAGCAGAAGATGGCCTAGTGGGCCATCATTGGGAAGAGAGGCCCCCTGCGTCTTGCAAACTTTATATGCCCCAGTACAGGGGAATGCCAGAGCCAAGATGTGGGAGTGGGTGGGTAGGGGAGCAGGGCGGGGGATGGGGGAGGGTATAGGGGACTATTGGGATAGCATTTGAAATGTAAATGAAGAAAATATCTAATTAAAAAAAGTAGCCTCCTTCTTCCACAGGTTGCTTTTGATTGTGTTCATCATAGCATACAGAATCCAAACAAGGGCAAGGCTCACATCTGCCATTGTGGTTTTGGAAGTGTGAAGAGGTGCATTGCATGTAGAGGTCTGAGGACAGCCTTGGGTGCCTTGATCCTTGCCTTTCACTTCCGTTTTTGAGATGGGGTCTCTTGTTTGCTGCTGTGTAGATGAGGCTAGCTAGCCCAGGAACTGCCAGACGTGCTCCTGTCTCCACCTCCTGTCTTGCTGTAGGAGCGCTGAGTGTATAGACACACCTTATGGTGTCTAACTTTATGTGGGTTCTGGGGAGAGAACTTGGGTTCTCACACTGGTGCAGCCATTTCTCCAGCCCTGGATTTGCTTTCCAAACATTATTCTGCCAAAGATGTGTGTGAGTCATTGTCTAATGGCTCTTGTCACTTTACTGTGGTGATGGAGGAGCAAAGGCAGAATAGCTTTATGTGGAGAAGCAGATAAGATATGAAGGCATTTCAAAACCCAGACTGCAATGCTGTCTGGGGCATAATACTGAGCTATCAATAATCCAGTTAAGACAGTTTACCTGCTTTACGTGAGAGGGTTCAGTTGTCTCGGTCTTCATACAAGTTCACACCCACTGCCGTTTAAATGCGGGCTCCACGCTGCACCACACAGACCAAAGCATTATAGATTTTTTTCCCCCAAATGTAATACACAAGTCTAAATTGATTGCAGCCAAACATAAATTTAGTCAAATCTTTAACGCACTCCATTAAGCCATGAATAAGACTTTAAAGCATTGTGTTAGCTAAAGAGTTGCTGAGAGTAGAGTTGAAACAATTTCAAACAGCCAGAATAGAAAGTTAACTCTGGACATAGTATGGTATTTATCCTCAACAGTGTATCATAGAAAAGGACTATTTTAACAGTGTATCATAGAAAAGGACTATTTTAACCGTCACTTTTTTTTTAAATGATTTTTTTTAAGATTTATTTTATTTATTATATGTAAGTACACTGTAGCTGTCTTCAGACGCTCCAGAAGAGGGTGCCAGATCTCGTTACGGATGGTTTTGAGCCACCATGTGGTTGCTGGGATTTGAACTTATCACCTTCAGAAGAGCAGTCAGGTGCTCTTACCCGCTGAGCCATCTCATCAGCCCTTAACCGTCACTTTTACAGAGGGTTTCTAGGGAGAGGCTAGCAGAACAGTCGAAACCATTGAAATCCAATCCTGGTTCACAAGTGCTTGAGAGTGTGGCAAATACAGAGGCTGCTTGGGCAATTCCTTGGAATACTTGGTGTATATGTTTGGGAAAGGGACAGTTGAAGATTTAGTATGGGGGAAGGAGAATAAAAATTAGCTCATCAATAAGTTTTATGATGACTCTGTATTTCGCTTTCATAAGAAATCCAGCTGTATGTGTGCAGACTTAGGTAGCATTATAAAAATTGTTATCACTGAGTGGTTTTTTTTTTCATTTCTAATGTGACTGAAAATTTCAAATTAAATATATGGCTTCTGTTCTTTCAGTGGGTAGAGTCACATTACGCATGAGTTGTGGAAAATGACTATTTTCTTGCCTATCAAACTTTTTTTTTCAATTTTCATGTTCCTTTCTATGTGTCATATATGCATGTATGTCTGCATACCCATGTCGGGCCCTGTATGTGAGCATATGAGTTCACACGTGGATGCCCAAAAGTTCATGTTAACTCCTCCTCCAGATTCACTGAGACAGGGGCTCTCGGTCAACCTCAGAGACCACCAATCTGTCTTACTAACCTTGTTGCTCCAGAAATCTGTAGTATCCACATTCCAAGACTGGTATTAGTGTTAGGTTCGTTATGTCCACCTAGTGCTCATATGGGTACCAGAGATCTGAACTCTTGAGAAGCAAGCACTGTAAAAACTGAGCCATCTCTGTAGCCATCTTGCCTGTTTCTTTATCAATCTGAAAATAGGGCCGATAGACAGCATTGTATCTTGAGAAGAAAACGGAGCCTGTATCACATGTTTGTATATGATAGGCAGCTTTCTCATTTGTTCCATGAAGAGACTGATTGTTTTGACCTCTCTGGGTTGTCAGAAGAAGAGAGACCCACATGGAAAGTGAGGGCTCAGCACAGAACCTGGAACAGAGGAAGGTAGTTCCCTCCCCACTTCCCGTCCCTGGTTCTGTGTCTAGACCTGCTTGTGTGGTGTAGTTAGAACTGCCCATTTCTATTCAGACTCTGTCTGCCTTCCAAGTCTGTCCTCGACATCCGACCTGTCTCTGCAGACACCAGAAGAGGGAATCAGGTCTTGTTACAGATGGTTGTGAGCCACCATATGGTTGCTGGGATTTGAACTCAGGACCTCCAGAAGAGCAGTCAATGCTCTTTATCGCTGAGTCATCTCTCCAGCACCACCACACACCTGCCTCTTTCTATAGTCAGAGAGCTTTGTGATCTGCTTATCATTGCGGAGTTCTGATCTTGTTCCCTATTTGCTGCTACTCATTCAAATGGTCTCCCGTCTGTTATTCACTTTCAGTCTCACAGTCAGGATTTTATTCTGGCTGAAACTACAGAGCAAGCTCCAGGTCACAGTCTTCCCCATGCCTTTCTTCCACTCAGACCCTGGGTTTCTTCCCTTCCTTTTTCTCTTCTTCTTTCTTTTATTCCATTCCCTTTTCTTTAAAACTAAAGTCTCCTTTCAATGGAGTGACCCATTCAGGGTGATTGAGGCTGAGGAAACCTGTGCAGGACGCTAAGGGAAGTCTGTATAAGCAGGAGATGAGACAGCGTAATGCAAAAGGAGATTTATGATGCTGCTCCTCCTCAGCATCTCTCCCCCAATTCTCTCTCCTCCACCCTAATGTTCCTCCCCCTCCTCCCCCCAAATCTTCCCTCCTCCCCCCTCCTCCTTCCCAACCTGCCTTCTCTCACCACCTTTGCTGGTGGGCTTTCAAAGCTATGTCTTGTTCAGCCAGTGGGAGGTACAGGGAGCGTCTAGTCAGCTTTCTAGATCCTCAAAGAGCAACGTCCCACAGTGTCTGTCACATGGCACACACAGAAAGCTGTGTGCTCCGTCCCCGTCCCCGTATTCTAACAAACACATCCTTGGATGATGGTAGCAGAATTCAGTGATGGAGGAACAAAAGCACTCTGGGAAGGTTTGTGAAAACCTGCAGCTTCCCCATGTACGCAGGCATCTGTTCCCTTCACAATCAATACTGAACTGGTTGCTCAGAGCTGTAGAAACTTCAGAAAAAATCGGGGTGGGTAGCTGGGAGACCCTCAGAGTACCAGTTTCCTGGGCAGGTGATTTTTTTTTTAAATCAGAACAGTGAGTGTTTGTTGTTGTTGTTACTTTTTTTTTTTTTTTAATCCAGCAGTAGTAACAAGGTGATTTGGAATGTGCTCCTGACTTGAGATAGTATATTTATTTATTTAGTCTTTTTTTTTTATCATCGGATCAATATGTTGCTTTGCCTATTTTATTCTTAGATTTACTGACTGTTCTCAGGGAAGCAAATTCAAAGGGAAGAAATAAGCAGATTGGTGTGTGTATTTCAAAGCCCTGGCTGAGGTTTGACAGAAAGAATCCTTGGAAATTCAGAGGACTAGAGTTTCCCAGGCCCTCCCTCTGACAGATGGGTTTTGTTCAGAGGGTCTGTCTTTGGGGGCAGCTGAGTTATGTACTGTCAAGGGATACTTGGGCTAACCTGGGCTCATGGACATGCCTGCTTGCCCTGGGTCCTTAACTACTCAGCTGTTTACCACCTACCCTAGGCAGGAAGCAGGGACCATGGTTTTACTTCCCAGTAGTTTCCTAGCAAATTGGGTTCAGAGAGGGAAGAAGTACTTGTAAAATGCAATACACACACCCACACACACACCCACACACACCCACACACACCCACACCCACACACACACACACACACACACACACACATATATGGTTATTATGTATGTGTGGGGAGGGATATGCATATAAGCGCAGGTGCTGAGAGATCCCCCACCCCAGCATCTGGAGTGACAGGCCATTGTGAGCCACCTGATGTGTGCTGGGAACAGAACTTACATCTTAACTGCTGAGCTATCTCTTCAGTGCCATCAAACTCTTGCTTTAAGATAGCATCAGCCCCTCTCATGGGAACATTTGCTATGATGCTGAGCTTCTCAGAAAAAGGGGGAACTAAAGTCCTAAAGGCTCCCCGGGCCTGTTTCTTTACTTTATCAGTAAAGAGTCATAGTCTTCTGAATTTTAGGTGCTTGTCAGACTATAGAATTTGCTGTGATAGTGGGAGCCAGAATGTAAGCCCCGGGGCATGCAAATGAGTGTCCAGACAGCTAATGCCCCATTCTCAGCGTGGGCTGAGCAGTACTGCTTCTGCAGGGCCCATCATTCCTGGCCGACCACACTGAAGCTCAGTGCTACAAAAGGGAAGGGTGTTGCCCCTGTCTGTACATGACATGAGTTTTAGAGATTTTGGTGTTTGAGGACAATTTGTTTTCCTAAGTTAAGGTGGAAGGGGCTTCCAAAAATGTTTGAAAGGAAGCAGAGACGCTGATATAGATGGAGGTCGTATACCTTTTGGGTCATACATTTATCTATCGTCTACTTTCTACACAGACACACACACACACACACACACACACACACACACACACACACACTGTACTGTGATTTAGTTTGTCAGATGTTACAAGTAGCCGTGTTTATGTAAGCCAGAATGTAAGCATGGGCATCCACATGGATGTCTGAATAGTCAGTGCCTCACGCACAAGGGGCAGGGCTGAGTGGTATCTCTTCTCCATAATGACCTGTCTATGATTTTACTTCTGAAACTGGATGCGAAATCAGCATCACAAAATGTATTTGTTTAGGCAAAATGAAACAACTTCCACTTGACTTCAAAGTATCACTGTGTCTTCTTACATTGTTCAGTCGTTGTTTATAAAACAGCTACCATTTCCCTCTACTATGGTTATAGCTTATGGGTCCATCTAGAAACAAAAAGACAAAACCAGGTTTATGGCCAACGTGAGATATTTTCTGGATACACGAGCAACAATGAAACCATTTTGAAAATTAACAGGCATCCACAAGTATAAATACACTGTCGAAAGCATTTAACGCTTTTTAACATAGCCAAGTCCCCTGAGCTTGAAGCAGCATTAAATTCTCCTTTGCTAGTGGCAAAAAGAAGCTGTCAAGCACAGAGCTGAAAGATTGGTACCTTTTCTCGGCCAGTAAGCAACAGAACCAANACAATGAAACCATTTTGAAAATTAACAGGCATCCACAAGTATAAATACACTGTCGAAAGCATTTAACGCTTTTTAACATAGCCAAGTCCCCTGAGCTTGAAGCAGCATTAAATTCTCCTTTGCTAGTGGCAAAAAGAAGCTGTCAAGCACAGAGCTGAAAGATTGGTACCTTTTCTCGGCCAGTAAGCAACAGAACCAATGGGCTGAATATTTTATGGGTTTTTATTTATTTATTTTTGTTCTCATGCTGTTTCTCTCCCCGTCTCCTTTTCTCTCCTGTTCTTGCCTGCCCAGGACTGATTGTGGTGACATTGGCAGTGTGTTGGATGCCCAATCAGATCCGACGGATCATGGCTGCAGCAAAACCCAAACATGACTGGACCAGACCATACTTCAGGGCATACATGATCCTCCTGCCCTTCTCCGACACCTTCTTCTACCTCAGCTCCGTGGTCAACCCTCTCCTCTACAACGTGTCCTCTCAGCAGTTCCGGAAGGTATTCTGGCAGGTGCTCTGCTGCCGGCTGACACTGCAGCATGCCAACCAAGAGAAGCGCCAGCGTGCCCGCTCCATCTCCACCAAGGGCAGCACCAGCTCAGCCCGCAGGCCCCTCATCTTCCTAGCCTCCCGGCACAGTAACTCTTCCTCCAGGAGAACTAACAAGGTTTTCTTAAGCACTTTTCAGACTGAGGCCAAGCCTGGAGAGGCTAAGCCCCAGCCCTTGAGTCCTGAGTCACCACAGACTGGCTCAGAGACCAAACCAGCTGGGTCCACCACAGAAAATAGTTTACAGGAGCAGGAAGTATGAATGGCAAGTTCAGAGCCTTGAGCTGAAGCTAGCTCTCCCCTCCCACGAAAGCAAAGTTACCTTCACCCAGCAGCAGTCCCCGAATAGACTGTGACTCTTATTGGGACAGAATGGAAGCTCAAGGCTTTGGGAAAGGCAGATGCATATCTCAATGACTTCTAAGGGCTGATTTTTCCAGGCTAGCCTTGGCGATGGTTAACCAGATTGGGATGGGAGGGTCTGAACTTTCCGCTCCATGCTTTTTCTTCAACTACACACAGAAATTCAGAGTGAATTGGTTCAGAGCTTACAAAAGTATTTGTGCATGGCAATCTTGCGTTACTTGAAAGGAGGGAACAAAAAGACTCCCTTATCTACCCAGAATAAAAGGACACCCAGAAGAGCCTCTGGAAGGTGAGAGACACAGGGCCGGACAGGTGAGGCAGCAGGGGTTGGCATCTCCTTTAGCTTCAGCAGTGTGCCAAGCAGAGTGCTAAGTTGAAGAACAGGAGAGTGGTGAGAAGCCCTGGCCTGAGGGCCGAGGCAGAGCTGCCTCTCTTCTTGGGCCTTGGCCCATTGCAAAGAGGGGTGTTGCAGCAGCTGATACACACGGAGTTCAGTTTCCCAGGGGAACAAAAGGACTGGTACCCAGCTGAAGCAATGAGACAGGCTGCTGACGAAGCACACGACTTCCGGTACATGATCCCTGCAACACAGGCCAGGAGAAGTGGGGTTAGCATATGTGATCTGTAGTCCAGCCATCTCTTTGTGCCCAAATCCGAGTGCATAGCCTTTCCTTAACTCCTCCAACAGAAAGGGTTCTTATCTCCTGATCTGGGAGATGGTTCAAGGGATAAGAATTCTCAGACTTATTGGAGTCTGGAAGTTCTTATGGGTGGGCATGGAGGTCACCAAACACACAGAACTTACGGTGAATGTTGTTCCAACAGAGATTTTAGTTGTTTATGTCCATGAATAAAGAACTATTAAAATCAAAATCTCCTCCCACCCCTCTCTTTGTGTGTGGAATGCATGTGTATATGTTCATGTATGCAATGTATGCATATATGTTCATGTATGCAATGTATGTGTATATGTGAGTGCAATATTCTCAGACTCCAGAAGAGGATTGGATTCATTTGGAATTGGAGTTACAAGCAGTTGTGAGCTGTCTTAAGGAGGTGTGGGGAGCTAAACTCAAGTCCTCTGCATCCTTGTAACCATCTATCTCTCCTGCCCCCACACTCAGCTTTTTGATATGGGTTCTAAAGGATCAAAGTCAGGTCCTCATGGTTAGGATGGCAAGCACATTACAGATAGAGCCATGCCTCCAGCAACAATGTCTATTTTAAAATCAGCTCCTAATTTATACTTAGACAACAAGGTTTTTCTTTCCTTTGTTATTGTTCAAACCATCTCATGCTAGCAGCACAGGCCACATATCCAGATACTATCTTCATTATCACCTAATAAGTGGCCATAGAGAGATGGCTACCAACCAGGAATTGATTAAATCCAAAGAGCCAATCCCAAAGGGAGCAATTCCACTGTCTCTTGTAGGGACTTCGCTTTTAGGGGCAGATGAAGTTTAAAGGGCAAATAGAGAGGCACCAGCAGGCACCGACAGCATGCTCAGGACACTCTGTGCTCTGGGAAAGCCTGGTTCTCAAAGAAAGCCCTGTTCTCCAGAAGAAGTTCTGACCCTGGACAAGTTGAATCAAAGAGCTGGGTCTTGATGACAGGTTGCTGTGGTAACAATGTTTCCCCAGGGACTGGGAAATGGCTCAGTGGGCAAAGAGCTTGCCATGCAAGCATGAAAAAACCCGAGTTAAGATCCCCAAACTCATAAGAGAAAACCCTAGGTGTGCTAACACAAGCCTAACTCCTCCCACACTCTACATGGGAAGGCAGAAGGGATTCCTGGAACTTATCGTCCAGCTGGCCTAACAATGCAGGTTCAGAGATAGACTAATATGGAGAAGCAGTTGAGACAGACATTTGATATTGACCCCTGGCTTCCCCACACATGTGCACACAACACACAAACGCACCTGCATGTACATGTTCACTCACCCACACATACAAAGAAGCTTCCTGAAAGGACCTCAGAACTCACTCATCTTACGGAGGCATCCATGATGATCATGTGATTTTTTTTTTTAAGCTGTGAGTTTACTACACTTAAGCAATAGTGACAGTGATAACAAGACTAGGGTTGTACCACAGTTAATAGAATACTTGCCTAGCAGGCATGAGGCCCTAGGTTCCACCCAACACTTCATAAATTGGTTGTAGTGTGCATACTTGTAACCCTAGCACTTGGGAGGTAGAGGCATGGGAATCAGGAGTCCATCCTCAGCTGCATTGTGAGTTTGATGCTATCTGGGCTACATAAGGTCATGTCTCAAAGGAGTTGCAATTTTAACAACCCTATGTAAGGGCCATCCTGGATGTCAGACACTGGACAGGTGGCTACCATATGCCAGTTCATTTAGTTCCATTTCTAAATTTAGATATAGTGTGCCCTTGAAAGCCTGTGTAGAAAAAGCTCTGTCCCCAGTATTGGGAGCTCGGAGGTGGGTACAGGGAGAGGTCTCAGGTCACAGCATGTGTGCTCCTAAAGAGCACAGTTGTGGCCCCTCTCCCTTCCTGTCGTGTGTGTGTGTGTGTGTGTGTGTGTGTGTGTGTGTGTGTGTATACATGTGAAGGCCCAAGGAAAACCTCAGATGCCCTCAGGAACCACCCATCTTGATTTTTGAGGTAAGGTCTCTCACTGTTCTGATTAGACTGGACTGAGTGGCCAGTGAGCCTGAAGCTCCTGAAATCATAAGCATGTGACACCATAAGCATGTGACACCATAAGCATGTGACACCACATACGGATTTGTTTAAAGCATGTGTTCTGGGAATCAGACTCAGGCCCACATGCTTGCACTTTTCTGACTGAGAGATCTCCACAACCCTTTCAAAACTGTTAACCCAAACAAGTCTTTCTTCTCCCGACATTGATTAATTTAAGCATTTTGTGCATTTTAAGCACACAGGGATGACAAGCTGATTAGCATGGCTTGAAAGTACCAGGGTGAAGGGTCACATGATCTTCTCTATTGTACAGATCCAAAACCAGGGAGCTAGTTACTGAGGCTTAGTAATTTGTCCTATCATCAGACTCTCTCCTGCCATATGCTATAGAGCCTTTCACAGTGACAGTTGTAGCTTGAGTAAGAAATACCCTGCTTAGGCTCATGTATGTGTTCAGCATTTGGTCTCTGGGTAGCGGCACTGCTTGGAAAGGTTGTATAGAACATTTAGAGAAGGCTGGAGGAGGTGGATCATCAGAGATCAGCCATGACGTTTGATAGCCTGGTCCTATTTCTTGTGTGAATGCTGCTTCCTGACTACAGATGCATTGTGCTCTTACTAACACCCCCCCCCGTCCCCACACCCCCGTAATGGACTGTATCCTTCTTAAACTTAAGCTGTTACCAACCTAGTGTCACAGCTGTGGATGTGGCCCAACACATTTGTGGATGGTAATGTCATATCATAATGTCAAAAGCCTGGACAGTCCTACATGTGCGCCAAAATAAACCTTTCAGATTTTTGTGTCAAGTATCCGGCCACAGCGGTGAGCATAATAACTAATTCAATGTACAAATGAGCGTACACATGGAAGAGTTTGAAAGATTGCTGATTCAATGAGCTTTGGTGTGTGTGACCATTTTTATATCAACAAATGGCTTTGATTTGGGATGGATAAGGTAGAATAATGACACTGGACACAGAAGCAATGGTCTCAAGCCTGCATGCTGCTTTTTGCAGCTGAGAGATAACATATCCCACCAGCAGCCAGGGACCTTTACCCAGTAATTGCCTGCAGGTGTCTGGGCAAGCGTGGTTTAGGTTCGCACTCCTCCAGGAGAATTACCAGTTTGGGCATGTAGAAATAGTAAAGATTCAAACTGCCAGAAACACTCAAAGGGAGGTAAAGAAGTACTTTCAGTTTTCTTTAAAACATGCAATTTCATGCTTTTTTTTCTGTAACTGCATGCTTGTAAGGATTGATTTTCTAGCACTGATTGGCCATCCTGTAAGGTATGTTGCTCTGGAAATACAAGGAGAGTGTGTAGATGCTCACACGTAGGAGGCATTATGCCACTTCACAGGAATTCTCTAAAGTTTCCATCCATTCTACCTGTTAGAATATTAAGTTTTATACAATATATTCCATAACTTGAATTTAAAAAATACTGTCCTTTAGCAATCCAGTTGCTTAAAGGAATAAAGCTCACTGAAATTGATCTGGCAAATGACCTTTGTGTGTTTCACATGCACAGTGCACAAATGCACTCACACACGCACACACACACTGTACTGGCTAGGTTTGTGTCAACTTGACACAGCTGGAATTATCACAGAAAAAGGAGTTTCAGTTGGGGAAATGCCTCCATGAGATCTAGCTGTGAGGCATTTTCTCAATTAGTGATCAAGGGCCCCTTGTGGGTGGGACCATCTCTGGGCTGGCAGTCTTGGGTTCTATAAGAGAGCAGGCTGAGCANAGGCTGAGCAAGCCAGGGGAAGCAAGCCAGTAAAGAACATCCCTTCATGGCTTCTGCATCAGCTCCTGCTTAAGTTCCAGTCCTGACTTCCTTTGGTGATGAACAGCAGTATGGAAGTGTAAGCCGAATAAACCCTTTCCTCCCCAACTTGCTTCTTGGTCATGATATTTGTGCAGGAATAGAAACCCTGACTAAGACACACACACACACACACACACACACACACACACCATAAATGAAGTTATGTCACTTGGGCTGACTATCCTTCCCACAAGAGCCACAGAGAATCTAACAAAAACCTCAGCAGCAGAGATTAGGAACCCCCTTTTGAATTGTTGCTCAAGGGAATCCAAGAGGCTTCGAAACAGTCTAGGCTGTTACTGTTGCCCTCGGTTGCCTCTGAGAGGCTGAAGGTGAGCCCTTGTAACTGAAGACGCCACATACTTCAGACTTGGGACTCAGAAGACTATAGCTGGAGTTAACCTGAAACTCTCTTCTCTAAGGACTAGCTTGTAGTAGACAGTGGATCTCAGCCTTCCTAACGCACATACTTCCTCATGTTGTAGTGACCCTAGCCATGAAATGATTTTTGCTGCTACTCCATAACTGTAATTTTGCTACTGTTATAAATCATAATGTAAATATCTGATATGCAGATGGTCTTAGGCAACCCCTGTGAAAGGGTTGTTCAGTCCCCAAAGGGGTCATGACCCGCATGGTGTGAACCACTGTTGTAGAAGATGACACGTTGCAAACTCCCTAGGGAGGAAAGCAGCCAATAGTCCTACTCAGCTGCAAACTCTGTGAACCACAGCGAGGCATGATGTTCTGACATGCAAACTCTGTGAACCACAGCGAGGCATGATGTTCTGACATGCAAACTCTGTGAACCACAGCAAGGCATGATGTTCTGACATGCAAACTCTGTGAACCACAGCAAGGCATGATGTTCTGACATGCAAACTCTGTGAACCACAGCAAGGCATGATGTTCTGACATGCAAACTCTGTGAACCACAGCAAGGCATGATGTTCTGAAATGCAAAAGTGGCATTCATACTTGGCAGTAACCAACAACTACCCAGGGCTAGCTAGTGAGGCCGTGGATCTTAGAGGCAACATAATTCTGCCACTTTACTGTAACAGCATTAACTCCTAACTGCATTCTCAATACGCATTCATATAATCACAGGTGAGTGTAGCTCACATCCTTCAAAGAAGCTTCTCTTTGCAGCAGATAGAGACCACTCAGAAAAACCACAACTGGTCAGAATAGAGAGAACAATTGATCTTGGGGTACCCAGCTTGAATAGAGGATGTTCCTCTACGAAAAGGGGTGCAGAAAGATTGTCAGAGGTAGGGGACCAGAGATTCCCTAATCTTCGGGGAGATTCTATCTCCAAGAAAAGGCAGGGAACTTCCTGCTGTGATATTGCAACAGCATGGCTGCCCAAACAAGACCTGAACAATGGCAACAGCAAGAGGCTAATGTGGGAAAGGAAAGTCTCATAGGGCTCCACCCGCACACAGAGACCTGCGAGGCAGGAGTGACCGCTAAGAAGAGAATTAATCTTCAGGGACAAATCCATCAGTTGGTTATCCTATACCATGTGATCAGGTTTGAAGATGCAATACTAAATGTGTGTGTGTGTGTGTGTGTGTGTGTGTGTGTGTGTGAATAATAATCAAAGAAAAAAGGCCAAAAATTTGAAAGGGAGACTAGGTTGGGGGAGGGAGGGGTTATATGGAAAAAATGTGGGAAGGATTTGAGGGAGGAATGGGAGGGGAAAATGTAATAATATTTTAATTAAAATACTTTAAAAATACTGAGCATATGTGTTATGTGTGTCTCAAAAATAAAAAGTATAAAAAAAATGTAAACTTCCAAAGAATGGAGGCAACCTACAATCCTACCTAGCTGTGACCCCACGAACCATATCAACGATCAGCATGGCATGACCCTAAGGGCGCAGTGGTGGCACACATGCCTTACTGGTAACCAATGGCTCTCTAATTGGGACTTAAGACCCACTCAACAAGAGAAAGATTATGACTGGTTCTAAAAACCTAACCAGCTAGGGAAGTCACGGTTATTGGAGGGGAATCTCCAGCCCCAGACTTACTAAGCAAGCATAATCCCTAATAGCAATCTATAAGCATTTGTCCTTATACCCACAGGAAGTGTAGTCTTCACCACTCATTAAGGAACTCATTTAAAGACTTCTGCATTAAACCACAATCAATCAAAATGCAGACTTATGGAGCCCAGTCCCCATGGATACATCTACAATATACCCCCAGGCCTAAGGCAAAAGGATTGTAAGAGCCAGAGGATCAGATGATTTGCTGTGAGATTGTGTCTCCTAGTAATATCAAGAGCCACACCCATAAAGTCTGACCAACATGACTGCCCAAATATGAGCTGAACAAGGATGACAGCCACATCAAACTGGAGGAGAGAAGCCCATGAGAACTCAACCCTACCAAAGAACTATTGGCCACTGAGGAGAGCTGGGAGCAGGAAAGGTGAGCATCCCCAGGAGAGCACAGCAATCGGTTGTCCAGTGACAGGATCAGACCTGAAAGTATACATATGAGTAGATCTATAGGCGCTGACAGGTTACAACTAGAAATGTGTGTGTGGTTGTGTGTGTGTGTGTGTGTGTGTGTGTGTGTACATATGCTTATATGCCTGCAATAACAATTAGTGTCAAAGAGGCCATGAATTTGAAAGAGAGAAAGGAGGGGTTTATGGGAGGCCATGGAGAGAGGAAAGGAAGGGAGAGATGTAATTAAATATAAACTCAAAAAAATTTAAAAAAATAAATCTAATTTTTAAATATATTTAAAGTCACAAAATGGGGCTGGGAATTGTGAAACATGATTGCGATACAAGGATGAGGGCTGGGCTTAGCTCCTCACACCCATGGCAGCAGAACACATTTCAATCCCAGCACTGGGGGTGCTGAGTGGACAGAGACAGATCCCTGGAGCTCAACAGCCATATGGTCTAGCCTAGTCAATGACCTCCATGTTCAATGAGAAACCCTGTCTAAAAGACAGAGAAAAAAAACAAACAATAAAAGTAAAAATAGGAAAGAGAGCCATTGAGAAACACACCGGACATGGTCCTCTCACCCCCACACATATATACATATATATGTACCTGCATTCACACATGTAAATGCATATGAATACAAGCAAATACTCTACACACACACACACACACACACACACACACACACACACACATACAAACGTGCAAACACCAGAAATAATTACAAAGAATAAGTTTCCTTAATGTAGAAAATGGTCCTGGCAGTTATTAAGAAATAGATAAGTAGTTCTCCATCTAAAAATGGACACTGTGGATGACAGTTTATAGATGAGACAAGAAGGCCTGGGCACATGAGCCATGATTCTCATCCTCCCCACCATAAAGACATGTGCAAATTAAAACCTTGGGGAAGTACAAGTCCTGCTTAGCACTTGGACAAAAGTTCACGAGGCTTATTAGCACCAATTTCCTGGGCTCTGCAAACAGGTCTTCCTCACACCACGGGTTCAGAGGGTAGACAGGTGTGAATGCCGCGAATACAAGGTGACAGCAGCTATCAACACCACAGGTGCCCACTCTCCTTGACCCCGCGATTCCATTTTGATGAACCTATCTGACACCTGCAGAAACGCAAACTGCCCATACCTGAGGTTATTCATCAAGGGGTGGTTGTAGTAGCAAGGGTGGCCAATTTTTCCATCTGCCTCCAGGAAGCTGGTAAACAGCCTGAGTCTTATCTACACAGTGAGATTTCTCCCAGCTATCAAGTGGGGAAAGGGCTGAGATCTTTCGTATTACAAAATGCAATATAATCAGATAGTTCCTTCTTTGCCCCACCCCTCTCTTTTTCATGTCCTTTTTAAGATTTAATGAAGGAACTTATGCTTCTCCCTATGTCCTGGTTTGAGTTATAAGACACTAACCAAAGGCACCTTTGGGGGGAGGAAGGGATTATTTGGCTTATGTATTCAGATCACAATCCATTACTGAAGGAAGCCAAGGCAGGAATTCAAGACAGGAACTTGGAGGCAGGAACTGAAGCAGAGGCCATCAGGGAGTGCTGCTTACTGGCTTTCTCTCTGTGGTTTGATCAGCTTGGCTTTTCATAGGATCTAGGACCACTTGCTTAGGGGCGGCATCCACAGTGGGTTGAACCTTTCCACATTAATCACTCATCAAGAAAATGGAGCACAGATTTGCCTACAGGTCAGTTTGATGGGAGTATTTTCTTACTTGAAATTCCTCCTTTTCAGGTGACCCTAGTTTGTGTTGAGGTGACACAAAAGCCCAAGCGCCTCCTATGTTCCAGATGTGTTTAACACACTTTACAAATAGTAGCTCATTTAATCATTGTAACAACCCCAACCCAATTTTCTCAGACAGAAATGGACAGTCATCAATGAAGTAATTTCCGACAGGCCACATCGGTGACACGTGCTAGAACTGGGATTTGAACCCAGGAAGCTTGATTTCCAAACCGTACACTTACCCACTCTGTTATCCTGCCTACCATGCTCACAGGTGCATATTTGTGTGTGTGGAGGGAGCATAGCTTACATATAAATACACCTCATTTCACAAGCATAACATCTCTGTGGAAGAATATACAGCGAAGAGGCGATACTAGCTGCTGCTGAAGAGAGGTGCTGCACAGTCACAGCTGTAAAAAACAAAACACACTCCTTTTGGTAACCATTTGAAATCAAAAGCAAGAGAATGAAGTACCATTCTGAAATTACCTTTGAAAATAACACCCCCAATGAGCAATTTGTTGTAAAAATCAAATAGCTTCTCTTTTTCAGTCTTACATCGACCATGTTCATTCTAGCTGTGTCTGTTAGAGGCTCCTGGAAATAAGGATGTTTGGAGAGAGAGAGAGAGAGAGAGAGAGAGAGAGAGAGAGAGAGAGAGAGCGCTCCACAAGTAGGAGATGTCCCAAAGCCCAAGGTTTGGTGCCACAAGGTAGGAAATTTGTGGCTGTTTTTCCTTTAGTCCAGTCCCCTTAAGCCCAAGTATGAGCCTGAGGGGGGAAAGGCAGAGAATAAAATCAGGACGAGCTCTTTCATGGATGTCTGATGGCAGCATAAATCTACACAAGCACTAAGGGATCTGTATACTATTCAAAACGTTGTTTTTAATTGTGTATATATGTGTCTGTATGTGTGGGTATGTGCACATGAGTGCAAGTACCCTGGAGACCATCATATTCCCTAGATCTGGAGTTACGACACCCCTACATGGGTGCTGGGAGTTGAACTTGGGCCCCCTTCAAGAGAAGAATCCATTCTTAACCACTGACCCATCTCTCCAGCCCCTGGAAGGATTTATATTAAATGTGCATATTGTATTGTGTTATTAGAAATGGACCCCATGGATTTGTGCATGCTAAGCACACCTTTATCCCATGAGCTAAAGCCCAGCTTTATAATAACTTCAAACATGCAATTTCAACAGTTCTACTGAACACTTATACTAGAAAGCAAAAGCACCTTTATAGATTTAATAGGAAAAAGATACACTTATACTATAGGATGTTAAACAGCTTTTGAAAGGAAATCACAGTGCCTTTTGCTGATCTGGAATGTTCTCAATGAGAGGGGAAAATAAATTACAGAATGACATTTCGGTGTACTGTTTATGTAAGAAAAACACAAAACAACACAATACGTGCTTTAGACAGATGTGTGTACTAACCTGTTTGTGAGAATTTGTATGCCTAAGTAAAATCAGAGAAAGATGACTATTAACTATTCATTAACACTTTTGATTATTCTATGATACATGAATGGTTTATGTATGTGCATGTGTGTGGATGTTTACACACATGTATGGAGGCCAGAAGTGCATGTTGGGTTCTACTTTCACTATCCACCTTATTTTTTGAGACATGGTTTCTCACTGAGCCTGTAGCTTACCAATTTGCCAAACCTGGCTGGCCAGTGAGCTCCCAGGAGCATTCAATCTCTACCTTCCCAGAGATGAGATTACAGGCTACTGAGGATCTGCCTTAAGGTCCTCAGGCTTCTACAGCAGGTGATTTACTGGCCAAGCTATCTCTCCAGCCCTGGTTTTGATACATGAGTGCTTTACAGAAGGAATATATTCACTGATAGATTGCATCTGTAAGTTATAAATGAACAGAATTGAGAAATATGAATCCCAGGAGTCACTCCTCTGCAGCCGGAGCTTCGCTGCATACAGCAGTGACACAGGGTAGCTGAGTGGCCAACATTTGGGCTTGATGAAGGGCAGGATGGCTAGGTGTGACCTTAGCAGCATTGTGGATAAAGTCTGAGCTGCAGCCTGCCATAGGTGGGCTCTTTTCAACATGTACAGATGGCTGAGAGGCCCAGCCACCCATTACCCATTGGGGGGAAGAAAGTAACAGGCAAGACCAGCAGACAAACAACTCTGAAAGACTTGGGAAGCTGAGAGGTGCTCTTTGCCTCTTGATTGCATGATATTTTCCTTATAATGCATGTTTTACCAACAAACCTACTGACAGAATGGAAGACCCAATGATTAGAGCAGAGCACCCATTGCTTCAAAAGTATTTGTCAAATGGATAAGTGAGGGCCCGAGGAAACAGCTCAGCAAGCAAAGTACCTGTCATGTCAATATGAAGATCTGAGTTCTGTTATCAGAACCTACCTTTAAAAGCCAGTATGGTATCTGGTACACATTTGTAATTCTAGTACTTGGGAGGCAGAGACATGAGGATTCCAGGGGGTCATTGGCTGTCCAGCATAGCCTACTCTTATACATACACATGAATGCACACACACACACACACACACACACACACACACACACACANATGTACACACATACCACCATATACAGGCTTAAAGATACATATGCATACACACACACATATTTCTGCACACACACACACACACACACACACACACACACACACACGAATAAATGAATGAGTGAACAAAGGGAGGAAGAAAGGCCAGAAGTGGGTGCAATGGTCCCACTAGAGTGACTGCTTTTCTGTACAGTGCTATCAGAACTTCCTTTTTAGGCCTATGAGATCTCAGCAGCCAAGGCTCCATCCAAGACAGATCTCCAGGCCATGATCCACACAGGCAGAGCCACGAAGCCCTAATCTTGGAGAGTGAGATTCAGACTTAGCCAGTGCTGGAAGGCTGGGGTGGCTGACAAAGAGTTGTCTATCAACCACAGATGAGCTGCCTCCAGCTTGGAGCTGCTCTGGTACTCCACCTCACAGAAGCACAGAGATGGGTCCTGTGACTTTCTGGTAGCTTTGCACAGGTTGGATTGGCAGACCAGAAGCTTCGCTGAACATACCACTTGTTATTGCCAAATCAACCGAGATGGCATGCATTTAATTCTCTTTAAGGCTTTGGAGAGGGGCCATCCTTCCATCCTTCCAGGGACTCTTGGATTTAGTTGGGTGGCTATGCATGCTGGATATACAATTTCTGCAAGCAGATCTCCTTGAGGAAGTCACTCCTATTATTCCAACTTATTAAGCTGTGCATGGTAGGGCATGGCGGCAGAGTAAAGGAGAGAGTAGCCAAATACTGACATTATTTCTCAGGGAATTCAGTCCACTACAGCAATAACACTTGATTCCTGGGCACAGAGAATCAGACTGTGGAAAACAATGCCACCAAGAGTTATGCTGAAAAGTTAGAATATTGTGGCAAAGAGAAAGGGCTGGCAGGACAGCTCAGTGGTTAAGAGAACTTACTATTCTTCCTGGGGAATCGAACCCAGACAACTCATAACCACCTGTAACTCCAGCTCCAACAGTGATGGTGTGGATAGAGAAATAGCCTAGTCAGTAAAGGGCTTGCCTTGCAAGTTTGAGGACACTGGCAGGACAGGACTGCACTGTAGTCCCAGCACTGGGGAAGCAGAGAAAGGGGACACCTGGAGGCAGGGAGGTAGCTCCCTGATCAGCCAGTATAACTTTTTTAGTGAGTTTCAAGCCAGTGAAGGACCATGCCTCAAAAACAAACAAACATACAAACAAACAAACAGTAGCTACTACTTTAGGAATGATACCAAATCTGTCTTTTGTCCTCGATATATGTGCACACATAAACATATGCACATATGTCCATGCGCACATGCACGCATGCACACACACACAGCGGTGATGAGCACAAAGAGGGTATTTGCTGTTTCAGATTTAATTATTGCTATCAAAATATTTCTACAGGGTATGGTCTGTTCATGACTTCAATGCACAAAAGTAATAACAACTTCTACACCCCATAGCAACCCAATAGCATAGTGACTTTCATAATCATTGACAGATAAAATGATCTCTTCTTTCTCCTATTTTCAATACCTCTCTCTCAGCTCCTCCTAGATTGTATTGGCCCACATCTTGGCATGTACATAAATTATACATTCAGATGGAGGGAGACTAAAGATGAAGCCAGGGATGGTACAGAAGGCAGGAGAAAGAAGGAAGTTGTAGAAGCGGAGGTGGATGCTGTATGGCCTCTGTCTCCTTTGCAGCAAGCCTTCTCCCAGGCATCAAGCTTGCTTTACAAGGTTGAATTATTGATTACACGGGGGCAAGAAGAAAGATGGTGTTTTCTCTTTGTTGGAGTTCAGCTCTTTTTGCCAGCTTCTAGCACAGCTGGGTCACCATAGCTTTAGTGGACAGAATAACAAACGTCTACAACAGCCTGGTTGGAAGCAAGCCAGCCTGAAAGTGGTCTCAACTCTGGGATTTCACATTACTCTGAGATGGACTGTGGACTGCAGCCTGACATTTCGGTGTTGAAGCCTGCTGCAAGTTGACCAGACTAGAAGCAGATAGGTAACCAACCTTGTTAGGTTACTGATCAGGAATGGGTACTATCATTCTGCCCTAGGCCTTCTTTCTTCAAAAATACCTCACCAGGATTGCTAGTGGGTCTAATACAACCTGTGGGTCACAGAAAGCTCCAGAAAGCAAGGAGGCAACCCAGGACAAAATTGAAAAACCATATGGTATTCCCTTCCTTCCTTCCTCCTTTCCTCCCTTCCTTTTCTTCTTTCCTTTCTTCCTTCTTTCCCTTCTTCCTCTATCTATCTATCTATCTATCTATCTATCTATAGATACAGAGATAGAGATATATAGTTATAGAATATAGATAGGTGATAGATATAGATGATATAGATATGTGTGATAACTTGACTGCATAGTTCTCTAGTGTGAATTTTGAAGATGACAACAACCTCTATCTCATTGCAATGTCATGTAAAGTAAATGTCTGTGTGCCCATCCATCTGATTCTCTGAGCTGTGGGTTGGACACCCCTATAAGGGACTTGCCAGAAGGTGCACCCACTCCCCAGGCCCGATCAATGCTAGGACTTCACCTTGGGAGATGCAAGCATTGAGGGTGGTGGTTTTCCGACAGCAGTGTGGAATCACCTGTTATTCTTTAAATCTGCACATTCCCAGAACCACCCAGGCTGCTCCCTTACAGGTGCTCTAAATTTCCAAATCGCCACTTTGAAAAGGAAGACAGCATGCACAGATTATAAATGTAAATTTTAATTCTTCCAAAGAGAATCCTTTCCAATAACTCATTATGGCTGGACCCGGTGGTAGGGATTGAGGTACATCTGCCTGACACTCAGGGAGCCCCAGCCTTGGAATGCAAAGGCCAGACAGTTCCTTCTTCCTCTGTTTATTTTCAGGCTGTCTTCTCCATCACCCTGATTTTCTTTCTGCCCTGTTGTTCTGACTGCCATTTCCTATAGGTCTGTTGGAAGACAGGCTCCCCAACATGCCCTTCAGAGACTTCAACTGTGGTGTAGACATGTTCATTCTGCACCCTTAGATCTCAACATGCAGGTGGCCAGGTGAGAACAGACTACTCCTGCAGGTGACTGGTTCTATGCTTTTTTGACCACTGCCCACTAAAAGGAAGTGATGGCTACCATGGATCATGAATGTGACACGCCCCAGGATCACCAGGGAAGAGAATCTTATTGGAGGATTATCTATATTTGACTGCCCTGTAGCATGACTGTGGGAGGCATCATTCCTGAGACAGGGGTTTCCTGAACTGTGTGAGAGTAGAGAAAAATAGAGTTGAGCACGAGCAAGTGAGCAAGTGTGCTTGCACACATTCGGTCCTCTCTGCTCCTGCCTATGGATGTAGTGTGACCAGCTATCTGAAGCTCAAGTTGCTGTGACGTCCCTACAGTAATGGAGTATACCATGGAACTGAGTGCTAAAATGAACCCTTTCTCCCTAAGTTGCTTTTTGTCAGGGCATTTTAATCCCAGTCATAGAAATAAAACATAAGTAGGTGTTTTCTTCTCCTTGTCACTTTAGTATTTCACTGGATTATTCACGTCTAACCTGTCTATTTCAGGCGTATGCACACTTTCTTTAGAAGGCACAGGTAATAAAAATTCATCACAGCTATCTAATCCTGATACTGGATCACAGAAGCTGCCAGCCATACACAATTTGTGAATGGCTGGGCTTTGTGTCTTGCAAGAAAAGTTTATTAGCACAAACAGGAGCATTCATTTGCTTGGGTTCTCCTCCCACAACACCACAGTCTGTGGCTTGCACAGCAGAAATGTATACACTAGTTTCAGAGGCTAGAGGTTCAGGATCAAGATACTGGGGAATTATCTCCTGTCAAAGGCTTTCTCTTCTGTGCTTAAACAAGCCACGTTTTCTTTGTGCTCTCATGGAATCTTTCCTCTGTGTGTATCTCATCCACAGGCACTAATCCCATTGGGCCAGTATGTCTTATACATGATTTCTATAGTACACACTTTGTGGAGGCCTCCTTTTCCAAATATCACGATGCTGAAGGCCAAGATCATGATATTTAAAGGAAGAACCAGGCCCCGTCCATAGCAGAAAGAGTGGATGTGATTTCAGTAGATAGGCACAAACAATCCATGCTAGATAGAATGAAATTTGGCCTGGGAACGGTGGCCTACAGATGTCTATTCTAGCCCATCCAACTCTGCTCACCTTTCAAACATTGCTTCCACCAAGCCTTTCTTCTACAGCTTTGTGAGAGGCACCACCTCTTGATGGTGAGGCATTTGCTTTTGGATACATATCAGAAAAGGGTCTCCCTAGGGTCCTCATGTGTCCATTCAAGGGCTATTCTGTCAAAAACTTTGGCTTGTTTTATAGGATGGTACAATCTTCTGGATGTATTTTTAAAATGCTTCCCCACTGAACCACTTCAGCAGAGAGCCTGCTCTTCAGACCAAATTCAAACCCTGCAGTTGTCTCAGAATCCACAGGAGAAGGAGGGCCGGGATACAGGCTGAGAGAGAAAAGTCAGACAACGTTACAGCAGACCCCTGTAGGCTGTTCCCAGTGTGTGCAGGATGAGCATAAACTCATACATTAGCACAATGTTCTATTTAAAGCCACGATTCTATGGGAAAAACCTGTGTGGTTCCCCAACTGGAAGTTAAATGCCCGTGCACCTGAGGAGTGTTTGATCTCCTGTCATGGTTCTTCTTTTAGCTTCCACATCATCAACCAGAAACCACGTAATTTCATCATGACTGCTGTAAAACAGCCTCAGCATGCTTTGTTTCCTGTAACACCCTCGTATTTTGAGGCACTCTCATGTATATACATTATGTCAGTTCCAAACTAGCTATGCAGCCAAGGGATACCCTTGAACTCCCAATTTTCCCGCCTCTATCTCCTGAGATCTGGGATTGCAGGCTTTCACCACCATGTCCTGTCTCTGTGGAGTTAGGGATAAAATCCAGGGTTCCCTGCATTCCCCCACAATGGAGCCAACCCCCCACACCAAACATCCTCATTTAATCATGCTAAATCCAGAGCGCTCAGCTCAGGTGTTCTCTTCCAAGAAGTAAGGGACTCTACTAAAGTATATCATGGAAGTTGATGTAGTAACTATCTCCTTCTCTTAAGCTTAAAAATGGAATTTCTCAGATATGATTTTTTAAAATGAATTGTTGGTTTTCTGCATCTTTTAAAAAATACCATTCTTGACAATGGGAAGAAGAGAAATAATGGTTTCTTTTCTTCCAGGGGACATAATTTTCAAATGCATCTATGCTACTCAAGAGATAATCTAGAAGTTTAATTATTATGTCACTATGATAGTTAATATTGTCAACTTGACAAGATCTAGGAAGGAGACTATGAGACAAGCCTCCAGGCATGTTAATGAAAGATTATCCAGATTAGGCTAACTAAGGTGGGAAGATACAGTGGGCAGCTTCATCCTGTAGGCTTAGATCCTGGACTGAATAGAAAGGAGAAAGTGGGCTGAGCACCAGCATCCACTTTGCCTCTGCTTCCTGAGTGTTAATGCCATATGACCAGCTGCCTCCCACTCCCACCACCGCTCCTTGCCCGGTCATGATGGACTGAGTATACCTTTAACTGTGAGCCAGAATAAACCTTTCCTTTTGTAAGTTGCTGTTGTCATGTATGTGGTCACAACAACGATGGAAGATAACTAAAACAGTATCTTATTAAGAAAGCAATGCTGGTTGTATCAGTTCTTTTTCTGTGATACATTATATCATGACCTGTCACAGGGGTCATCCATCCACTTGTTGTTTCTGGGAAGGCAAATGGGCAGTCATATTGCTTATAAGGCAGGCAGTGAAAGCTTTGATAGTGTACTGAAATTGTTAATGTGTGTATGTGTGTATGTGCATCTGTGTAAGATGTGTATGCATAATCATACACATGTAGAAGGAACAAAGGAGGACATAGTATGCTCTTCTCTGTCACTTTACACCTTCACCTTATCTGAGACAGGGCTTCTCACAGAACCTTGTCCTTATGCCTTTCTGCTCAGTTGGGGATGAGTAACCCTCCCGTCTGTGCCTTGTGCTGGTAAGAGGTGCCCAGCAAGGCACAGTGTTTTTTATGTGGGTGCTAGAATCTGGGTCCTCAAGCCTGCACAGTAAGTGCTCTTACACAGTGAATCACATGCCCAGCCTTTTAACAGTTTTTATCAGTGAAAATAACCTAGAAAGAATTCGTAATGCTATTTAAAGGCACAGATATACTACACTAGGAGCCAGAAGATCTGGGTCTTTCATGAGGTTCTCTCATGAAAGTGTTGGGGCTTGTAGAAGGTTCAGTGCTCCCTTCCTAGTCTCTACTCCTTCATCTTCAAAAGGGAGTTGAGAGAGGAAAAAAAGAGAAATGTTCCACATTAATCCTGAGAAAACTGCCAACTCATCACAAGCATGTGAATTTGGTTAAGAGACCAACAAAGTTGGACTAAAGTTTTCCCTCAGCTATTTCCATGAATAATATAGTTTATTAAAGCCACATTTTGAAATATACATGAAATCAGCATGCAGCATACATTCAGTGGTATATTAAAATGTTTGTCAACCCAGTAGCCATGATCTTTAGTTAACTGAGTGAAGAGAAGCCAACAGAGTTGGAGCTAGAGATACGGCTAGGTGGACAAGGGAACTTTCACTTGCCGTCCTTGCAGAGGAACAGTTAGTATGCAACCTCTATAGTTCTTGCTCTAGGGGATCTGATGCCTTCTTCTGGCCTCTAAGGGAACCTACATGCAGGTGCACAGGCACACACAGACACACCTAGACATAAATAAAAAACACAAATAAAATCTAAAGAAAGATACTTCCCTCCAATTATTTATTAATCGCAGGTAGAAACCCAGAAGCCTTACAAGGCAGAAACCCCAGCAGCCTGTACTTCGAATTAAGCAATCAAAGTTAACATCACCAATAATAGGACATATTAACGGCACACTCCCTTTGATAGGAAGAACAGAAGGGAACTTTTCCTCCTGTGCAAAACATCATTCCCGTCATGATTGGGCAGTAGACCAAGCCGACCTGGGGATGGGGTGGTATACAGTAGCCTGATTACTTCTTCAGGAGCTTCAAGACCAGTAAAGACAAGGGGAGGATGGGGAGTTGTTAGAGGTCGGACAAGAGGAAGGAGACATGGAAATGAAAGGCAGCATGGGTCCCTCAAATGGAAAAAAAAGGAGCGTGTGGAGGCCCCGCATGAGAAGCCCAGTTCCCTTCCTGTGGATGCACCGATGCTGACACCATGAGAAACCTAGTTCCCACTACTAGTTAGTTCCCTTATAGCATCACCTATGCTAATGTCTTAGTTCTGATCATTATATCATTTGTTTTTCCCACGGATGTGACAAAGTATGACAAATGCCACTTAAGGGAGGATTTATTTGAGCTCACAGTTTGCGGAGAAATCCAGGCAGCAGGGGTGTGAGGCAGCTGCTTGTGTTAGGTGCACAGTCAGGTAGCAGAGAGATGAGTGCTGATTTTACCTTTTTATTCACACCAGGGCCACACCCCACAGGCTGGTGTCACCCGCATTTAAGGGGTATGTCTTCTCACGTTAATGAGCTCAGCTTCAAAACTCCTTCAGAGACATGCGCTTGTCTCCGAGAGCAGTGGTTCGCAGCCTGTGGGGAGTGGCCTTTTTGGGGTTAAATTACCCTTTCACAAGAGTTGCCTAAGACCAACAGAAAATAGATATTTACATTATGATTCACAACATCAGCAATGTTACAGTTACAAAGTAATAATGAAAATAATGTTATGGTTGGGGTCACCACAGCATGAGGAACTGTATGAAAGGTTCGCAGCATTAGGAAGGTTGAGACCCCCTGTCCTAGATGGTCCTAGACCTGTCAAGTTGTCAGTCCATATCACCCATGGCTGTCATTGAGCTACTGTTATGCAAGCGACTGACATTAGCCAAACAAACTTTTGTCATAGAAACTACCCTTTCCTGT
This sequence comes from Mus minutoides, assembly GCA_902729485.2. NCBI lineage: Eukaryota > Metazoa > Chordata > Mammalia > Rodentia > Muridae > Mus > Mus minutoides. The sequence goes on along the minus strand of LR749818.1, from coordinate 58,791 downwards.
GGGTACTTCATTCCTCCTTAGAATAGGGAACAATATACCCATGGAAGGAATAGGGAACAATATACCCATGGAAGGAGCTAAGACGAAAGGATGGACCATCCAGAGACTGCTCCACCAGGGGATCCATCCCATAATTAGCCACCAAACCCAGACACTATTGCATATGTCAGCAAGATTTTGCTGAAGGGACCCTGATATAGCTGTCTCATGTGAGGTTATGCCAGTGCCTGGCAAATACAGAAATGGATGCTCACAGTCATCTATTGGCCCCCAATGGAGGAGCTAGAGAAAGTACCCAAGCAGCTGAAGGGGTCTACAACCCTATAGGTGGAACAACCATATGAACTAACCAGTACCCCCAGAGCTTGTGTCTCTAGATGCATGTGTAGCAGAAGATGGCCTAGTCGGCCATCATTGGGAAGAGAGGCCCCTTGGTCTAGCAATCTTTATATGCTCCAGTACAGGGGAACGCCAGGGTCAAGAAGTGGGAGTGGTGGGTAGGGGAGCAGGGTGGGGGGAGGGTATAGGGAACTTTTGGAATAGCATTTAAAATGTAAATAAAGAAAATATCTAATAAAATAAAATAAAATTAAAAAGAATTAACTATCATCAAAAAAAAAGAAAAAAGAAAGAAAGAAAGAAAGAAAGAAAGAAAGAAAGAAAGAAAGAGAGAAACTGCCCTGTTTATGCACCTCAATTTATTCTGTTTCTGAATTTCAAGTTTTCCCAAATGAAACGTTTATTGTATTTTGTCATGTGGATGAGAGACACTATGTCAAACATACTTCCACACTGTTCACACTAATGATAAGGGGGGGGAGTTGAGGATGGGGGAGAAGGAGAGGGAGAGGGAGACAAGGAGACAGACAGAAGGGGAGCATACTGACAGTCATACTCCTAAGCTACCACCTCAGAAAGCTTGGGCCCTCTTAGAATCTGTGGTGCTTCTGGAAGATTACTTCTGGAGGATCCTTTCCCATGGTCTCCATGCTCCTACGGGATGAAGGGAGCTCAGTCTGTAACTCTGAGCCTCCCATCTTTTCTATTCTTCATCAGGGGTGGAGTGACATAGCACTGGCAAGTCTGGGAGGAGCGCACTGGATCCATGCTGCTCTTCCCACACCCCTCCATCCATGTGAGTTAGCCACTTACAGAAAACATGCACTTTATGTTGTACTTCTGTCAAGATACTCCCCATGTCTGTCCCTGTCTGTGATTGGAAGATGTTAATTTGAATGTATATCTAATTCTTACCCCAAAGCAACCCATTCCTACATCCCACTTCTTCTAAAACTACAGACATTTTTTGGTTCCAGCCAGTCTCTTCCTCCTTTTCATTCTTAATTCCTTCAGAACTTGGGCGAGAAGGCCAACAACTGCGTACTCTTAAGAGTCTGTGTGATTCCACTACATCCTAGTATACACAGCATCCCAGGAATGACTTTCTAGTCACTATGCTTTAAATGTTTTTCAAACATTAAACTAATCTTCCATTCCAAGTAACCTATGGACATAGATATACATAACATAATCATTTAGCGCTGCTCTTGCTAGATGTGTTGAACATCATTCCTCTATATTGAGACTGAAAGATCTTTCATTCCCCTACCTCAAACGATGGGACTTTGGGCCATCCACAAAGACTGGGACACACTTCCATTACAACCCACAAGTGTGCTTTGAAAAGTTATTCTCCTGGGCTGAGGACATGGCTCAATAGGCAGAGTGTATGCCATGCAAGCCTAAGGACCTGAGTTCAATTCCCCAGCACCCACGTAGAAAAGCTGAGTTTGGTGGTGCATGTCTAAAATTTCCTGGCTGAAAAGGGCAAAGACAACCTGATCCCTGGGGCTTGCCGAACAGCCAAACTAGAAAAATTGATCTGGGTCAATGAAAGTCACCTCTGTCTCAGAAATCAAGGTAGCTGGAAGCTGAGGAATGGTACTCAAGGTCATGGCTTCTACATGCACTTGAGCACGCGCACACATACACACACATACACACACGCACAGAGTAGCTTTTCACAGTAGCTGCTTTTGCCTCTTTCTGCTGGAGCAGCAATGGGATGGGAAATGTCTGAGCAGAGTCCTTGGGTAGTCCCTGTCTCTTCACTCTCTTTGCAATTTAATTTAAAGTCCAGCTTCTGTGGCGAACTGCCACTCCTGTGACCGCCTGCCTGAGAGTGAGACTAATCTTTCTCTACTTGAAAAATAACCAACACTTACAGCACCATAGTTATGATTATATCACAATAAATATTCTATGCAGGACCAGGAACAGCTCCTTCAAGAAAAATGCATGCAGACGGGTAATTGGAATGAACTATATGTGTTTTCGCTGCGCCTTGGAAGCGATAGGAAGAACAAAGATCTTCGATCCATTCCCAAGCATGTATTATTTTTTTCTCTTTTAAGAATGCCGCATAAGTATTTTTGACATCCTCTGCATCATAATAGGAGCAACTCTGGGACAAAAGGCCTGTCTGCACTTGCGGCTCAGGCCTCCCTACTGCTAGGAAGGCTCTGGTTATCCTGAATAAAGAGAAAGGGCCTGGAAATGCGTTTGTTCCTGGACAATTCTGTAGACCAGCTCTTAAGCACTTCTATTTTGCCCTGGTTGTGAATAACTGAGAGGGCAATGAAATCCTCTACGTCTGAGCTGCAGATGTCAGGGCAAGCAAACGAGAATGCTAACAAGCTATTTGAGGAAAGGGGACTCTGCCTGCCCTTCATCATGATTGTATTGGACCGCCTCTGCCTAGCCAGGTGGAACTAGGGTAACATGAAGGGGTTTTAAAAGCCACTAAAAATCAGTGTTAAAACAGCAAGAAGAAAACAGGAGTGAGCCAATGTAACTGGAATGTGTTCATCTTATAGGAGGGTTGGGATATGTTTTTATAAAATTTAGTGTGTGTGTGTGTGTGTGTGTGTGTGTGTGTGTGTGTGTGTATACTTGTGTGCTGTGCTCATGTTCGTGTATGTGTGTGTGTGTGTGTGTGTGTGTGTGTCTAAGCACTCATACACATAGATGTGCATGTCTATAGAGGGTAAAGGAGAATCGTGGCTGTCGTCTCGAGTGCCCTTTATCGTCTCTGGGACAGGGTCTCTCATTGACTTGGCTGGACTGCCTTGTCAGTTCTGGGAATCTTCCTGTTTCTGCCTCCCCGGTGTTGGGATTACAGGTCACCAAGTCTGGCTTTGGGATGTAGGTTCTGAAGATCTGAGCTGGGGTCCTTGTGTTTCAAGATGAGTGCTTCACCATCTGAGCTATCTCTCCTGTCCTATATTCCCTTCTGAATATAAACCTAAATGATTTTAGGTTGAGTTTAATTTTCAGTGCTATTTCCATTGAGGTCCTGATGACAACAAGCAGACAGCCCATGATGTGTGGGGCCATTTGTTAGTTTCATTCAGGTTTTCCTTGGATTTGGATTTCTTCGTGCCATTGGAACTTCCTGAGTAAATGGAGGGCCATGGGAGAAGTGTGTGTGTTTGTGTGTGTGTGTGTGTGTGTGTGTGTGTGTGTGTGTGTGTGTGTGTGTGAGTTCCTGTGCAGGAATTTGTGTCTAGTATCTTTGTTCTCTAGCTTGTCAGGGGAGAATCAAGGAAGGAAGTACACTTTGTAACTTTAAAAAATTATGTATGCATATCTCTCTCTCTCTCTCTCTCTCTCTCTCTCTCTGTCTGTGTGTGTCTATGTGTCTGTGTGCTTGTCTGTGTCTGTCCCCACATACATGTAGAGCACATAGTGTGTGAAATCAACATATAGGTTAGAGACATATAGGTTAGAGAACACGGTTTGGTATCAGTCTTTACCTTCCAGCCTTTGGGGACAGGGTTTTCTGCTGTTCATTGCTGTGGATGTCAAGCCACCAGGCCCATGAGCTTCTGGGTAGCCTCTTGTTTCCACCTCCCAGCTACTAGAACACTGGGATTACAGGATTGTGATGTGGGGTTTGGCTTTATGTGGATTCTGAGGATCTGAACTCGGGTCCTCACACTTGCAAGACAAGTGCTTTATCCACTGAGTCGTCTCCTCAGCCCCGTGTGATTTATTATAACAGCATTCATCAGTGACTTATAACTTGTGCTCTTGCATTCTGAACCCCGATGCCTTCTGATTGTTGTTCTCAAACAGTAAAAAGAGTGTCTCAAGTTCCTAAGCAGTTTCTTGCCATCTGAGTTCACCAAAAATTTAGGAAGAAAGTTCTTGGGATAATGTCTCCCTGTGGAACTAACCAAAAACATCCAAGTACTTCCAGCAAGCCATCTTATTCAACACTACAAACTGGGAATTTTCCCTGCAGAAAATAAACTCATAGTCAAACTTCAAGCTTGACTTCCTTTTTCTTGTTCAACTTTTGGTTTGTGTGTGTGTGTGTGTGTGTGTGTGTGTGTGTGTGTGCACTTACAAGCAGGTGTATGCCTGTGCATGTGGAGGTCCAAGTTTAATGTCAGGAACCATTCCCTACCACTCTTCCCCCTTATTCATGAGATAAGTTCTTAGTCAAATCCGTAGCTCTTCTGTAAGGCTAGTCTTACAAGCTAGCTTACTGTGGAGAATGCATCTCCTGCCTCCATCTTCTGAGGCTGAAAGTCTACAATCACCCACTCACGTATTTTGTTGCTTCTAGGGATCCAAACTCTAACCCAAACCCTAATGTTTATATGGCAGGTGCTTTAATGGCTGGACCATCATCTAGTTAGACTTTTATTCACAGAGTTCTATGAATGCAATCTTTTCCTGTCAATCTTGTGATAAATGTCACTTGTCAGGATAACTATTGCTTTCTTTCCAGAGTGTGAAAATGACCAAGATAAAGGTTTTCTCATTGCATTTCAATATTCTACTTAAGCAAAACAGTGTTTTTTTCTGCAAGCAAAGAAACCATTTGGGTCCTCTTCCCAGGGAACCCTGGAAGCATTGTGCACCAATGTTTCTGCCCTTGTGTATGAATTTTTCAAAAGATGAAGGCAGCAGACAGAGAGTTGACCCTTACAGTTTCTAAGGGTCACGAAAGGGATGAGCTGGGAATATTTTTCTTATTTAAAGCCATAGATAGATAGACTGAGAATGTGGCTCATCATGTCTAGAACACATGAAACCTTGGATTTGGTGCCCAACACCACATGATCTGCATGGTTGTACATGCCTGGAATCCCAGTTCTTATAGTAGAGTCAAGAAGACAAAAAGTTCAAGGTTATGTATGGAAATATAAGTTTGGGAACAGCCTGGAGCTGCATTAGATGTTGCCTCAAAAAGGCTAGAAAGATGGCTTAATAGTTAAGAAACTTTGGCATTTACAGAGGACCCACATTTGGTTCCCATTACCCACATTGGGTGGCTCACAATCACCCCTGCCTCCACCTCCGGAGAATCCAAAGTCCTCTTCCAGCCTGCATTAGCACCTACTGATACATGGTATTCATTCACACAGACATACATTCATACACACACATAATAGGATAAATTTAAAAAGGAAAACAAAAGGCAAAGTTGATAACAATGTTACCTTGGTGTGATTGCATCCCTTCAACTAGAATTTAAAGGTGACATTATGTCAAAGCTGCAACAGCCTAAAGACAAACACTTCCCAGCTTGCCTAGGAAGTAATCAGAAATTCACAGAAAGCCTGAGTCTTTAGAAGGAGTCATGAGCCTGGGGAGAGTGTCCTAAGACCACCCACTAGTGAACTGTCTCCTTAGGTGACTACTATGTTTTTCCACCTAAGTCACTGTTATTGCCTAAAGCATCTTTAAGTAATGGTGCAAGCAATGTTCAGGGTAGAAGAACAGAGGCCCGTTGGCAGCGGCAATAGCTGGTTGACTGTTCACAGGAGCAGACTAGTGAAAGGACAGAGTTAATGCCTTGGATGCTGAGGTGCTAATAGAATTCATGCAGCCTGGGGCTTGCATGAGACTGAACTTAGATTTGCCAATAGACAGGGTGATTATATTAATGATAGGAAACACAAGAATTTAAGCAACTGAGCTGATTATTAGAGGCTGGTGAAATAGTATAAGGGTCTGCTTGCCTGGGATGAGAACCCAAGTTGAATCCCTCTGAACCCATGTGAACAAAGGAACGGCAACAACAAAAAACCAGCCACGGTGGTGGTAGGCACCTATCAACCCAACACTGGGGAAACAGAGACAGGAATAGCCTTAGGCCAGCCAGACTAGTTAAATGAGCAAGTTCTGGGTTCAGTGAGAGACCCTGTCTAAAGCTGAGATGGAGAGTGACTGAGGAAGACACCTAACTTCAACCTCTAGCCTCCATATTCATGCCTATGGACACACACACACACACACACACACACACACACACCGTAAGTGTAAAACAGATAGTAACGCAATAACCATGTTCTTTTGTTTTCTGTAGTGAAATTTATCCAAATTCAGTGGTTTGTGAGTCTATTCATCAGCAGTGTGTCTGAAAGGCTTGTGTTTTATTAAGTGTATCTATGGCCTTTTGAACTTGCTTCTCCTGTATGGGAGAACTGGGTGCTGGTGATGTGGAGATTGAAAGGGAGTTATAAGCCTATGTAACTTTTTTTTTTCTTCTCTAGGAAGTCCATGGACACTGCGGGTGTTCTCAGTGTAACAGATTTCCAGAGGACGTGATTAGATGATGGTGGTCTGGTTTTCTGGCTACCTTGACTACCAAGTTAACTGCATGCTGTATGTGTGTTTCTTGAGAGCATTCCTATTAAGCCAAGTCAAGCCAGCCTTGAAAGCAGGATGGCACATTAGAAGACCTGGGGGCTGGGCAGCATTTCAGAGGGATGTCTTTAAAAACAACTGTTAGAAACAGGCATGAGTCAGCTATTTCAAGTATAACCAAAAAAGTAAATGGAAACATTCAACGTGTCGTCAGACTGCATTGTTATGCTAACAATCTTTCATCACAGGTCTATCTGCCATTTTAGCATGCAACTGGTTTGCTTCCACAAACACAATTCTGTGAGTGTTTATTTGGTGTCAAAAATCATTATGTGCATGTGAGAGGTAAGGGTTGGGAGGAGGGAAGGAGAAAGACATGGGGGGGAAGGATTCTGGGAAGAGAGAGAAAATGGAAAAGAGTGAGTGTGTGCAGGAAAGAGAGGAAGGATGGGAAGAGGAGAAGAGTTAGACAAGGGGAGAGTGGGGAAAGAAAGAGAGAGCAGATAGAGAAAGAGAGAGAGAATCATGAATGCGTTGTCTTCCTATTAGGAAACTATTCTATAAATTCTAAGAGGATGAGGCCTTAGGCTTGTAGATAATGGACAATGATACAATTATCAGAATGTCCTTCTGTCCTGCCCTTGACATCACCATCACCAACACCAGTTACTAGAAATGGTTCTGACAGGGTGTAGGTGAACTGCACCCCTGGCTGGCTTCTGTGTACAGAATTCAGTGTTGGGAGTCCCTTTGGCATCTCTTGCACTAAAGGGTTGCTTCCAACTCTCTTTCTCTTTCTTTCTCTTCCAATAGCAAGTGACAAGCTGAATGCCTTTCAGAGAAACTTAGAGAATTCATCTGTCTAGGTTGCAGCTCTGTCCACTAACTGCCTTCCCCTCTGGAAATACAAAACCCCAGAGAATCCCCTGCTTTCTTTATAGTTGAAATACCATCGAGTTTACTTAGTGCAAAATTAGTCTTCTTGCTACTTCTGAATAGTTTTTATTGTTGCCTAAGGCCCAAATGCTTCTGCCTTACAGAAGGAACACAAGTGCATAAAAGCCACTGTCCAGCCTCAGACACCTGCTCCCACTGATGCCCTTTGAAGGAGCCACCATGGAGGGCGGCCTGAACCTCCATGCGCATTCATATTCATCCCACGCACAGCGTGCTCCAGCCATAGCTGGCTGAGAGCTTCGCCCGGCGCCACCCGCCCCTGGCATTGTCTCCAGTAGAGAACAAGTCCAAGAAATAGAAAAACATAAAAAGCTATTGTCCATGTCCAGTGAGAAATGAAACGCATTGGACCAAGCACCACAACTTCCTTAAAATAATACACCTCTTTATCACTTCCGCATGGGGATCAGGCTCAGGGCTGCCGAAGTCATAAACCTTTTGAAATCAATGGCTTGTGCCATCACTGCTTGATTCTAACGCATCTTTTTTTTTTTTTTTTTTTTTTTTTTTTTTTTTAAAGAGGGCAATTTATTACAAACTTTCAATGGCTTCACCTTATCTTTAGCACTAAATTCAGCCCATGTCCTGTTTGGTATTGTAGTGTTGGCGGCAACCAGGGGGTTGGAAGCGAGTTTTTAATGAGAGAACATGCATGCCCTGAAGCTCTGGCTGAAGAAAATAGCTTATGAATTACTGTGTCGCCATAGCCCAAAGTTTACCTCATCTAGAAAGAATTAATGACACATGTCAGATTTCTTCGGCTTGTCCCCAGGCTATCTCATCCCAGATTTTTGTTGTTGCTTGTTTGTTTTAGGAAAGGTCTTGTGTGGCCCAGGCTGACTTTGATCTTGCAATATAGTCAAGAACTTGAACTTCTGAACCTCTAGGTTCCACTACTTGGAAACTAGGATTACAGAATTGGACCAGCATGTCTTGTAGGTTCATGTGATGGGGAAGATTGAACCCAGAGTCCTAAGCATGCTAAGCAAGTTAAGGTGTCTCTCCAGTGTCCACCCTAGATTCGATAGAGGCTTCTATTATAGATGTGGTCTCTTGGGGTTTAGCAAAGGCAGTGAATGTACCCTCTTCTACAAGCAATTCCTCAGAAACAAAATCATGTTTCTACAATGAAAACTACAGGGCAGGAAAGAAGAAGGTTTGATCTTCCACATTCAGGGGCAAGCAGGCTGGCCTTCGAAAACTATCATCAGATTTGGCTTGGGGGAGAAAGGCAACACTTGGGCAGATATTCATTGGAAATAACCCAGTTATCTGATTTCCTTGGCTGAAATCTTTACCCAGGGTTCTATTTCCATGTGCTCTTGCTTCCAGGCTTCTCAAGGGATGAAAGAGATGTGTCAAGATGCTCCAGTCAGCCCAAAGAGCACCATCTCAAGGTCATAGCCAAGTCATCTGTTCAGGGGAAGCGGTATACCCAACAACTTAATGTTCTCTGGAGGGTTTTGGCTTAAGGGTGATGTCACATGACCTTAAGGTAGCCCTTATAAGGGCTTTAAAATCAATAACCACCCACTTATGCGACTCTCAATTATTGTTATTGGCCTAAAGGAATTCAATATATTCTCAAGAGAAAGCAGACAAGTACCTATTTAATGGCCGGATAGCCCAGTGCTTGGCATAGGGTACATGCTTGAGGGACATGAATTCCTTCTTCCTATGGCTTACTGGACAGGCTTGGTATGGGTTTTTGCCTTAGTTCAGCAAATTACTTCATCAGCCAATACGATTCTAAGGCTTACCAGCCCTTCTGTGATCCACCATATTCTGTTATCTAGAAGTTTCCAGTTCCCTCATCTAGATGCCGCTCTTCTTACATACATTAACAAGATGGAAAATGTGTACACACACACACACACACACACACACACACACACACACTCTACTGGTCAGAAAATGTCATGCACTGTATAATCCTCCTCACATTCAATGTCCACAATAGACAAATACATATAATAAGAAGTGAATTAATGGTTTCCAGAGGTTGGAAGGGGAGGGAAAGTGGGATGGCTGGTAATAGGTGTGAAACTTTGTCAATTTACTAAAGCCCATCAAATTCTAAAATTTAAAGAGAGTGTCCCTAATGATATGTGAATTATATACTAATAAAATTGTTGTTAAGGGGTTGGCAAGATAGATGGGAAAAAGGCATTTGCCACTAAGTCTGAACCCTGGGATGGTGGAAGGGGAGAAATAAGTCTCACAAGCGGCCCTCTAGCCTCTACAGGTTAGTGCACAGATTAAAAAAAAATGTTTTTAAAATGACAAAAGAAGGGTTCTTAAGATAACTCAATGTGTAAAGTGCTCGCTACACAAACACAAGGATTTGAGTCCCGATTTGCATCCAGACAGAAAGTGAAGTGGAGCATTGGGTACCTATCATTCTAGGGTTGAGGATGTGACATGGGAGGGTCTCTAGGGCTCACCGGCCAGCCATCTTAGATGATCTGTGACCTCAAAGTACAGTGAGAGAGCAAGAGAGAAAGACACCTAGTGACATATATCTGGCCTCTACGCGTCGACCCAAATGCATGCACGCGTGTGCACACACACATGGCCACAATCAAATAAGTAAGTTAATAAATAAAAGCAAAGTGGAGGAAAGCCAACCAGAGAATGTTACCAAAGCCTTGGGAAGGAGTGGATTCTAGTCCCTACCCCAGTATAGTCTTGAGAATGTTACCTACTGAACTTCTCTGGGTATAAGATTTCCCAATCTGGCCATATTATGTCATTGTGAGTCCTGCAGACTAATTATTAGGACAACAGTGTCAGGAATCAAACATTTCATTTAAGTGCACTCAGCAGGAAAGGTAAACTGAAACCTCGGTCTTTTGAGGGGAGCATGAATAGTGCCTAAAGCAAGCCCAGGGAGACCTCAGACATGATCATTTTTAGATTTTATTCAATTTTTTGAGACAGAATTTCATGTAGTCCAGGCTGGCCTACAGCAGACTATGTAGCTGAGGATGATTTTGACCTTTCTGATCTCCCTACATCTACCTCCTAAGTGTTGGAATCACATACATGCACCATCACACTGGGTTTATGTGGTACTGGGGATGGAACCCAGAGCCTTGTATGTACTATAAAAGCATTGAGTTGATTGAACCACATACCCAGCACATGTTTAAAGACCTACTAAGTTATGATAGCTCTCTTAGCACAGGTTCCATTCTCCCACTGTCTCACTTAGGAATGTGGGTAGCCCTTTTGTACCTTTTCCAGGGGAGGATGCTCATCTTATTGTATACATTTCTCAAACATGAAAAGCCTGGAACGTGATACTCTCTCAGTTAGTGGCTCTGAGGCCCTTTTCATTCGATGAGCACCAGCAGCTGACTCAGCCAAACACTGAGTGGAACTTGGAAGCTCGTATGGAAGAATAGGACGAAGGATTGCAGACCCTGAAGGGGATGGAAACTCCACAGGAAGACCAACAGAGTCAACTAACCTGGACCCTTGGAGCTCTCAGAGTCTGAACCACTAACCACAGAATCTAAGGCTTCCCTACACATATGTAGCAGATGGACATCTTGGTCTTCATGTGGGTCCCAAACAACTGAAGTATGGGCTATCCCAAAAGCTGTTGCCTACATAGGATATGCTTTTCTAGCTGGACTGCCTCTTTTTGGCTTCAGGGGGAGATGAAGTGCCTAGCCTGGCAGAGACTTGAAGTGCCAGGGTAAGGGGACACGGAGGGTGGATCCCACCTGTTCAAAGAAGGGGAGGGGGTGGGGGAAGGGTTGAGAGGAGGTGACTAGAAGGGAGGCAGTGAGTGCTATGTAACATGAATAAGTAAAAACAATTTTTAAAAATATTTTAATGTTTAATATATTAAATGTCACTGTGTCACAATATAGAATCACCTAAAACAAGAGGCACAACTGAGGAATAAGAAAAGCCATCCTGGATGTATGTAGCCCCATTTTCTGGGCTAAGCTCAGAACTATATAAGAGTTAAGAAAGCTGGCTGACCAGAAGCAGGGAGCATTGTTCTCTGTTTGGGGCTGTGGGTACAAGTAGCTCAGCTGAGTCCCTTGCCTTAATATCCCTTTCATGGTGGACCAGAACCTGGAACTGTAAGCTGAATAAACCCTCTCTCTCCAAAGTCGCATTCGATCAGGGTCTTGTATCATAGCAACAGAAGTGAAACCGGGACAAGCATAAAACAAGAGTTTGGGGTGTTTCCTCTTGTACACCAGACTAAAACTTTTGCCTGATTGGGAATTGGAACCCAAGTTAGCAAAAAAAAAAAAAAAGTTCTTTGAATTAAGAAAAGAATGAATCAAGGGAAGGAAGGAGGGGTCCACAATCCAGAAGGATGTGGAGTTGGGCTTTGTGGAGAAACACATAGGGAAACCAATATCCCTTTCGCACTTCAAAGAAAGCAGTGTAGTTTGTTTTCATACTTCATCTTCTTTCCACTTGGGAAAAGAGCCCCAGCTTTGAAGCTTCCCTGTTTAAACTCATTAGGAAAACCATCAATGAAGGAAGCTTTCAAGAAACCGTAGTGGGAGGAATTAGCATTGTGAGGAGAGCTGGATCAATCTTCAAGCCTTTCATCTACTAAGATGGGAGGTCAGCCCGGGCTGCCTGTTCAGTTGGAAACTTAACATAAACAAATGCTTCGCTTATTGGAGAGTCCCAGGGACAAAAGGGCTGTGATATTCTCCCTCAAATCTCCCCCAGAAGCCAGCTCTGCCTACTGCATTAACAAGATGGATGGATCTGGAATGAGCATTGGGTAAGCTGAATGGTAAAATGTCTCATCCCAGAGAGAAAGGTGTTTTATTTAGCACTCCAGAAGGAAAAGGAGTGGGGTATCAGTGCTCGCAGACAGGCTCTCTTCCTGTGCAGTTCATAATTGCACTCAGATAGACATGGAAGCCTTCCTAGCAAGCTTGCTATTATATCTTGTTTCAATGTTGAAATTCTCTCTCTCTCTCTCTCTCTCTCTCTCTCTCTCTCTCTCTCTCTCTCTCTCTCTCTGTGTGTGTGTGTGTGTGTGTGTGTGTGTGTAAAGGCCAAATAACACTATACTGTCATTCATCAGGCGTTGTCTACTTTATTTCTTAAGGGAGGGTCTCTTACTGCCTAGGATTTGCAAAGTAGGGTCTGCTGGCCAGTGAGCTGCAGAATTTCCTATACTATCTCCAACATATGTATATACCCGAATTAGAGGACGCCATGCTTAGCAGGATGTTTTCTGCTTTTGTTTGTTTGAATTGTGGGATCTAAGAGCTGAACTCAGGTGCCAGTGCTCACTCAGGTGCCCGTGCTCACTCAGGTGCCCATGCTCACTCAGGTGCCCGTGCTCACTCAGGTGCCCGTGCTCACGCCATGCAGCACACTGTACCAACTGAGCTATCACCGTAACCTTGGAGTCCTTTTTATTTTAACTCCTTTTTGCTTTCACTTAATTAAGTTATTGTATTTACTTATTTTATATGTTCATGTGCAGAGGAACTTGCAGGTCTTTCTTTCCACTACCTGAGCTCCAGGGATCAAATTCAGGTAGTCAGACTTGGAAGCAAGTACCTTTACCCAGTGAGCCATCTCCCAGGTCCTAGGGCAAATTTTAAATGTTTTCTCCATGATCCATCTGACTGATTCAAAGTGATTTCACAGGTGAGAAAATAGAATTGCCAGTGGTTGTCTAAAGAGAGATCATTGGAGCCACAGGAGGAAGAAGACAGAAGACATGGGGTGGGTGAGGGATGGCTCAGCAGGCTGAAGTGCTTGCTTCTAAGCCTTACTAGCGGAATTAGATGACTCTGGAATACACATGGAGAAAGGACAGAACCGATTACTTTGAGTTGCCTCTGAACGCCACAAGAACACGGTACACACACACACACACACACACACACACACACACACACACACACACCACAGTGACAGTAAGATGGGAAGTAGAAACAGGCAGATTCCCTGGAAGCTTGAATGTCAGCTTGAATAGCCATTTTTATCCAAGTACCAGGGCAATGAAGGACCCTGTCTCCCCAGTCCCCTCCAGTGTGTTGCTTTAAAAAGAGAATCCATGAACAACCACACTGTGATATAAAATTGACAAGCAGAGCTTGACTTGTTTCTGATAAGCTCGCAGGGACAAACAAGAATCCACTTTTAAAACACAGTAAAAATCAAACACTTTCAGACTTGAGAAAACAGTGGTTTTTCTCATGCAGTTAACCTTTTTACCAGGAGCAGGTGTTCATCCATCCCTCTTTCACTGTTCCCCATTTAGCTCAGGAGAAAACAAGACATGAACTGAACCTAGCCAAGGCCTGGAGCCATCCTTGTCTAACTTAATGAGCAACTAACTAATCCAAAAGGAAAACGGCCATTCCTTATCCAGCCATAATGGAGACGCAAGATGGCATGTAAATCAGTAACCCTTGTATTGCAAAACAGACAAATAGATTAATGCATATTGCAAGGATGAGTGGAAAGATCGATCAGGTTACCGATTCAGACCATGAACTTTCTCTCAATATACTGCATTTAACTTTTAAATAAGGTTTAGGAGAACCTGTAACAGTTTGCTCACTGACAGAGCTATATTTTAGTAAGGGCAGAAATTGGCTAGTCTATAAAAATTAAATTATGCCCCTTTCACTGTATCTAGTCAAGAGGAAAAACTCTAATTACAAGATTGCACTGTCAAACAAATGCAAATTCGTATTCTTTATACCCTGGTTTAAAAATTCATACTGGAAGGTTGGGGGCAGGCTTCCCTTCTGAAATGAAAATCAATATTTGAAATATTTTTATGGAATGTAATGATAAATAAGCAAAGTAAATGTGAATCTCAAGGACGCTGCTGCGTAGAAACAGCAACCCATGAAGAGCAGAGTCGGGAGGGGAGACATTAGTCATGCAAACGTCTAACCATCAATTAGGGAGGACAGGGAACTTCGCTTGCCCAGACCCCACACTTTACTATTCCAGAAAAAGAACATCAGCAAAGAACCTCAGATCCTAACAGGGGCACCACCCTAGAGAATAGGCAAAGGCTAATTTTAAGTGCACCTCCATGGAAATTAAATTTACCTTTCTCAAAATTCATAAGAACTGGTTTGCAGACTTAGGCCAGCAAAGATCAACTTTGCTACGATAAGGCCTGGCCTTATCAAATGGTCGGTGTTTGGGGATGGGGCAGGCAGGGAGACTGTCTTTTATTTGCTGCTTAATGTCAGGTAAGGTTAGTTCATTAAGATTTCTTAGTCTATATAAATCCCTGGTATTTCTATATCTATTAAAGAAGTGCCAGTTAAAGGCACACTCAAAAAATTTAAATCCCTTTTGGTTGGCTTTCTGATTCTGATTTTGTGGTCTGTGCACTTGGCCTTCCAGATGAACTTGACAGACATAAAAAAAAAAAATCATCTTAGTCCTTAGAACTTTCCCAGTGTTAGCTCTCTGGGAGTGTGTGGTGGTACATTTCACTCTGACAGAGGCTGGCAGGTAGCATTGCAACAAATGTGTTTGGCCAGGGAAGTGAGAGCACCTGGTAACAATGGGCTAGTGGACTTGGGGTCAGGCATATAACTTTTTAAAGATCTTCCTTTGTTTCTCTATAACATATAAAGGGTGCTCCAAATTAGTAATTCAGTGTGGAACATTCCAGAGTCTCTCAGAGAGCTTAGACAAGACTCATGGCCCCACAGAACAAGCATCCTCAAGGGGAAGAGGGCTATCAAATTCAACAGAACTTCAGGAAGATACCTAGATGCTCTTATGGAAGACTGGCATTTTCAGCTCTGTTGAACCAAGAGTCTCAGCACAGGCTACATTATGAATCAATTTGGCTTTGATTCCTGCTGGCACCACCTAACAGGCACAATGTTCTTTCTTCAGGGTGAAGTTGACAAAGAATGGAACCATACATCAGCTGGTTAAAGTATAGGCTCATAATCGGTCATTATGAATAGAGCTATTACGTTTCATGAGATACTATGAGGCTAGTGCTAAGGGATGAGCCAGATAGTGCATACAATGAAAGTTAGCTCATGCTGCCACAATTTTATTATATTGTGGTCACTTAGCAACCAAAGTTCCTCTCCATCCTTGTTGGTTAAAAAAAAAATTCAAGCTGACTGGTCTATAGCAATTACATGAAATTTAATATGAAATGCCTTCAAGATTTCAGTCCCATGACATTGCTTTCTGCTGAGGGAAAACGAAAACAAAACAAAGCAAAACACCCAAACCAAATCAAATAAACCCAAAAAACCAGGAAAACAAAATGAATAACAAAACAAAGTAAAAAACAAAAAAACAAAAAAACAACAAAACGACCAAACAACCAACCAAACAAAACCACCACGATCAACAGTGAGTACATTTGCATCGCTTCCAGCGAATTCCTACCCAGAATGCCTTGCATCTATTTACAGCTAGTATAATGGTTAGTGTTGCCAACTTGACACCAGGAGAAAGAGGGCATGTCTGTGGGGGAATTATCTTTGCCTTACTTTACATGGGCAGGGCTTCTTCACATTCACCTTAGCATGTGCAGGGCTCTTCTCTGACTGGATTCTTGAAAAGGAGCGGGGCTGTGGACATTAGAACATGCAGCCTTCCTTTGTTCCTGAGTGCCTGTGATAGGACCAGTTCCCTCAAACTCCTGCCGCTGTGACTATGTCCTTCTGGACTGTGCCTTGAACTGTGAGCTAAAACTAAAGTCTCCATGTAGTTGCTTTTGCTAGATTACTTTGTTACAGCAACAGGAAACAAACAAAGAGAAACTAAGACGCACCTCATAACTGGTTTTCCCTTTGCATTCACTAATTGCTTCTAGTTTGTTTGTTTGTTTGTTTGTTTGTTTTGATACCAAGGTTAAGGTTATGTCCCGGACCCTCATTCCCAGGGAAAAAAATGGTAGAATGGAGAATGGTGGAAGGGAGAACCAGTTCTTGAAAGTTATCTTCTGACTTCTGACCTCCAGAGACATGTAAGCTGTGCTATGCGTGCAATCACCACCCCCACCTCAAATAAATAAATGTAAGTTTTAGAAGTTTATACAAAGGATGAAACTAAACTCAGTTTGGGCTATTTAGCATGTGAGTTTGAATGGCCGTTTACTAGATCCTGGTTTTCCTAGGTGGCTGCTGGTAAGGATGCCCAGTGTCACAAGCAGGCTTTGCACAGCAGCAGTTAGTGCAAGCAGAAGTCATGGACACAGATTGAAGACAGCCAGCTTCGCCTAGGTGGTCAGCCCATTGTAAATACTAGAGAACAGTGAAGAAAAGCATTTGCAGAACAATCATGAAGAATCCCAGCATCCATGCATGTTAAAAGGAAAAGCTAGGTATGGAGGATAGAGACAAGAGGACCTCTGGGGCTTGCTGCTGGCCAGGATCAGTGAGAAATCATGTCTTAAAGGGAAAGGGGGAGAGAAAGCTGGATGCCTTCCTGACCTCCACCTGCTCCTGCTTGAGTGTATGCCCCTTTGCCTATGTATTCGTGTTGTGTATATACATACATGCATATATATGTGTGTGTGTGTGTGTGTGTGTGTGTGTGTGTGTGTGTGTATGTATATAGATATATATCACATACATTTCTTCTCTCTCTCTCTCTCTCTCTCTCTCTCTC
This sequence comes from Mus minutoides, assembly GCA_902729485.2. Classification (NCBI taxonomy): domain Eukaryota; kingdom Metazoa; phylum Chordata; class Mammalia; order Rodentia; family Muridae; genus Mus; species Mus minutoides. Next base: position 41,550 of record LR749818.1, on the reverse strand, counting down.
TCTCTCTGTCTCTCTCTCTCATTCTGACCAAAAGAAGGAAAAAAGGTTGGCATTGCTGTGTGATAATTTTTCCTCACCTTTTGACCTGCGGCTTATGTCCTCTAACCTGTGGCCATCGACACCATTCTAGTGACATGTGTCACTAGAAAACAAGCAACCTAAACCAAAGACTCTCTTCAGGACTGCCCGTCTGGATGCTTTCTGTGGGTAACGTGGACGTTATGAGGTTTTTTTCTACAGTATTGTTTGGAGAAGATGCTGCAGAAGACAAGAAACAGCACTTTGAAAAGGGAGTGTGCGGCTGCCATCTTGGATGAGTACATAGACAAAAAGCAGTGTTTCTCGGAAGTATTCCTCTGAGTAACCTCTTTTCTTGATCGCACCCCTGGTTGTGAAGCCCAGACCCTAGGTGAGCAGTGGCCTTGAGGATTCTGAGAAAGTTCTGGAAGCATGCTAGTACCTTCCATCGTGCCTACCTCAAGTCTATGTCGCGGAAGATATTCGAAGGGCAGATATTTGGCTCAGTTAAAATACAGTGCAAAGAAAATCACTCATCAAAACCATTCACATCCATCTTGGTTACAGTATCATCATTAAGTTTTGTGTTGTCCTCCTGCATTAAATAACAGGAGTAGCAGATGCTCCAACAATGCTAGCTAGGTTTTGGAGGATACATTATGCTTGAGAGCAGTTACATCTTAGACTTCCCAGAATAGCATTTTTTAAAAAATACACTCCAGCCAATAATGTACTACAAAGAATAGCCACATACAAAGGGTCTGGAGAGATGGCACGGCAGGGGAAGTGCTTCCAGGTAAGTGTGAGGACTAGCATCTGGATGCCAAGCACACATGTAAACATCAGCAGAACTGATGAGGTGACGCCTGCTTGTAAGCTCAGCCTTTGGAGGCAGAGATCTGAGATCTTTGGTCCAAGTTGTCTAGTTAGAATTGGTGAGCTCTGGGTTCAAGTAAAAGACTCTGCCTCAATATATATGATCAAGGAAGATACAGATATCAACCTCTTGTCTCTACACATGCAAACGTGCATCTTATACCGGCATGAATACCATGTACACTCATGTATCAACAACTGTGAACATGTTTGCATACATACATGCATATCACACACACATATACATGCAAAAAACAATACACACACCCTCACATCCTTGCTCAGTCCTATAGAGAGCTGTCAGAAAGGCTCCTTAAGCAACTAAGACGTTAACAACAATATACGTCCATTCCCTAACCAGAAGAAGTTGCTTCTCCATGGTTATGTCTTCAGTGCTAGCCTCTATCCATTGTTGTTCTGCCAGGAAGTTAAGGGGACTCGATTGTTCTAATGACCTGTGGAGCTCTATGGGCACCTTGTTGGACTAAAAAGTAACAAGACTCACCCAATGTCATTCATCCCAAGATGGTATTTCCCTTGCTTTTAGCAACCGTTAACTAGCCAAGTCTCTATTTGACCTTGGGATTGAAGTAGTAGCTCATTTATTTTCTCAAGTTTCTGGTGCCACTTTGGGGTGAGTTTTTAATTTTAACTCCTGAGTGGGTGGGATTCTACCTTTCAAGACTCCATAGCTAGTGTGAAGTCGGTTCCAGCTAACTCTCTTCTTCAGCCGTACAACACACAGTCGCTTGACTCAGCTAGCCAGTAGCTAAATAGCTAGGGTATGGGGGTGGGGGTGGGGGTATCCTTCCTGTGGAAGATCTTGGCAATTTGTGCTTGGAATTTGATGCATTAGTTCTAAAATTAAATAAAGATCCTATAGCGTTCTTCAAAGAAATATGGTGTGGCGCTATGACAAAACACATTTTTCAAGCTCTGACCTCTGGGAACTTCAAGTAGCTTCATATTTCAGCCTGACATTGCTCACAGGCTACTGTGGAGCTGCTGGAGCTGGGGCAGTTATCCATATATTGTTTCCACCGCCCCATCAGGTTTTTAGTCCAGGAAGGTGAAAGGCATAATAAAAAATAAAAATAAAGGAAAGCTACTGATTTACAATAACTTCTCAGGAGTCCCCTGGGAAGAAGCCTTGGCAATTAACTCTAACGAGTTTAAAGTAACTTCCAACCCTTCATTTCCCCAGAACTGTAAAAAGTACATCTGTGCTAACCAGTGTGAATATGTGTTTGTCTGTGCGCCCGAGTGCATGTGTAACACACAGTAGCATGTGTGTTACATCAGTCAGAATCTTTTCCTGTAGTTTAATACCCTACTTTCCCAGCTTTGGGCAGGGGGGGGGGGTGTTTCTTACCCGCACTTTGCTCCATCACTTCTTTCTGACACATGTCTTGAACATTCACGGTGCAATTTACGATGAACTCAGGGGACGAGCAATCGTTGTTCAGCTGGAATTCTTCACACTGGTAGCACTGAATTTGCAGCGCCAGCCCTGTGGGACAGATGCGGTGGGGTTCAGAAACACTGGTTAAGATTTGGCTTGCATAGAGCACATCCTGGCTGGCCAGTATCACCCGTTTACTGCCCCAGACAACAAGGGCTTCTGGTCTCTGCATCCTGATGTTCAGGAAGGCTGGAGGTGCCTGAAGCCAGCAGGGGGCGGCGGCATCAGTTCCCAGGGTCTAGGAGGATAAAGCCCAGCCAGAGACCTTATATTTCTTCTCTAGATACAAACAGCTCCTGTAACACCCCTCCGGCCTTTCCGCAAGAAGTTGCAAAGAGACCCGTGAGAGTTCAAATCCCAGATCAAAGTAGTGGGGTACAAGCTTGAGTTCCTGTCTGAGCCTAATTACTAATTGGTTACAAATTGGTTAATTACTATTTTGGCACCGTTCATAATTGCATTGGCTGACGCGTTTTCGGTTTTATTTATTTAATCTTGTAAGTCAGCGTTCATGGGCTGAGGCTCTGATGCTTCCAGGCGACCACCCTGCAACCTGGGGGGAGGTGCTGGATGCTAAGTATCCCTGCTTAGTCCTTCAGCTCAGGGTCCCTTGTGATCAGCGACAGGGGCAGCTGCTGCTGAGGGTTGGAGAGGATGTAGGGTGAGAGAGCCTGTGTTGGATGTGCGCGCCCGCTCAGGGACCGCCCCACTGCAGCCCTTTTAGACCTGTCTTGTTACCCCCTTTTTGAAAAACATGGCTGTTGGGAAAAAATTCTGATAGCTTATTGTCCGCGATCAGGAGCAGTTACTTACCACATCTTCCTGGTTGCTCTCTTCTGATCTGGGAGCTTCTCTTTGGGCCGCATGCCCCTTCCTAACACACTACCGATCGCACGAAGGCACAGCTAGCTAACTCAGTCCGGGAGGGCTGCTCCCCCCGCCCCCAGCAGCAGATTGTCCGGCGAGTCGCTCACCTGTCAGCGTCGCCGCTCCCTTGGGTGGCCACAAACACTGGGTAACTTGACTAGGTTGGAGGCTTGTCGCCCCTTTTCCTGTCTCGAACAACTCAAGGACCCTCCCCACTCCCAGCTCTGTATCCCCGACTGTGTACCCCACGCAGCTGCAGCCAAGAGTCGCGCCAATCTGCCGCGCTCGGCTCTCCTGCAGCGCGGGACTTGGAGAGCGTCCCAGTCTAGCGCCTTTGGTCTCAGTTTCCAGCACCAAACTCCCGCTGGGTAGCCCCGGCGCAGAGCGGACCACAGTTGGGCGCACTGGGGCTGAGAGCAGGGACGCTTGGCGAGATAGCAGGAGCGAGTCTGGCCAGGCAGCTGGCCTCTTCATCTTCTTACCTGGAAGCCAGAACAATCCGCAAAAAGTTGCTGCGATGCCTAGAACCCACATCCTCCCGGATCGGCAGGGCCGGGAGCGGGCAAGAGCATCAGAGACCACGACCGCAGCTGAGGCTGTTCTGGCCGCGGCGACTGTAGCTGCCGAGGCTGCTGAGGCTCGCGCTGCTGCCGCCCAAGCGACGGCTGCCACCGAGAGGAGCCGCAGGTGTCGCCCGCGGTGCCCGCATCGCCCGCGCCCGGGGCTCCCAGAAGCTGCTCCCAGGCTCCTTGGGTTCGCTCTCCCTGGGGCGGAGCGCAGCGCCTCCGGAGGAGTTGGCTGCTGAGGCTTGAAGAACTACTGGCGATCCGGAGCACCCAAAAAAGTCTCGCCTCTTCTGCCCCCACCCCTCCCACTCCGGGTACCACGTGACGGCTGCTGAGTTGTGGTGGGGGTGGAAGGCGGGGAAGGCTGGGACTGTCTCTCTACTGTCCCCACCCCTTTCTGCCACCCTTTTAGCCTACCTCCTCTAGTTCACTGGAAAGGAGCGTCTGCTGAGCTCGGGAGTAGTGTTGACAGAGGTTAGGATTAAGGAGGTGACTGGGGCGCAGCAGGTGCCATCAGGACCTGTCCTATGCGAACTCGGAGACCCGAGTGCTAGGCTGTGATACCCTTCCCTTCCAGGTGCTCCGTTCCCTTCTGGTGCTAACCAGTACCCTTGCAACTGGGCCTCGCCCACCCAGCCCAGCGTCTTCTATCGCTCGCTGCACCCTGGCCCTCTGGGTGACTGCCCTGGATAAGGCGAAGGGCTGTTTCCAGGCACCTGGCAAAGTTGCGCGGTAGCGAGTTCCCTGGGGTTTCCGACACAGCCGCGCCTCTTCCTGAGAGAAACCCACCTCACTGGTCATCTGGGTCTTCCGGCAAAATGCCTGCGAGTACGATGGTGACCCTACCGCAGCTAGCTCGCTTAGCCCAACCACCATCTCCTCACCTGCTTGCATGCACTGCAGGGGGATGCATTGACTCAGTCCCTGTCTACTAGCCCAGAAATAAAGCTACTTGGGGAGTGGACACCCGGATCTGTGTTCTCACTGAAAAGCAAATGGGTCTGACTGCTCCCCCGAGCCACCAGCTATGGGTATACACTCCTTACAGCGCTAACGCATGGACACTCGGGCATAGACTGCCTCCCTCCTCCACTACTCCCCTTTCTGACAATTCTAAGTGACCCACCTTGCGTATTCCCGGGACACCACGGTGCTATTTTGCCTTCCTGGTGGAGCTTTGTGGAAGACTGTGCTGTGCACAGAGCAGGCAGTCTCAGCTCTTGGTGCCCCCGCCCACAACCCCCGCGCATTTCCACTCACTCCCACCCCTGATTTGGGATTTGGGAGCTTCGGTGGAAATCCATGGCTAAGCATCTCCTGTGAGGTCTCCCGAGGGGAAGTGGTCTCTCAGCTGGGATGTGATCATTTATTTCCCTACCCTGCCAGCAGAGCAGGTTTGGAAAAGGCATAAATGACTTTCTTGTAATTCCTTTGCAGAGATCGGTCCATAGCTGCCTCCGGCTCATTCTCACCTACCCCTCCCCTTCATTTCTAGCTGGTTAACTCCTTGGGGAGACAAGGATGCTTTGACCATTACTCGCTTGTCTGAAGTGTGGATCTTAACAATTGCTCGAATTACTATTACAGTAGCAAAAGGGTTGGCTTATTTATTCCTTCAGGGAAACCTCTCCACTGAGCAAGCGTGAGACGCAATTAAAATAATCACCGGACCAACCTCTCCTTGAACAAAGTTCTTTTCTGCTCTTATAGGGTGTAGTTGTGATAAGACGTTTATTCCGAAATGAAATGAAACAAAAGGATTTTTTTTAAAGACAAGGAGGATACTTTACGCGCAGCTTGAATTTAAGGTAATGATATCCAAATACAACAAATTGCACAAATACAATAACACTGGTCATACAATAATCTATAAAGATACAAGTGTTCTAAGGTAACCACACAAATCCTAAGCATAGTTCTATTTTGCCTGGTCTGTAGGCTTCTGTACAGAAGGAATTATAAATAGTTCACATCTAGAAAAAATACACATAACCTTTAAAATAGAATTTATCCTCCCATATAAACAGTCTTTAATAGAAAAAAGGATATTAAAAAGTAAGAAAGTTTCATAGCACCAACCATTCATTTATTTTTATAAAGAAGATATGGCAAAGAGTACCCAGGTTTTTAATAATAATAAAAAAGCAGGGAGATTTAAAAAGAAAACAGCAAACACTCAGAATTGTGAGAAATACAATGAAAAGGAAGAAATACAATGGATAGAAGAGGTCAGGAGTGAAGCCTGCTAAAATCCTTCTGCATTACCCGGTGCCACCTAATCAGTGCCCATGCTTAATTCTTCAACAGAATACCTATCATCACATCTTCTTCGAGACAATGTAGAAATTGGACCACCCAATGGAGAGCGACTTCCAGAACAGGTGACCTCAACCCCTCTGGCTTTCCCGCCTGCCCCTCGCTTCAATTGACAGAATATGCACAAATGACTTGGGGACCAAGATGATTATGTTCACAAAATCTTCAGCTGGGGTTTTTAAAAAATATATTATCAACTTCTAGAACTTAATGCATCGTTTCAAGAGCATGGCGCCAACTCTTTTTATTGCTATCTTTCTCCCCCTACAAATATAATTTCTCTTACCCCCCCCAAAAAATTTACAGCTTTTATACAAATACTCAAAAAAGTGCAAACATCGAGAATTCTCCATCATATTTTGCTTTTTAATTCTTTCAAAACACAGTAAGTAGAAGCGATCTCTATCATTCCGAGAGAGAAGTAAAACTCTGGTGTACTGGCTACTCTCAGCTTTTCTGGAGTCAGTCCTCCTGCATGCCTGGCTCCGGAGTCTGTCTGCCTAGTGCACCATGCACGAGTCTCACTGAGAGATGCTCCTCTAGGCCTCATTGGAAGCTTGACTTGCACAAGAGGAGAAACTGTCATACAGAGAGTCACTTAGAGACTCCACGCAGTCCACCCCAGGCCTTTCGGAGCTACTCAAAGACACTTCTGTCTTTTTGCTTTTCTCTTCCTTTTGTCCTTCAACCTCACTTGGAGACTTCCCTTTTCCTAATAAAATCACAGTATTGCTGCTAAATTTATTGAATGACTCCAGGGAAATTTCAGATAATCTATTCTTGGGATCTTCTTTTGTTTCTTCAACTTGTTTCTTTTCCTGCAATAAAAAAGAGGAAAATATTAGAAACATAATTCTTTGGAAAAAATCAATTTATCCTATCTGATATTCAATTATTGTCTGAATAGAGTACAGTTTAAAGGTACAGAGAGAACCTACAAGTCCTTAACAATCTTTTAGTGTAATTAAATGCAATAATAAAGCTAATTTTAGGGATAAATCAAGACTTTAATCATTTTAGTGAGATAAATAGACCCCAATTTGCAAACCAGTTAAGTGCCACTTAATTCATTTTAAATGGATCCATTTGAAATTTACTCAGGTAAAATGTCTTATTTTTCTTTATCAAAAGTTCAAAGTCTTCTGTTTTCTTAATAAATACTCCTTGTACTTTTTTAAAAGGAGATATGACTTGAGTTTCAGCCAGAAGTTGTAGTCTTTGGGGAGAAAAAAAGGCATAAAATCTGTTAAATTGCCATAAAATTTAAGTACATATTAAGCTTGTCAAGAATATTGTCATGTTTCAATTTTGCCCCTTTTAGGTACCTGAGATATTTGAAGGAGAGCTCAGAGCTATTGACTACAGATTGCAGAAGGGCTAGAGGCATAAAAACCAAGTAGCGGGTCTGCACTTTAGAAACCTTCCCTTCCAGAAGGTCTAGCTATACCAATTTATTCCAAGGATGTGATTTTCTTCATACTTCGCTTCAGGATTTCCTAAAATACTGTAGTTATACTAAGCAATCATTGTAGGCGCCCTGCGAGCTTGAGTGTCTTCAGTGGATCAAGCAGCTGCTCAGGTTGGGGCGAGGACAATGGGAGGCAGGGACACCAGAGGTAATGAGAAGCGTGAGGGTGATCAAGTCCCTAAAGCAGACCCCATCAGCTTTTCTCCTATGAGGCATGAATTCCACCATCACAGGTTAAAACAGTAACAGGGCCTTAAATACGATAGCAAGAACCACCGGTTGGTTAGGTTGATCCTCCACTAGATCAAAGGCACTTAAGAGATTCTGTTAGGCTTTCAGAAAAGTGAATGTTTCATTTTGATTTAGCTTTTGGGTCCTTGTGTTACTTTTTAAGTTTTATTTCCTTTTAGTCAATATACAATAGTCTTAGTTATAAACAATACACACTGTCGTTTTCACACCTGTGTCTGGAGCTGGGGAGATGGCTCAGTCAGTGTATTACTTTGTTGCAAGCATAAGGACCTAGGTTTGATCCTCAGGTCCCATCTAAAAGAAATGAGTGTGGTGGAACACAAGAGAAATCCAAGTGCTGTGGAAGCAGAGAAAAGAGGCTCTTTGGGCTCTGTATCCAGCCAGTCCAGCCTACTTGGTAAGTCCCAGGCCAGAGAGAACCTAGAGCATATCCCAAATCAAAAGCAAAACAAATAAATGACATAGACCAGACAGTGCCAGAATGACATTCTAAGTTGTCTGGCCTCTACCAGAACACACACACAGATAGACACACACATACACAACTTATGGTATTTAGTGTGTCTATTAACTCAGACTTTATTCACTGTAGCCAGAAGTCAACACTTTTCTAGAGCTATTTGGATATATAATATACAAAACAAAAAACAATACTGCTAACAAGATTCCAGAAATACAAGGTCAGAACTTATTCCTCGTGTGTCTCTAACATTGTCTCCGCTGATCAGTGCTCAGGATGAGGCTCAGTCCAATGATTACTGGGCTGAAACCTCCCTGCACAGCAGAGAGAGGGATCTGGTGTCAAGCTTGCTTTGTTTGTGCTGCTGCTGCTGGTGGCTTTTATTCCTTTTGTTGAATCTATCCCCTTCAGAGTAAAAAAGGAAAAAAAAAAGATCATTTTGTGTGTGTGTGTGTGTGTGTGTGATGGTCATTTGAAAAATGTTGTTAACCAAATCTTCCATTTCAATGATCTGTCAATTCATCTTGAATACACAGTTTCTTTTCCTACCCTAGTCCAGGTCCCATACAGTTATACTGGTCTTATAAATGTCAGGAGGAAAATGACGGAGGCAGACAGATGCAGCCAGGATCTATTTAAAAGATTTATCAATCTTTTAATTGATAAATAACCATCAGAAAGAGCCAAGAGATATGGATATGGACACCTTTGGTGTTGTAAGGGCTGGTGCTGGCAGCTTTCCTACTATGGAGAATGGGGTCATTTCATGGAAAGATTTGGGGCTTTGAATTAGTGCTTATTGAATAACTCAGTGTGCTGAAGTACAACTCGTGGAACTGGTTTCAGTCTCAAATGATTGTCTTGAAACCATGGCAAGGGGCTGACCCACAGATTCCTAGCCAAGCACAGACAATGATTCCATAATCAGTAAGAAATCAAGCAAATGCTTTTTGTTGTTGTTCTGTTAAGTCTTTGATCCCTAACCCCGCCCCACCCCCAAAGTACAACGCACAATATTAGCAAAGGGCAGTTAGTAGGAAGTGGCTTGGAGAGAGTAAATGTTTATTTCTATAACATAATATGAGTATATGTTTACATTTTAGGCGAATAAAGAACTTTCAGTACAATTTCTCATCACTTAGGTGTGCTACTCCTTTTCAAGAAACACACACAATTTCCTCATCTGTACCTGGTCTATGTGGATCTCAGATTCATTCAATAAACACTTATTAGAAAAGGCTACTATAAGACAGAGGGAAGCTAAATGCATTTGAGGTGGGTACAGCCTGAGGGTAGATTCTTTCCTTGGCTGTTAAGTGCCATGTTCATCCTCCTTCAGGCACAGATGGTGACAAGGTGGGCTGTTTGTAAGCACAGAAGAAAAGTCTAGAAACAAGCACCTATAGCTCAGCCACATAGAAGCTGGTTAATGCATTTTCTTGAGTGACATAGTTACTAGTGAGTTGCTGATGTAAACACATGTTCCCCCATGTGTCTGTACACATCCCTAGTGAAACACAGTAGGACACACACACCACCACACACACACACACACACACACACACATACATGGTAGGATTATTAGTCTATGACAGTAGTTCTCAAAGTTCACTCTCCAGACTATCAGGAGCCACTGTACCATCAAGGATCCTGTTGAAAATGTAATTTTCTGGTTTATCCATACCTGCTACATCAGAAATCTGGGGCCCTGGCACCTGCTCCAAACAAGCTCACAGTGCAGTTCTGACACATGCTCGGTATGCAATATATACATGTTCCAGCTAGTTTTATGTCAATTTGACATAAGCTGGAATCACCAGAGGAGGGAGCCTCAATTGAGAAAGGCCTCCATAAGATATTGCTGAAGACAACCCTGTAGGCCATTTTCTTAATTATGGATTAATAGGAGAAGGCTGTGCCTCATGGGTGGTGCTATCGCTGGGTTGGTAGTCCTGGGTGCTACAACAGAGCAGACTGAGACAGCTATAAGGAACAAGCCAGTAAGCACCACTCCTCTATGGCCTCTGCATCAGCCCCTCCCTCCAGGTTTCTGCCTTGTTTAGGTTCCTGTCCTGACTTTTACTATTTTTTTTCTCCTCAACTTGCTTTTCATTCATGGTGTTTCACCTCAGCAATAATAACCCTAATAAAGATAAGCTTAGCATAAAAGAATAGCAAGAAAAAACAAGCTATGTATGTATGTATGTATGCATGCATGCATGTATGTATGCATGCATGCATGTATGTATGCATGCATATTTGTATGTATGTAAGTATGTATGCATGCATGCATATATATGTATCTATGTATGAATGTATGTAAGTATGAATGTGGATAATATATATATATATATATATATATATATATATATATATATATATATACTTATGCATGTAGCTATGTATGTATGTATGCATGTATGTATCTACCCATCTATCATCTAGCTCTAGAGTTTACCTAAATAATCGTGTGCCTATTATCTGTCTGCACAATTATCTGAAAGACTGACTCTGGCCATGAGGTTATGGAGAGAAGGACCACTCTGAGGGAAACATCCTTCTCGTTATAGAGAAAATGTGCACGTTGTTTCTTTCCAACACAGAATCAGGGCAAGAGACCAGAAAGGCCACTCACCTGGGCTTACCATGGGAGCCCCAGGAAATGGTGAAGATGGTGGTCCAGGAACACGGGCTGTGTCTAATGTCAGAAACATGCGTCCAGAATTTTTATTTCAAAAGTGAAACATTAACTAACAATTACCTGATTTTTATTCATTTGATCATAGAAAAACAATTTAAAAAGAACAGTGACAAAAATAAAGAAGACTGCTCATGCATAGCACTGTGCAACATCTGTCTTGTCTGAGCTTGTGGATCAGGCTTTGTGCTATGCACTTTTCTCTTTGTCTATTTTCCTGTTCTATGTTTTATTGGTACATATTCATGGCACGTGGTGATGGGCTTGCATGGAGACATTTTCATTCAGGTGTATCCTTTACTTTGACCCCAGTAAGCCCTGCTCCTCCCTTCCCTCGCCTTTCTCACTATTTCCATTCTATCCTCCAGTCTTACTTCTGGTAGAATTTGTAGGGTCTCTTGTGTGTAGGATCAAATCATATGTGAATAGGAATAATTATATTCTTTTCCAATTCATGACCTTTTATTTCCTTTTCCTGTCTTACTGCCCTAGCTAAAGATTTTAAGCATTGTATTGAATAAATGTAGAGGGAATGGGCATCTTTATCTTATTCCAGATTTTAGGGAGAGATGCAAGCTTTTCCTTATTAGTGCTTTATCCTGAGGTCAACAGTATTCACTTATTTAAGATTTATTTTATTTTTAGTAGGTTGTGTATGTATGTGTACATACACGCACATGTGTGCAGGTACTAAAGGAAGCCAGAAGAAGGTGTCAGATCATCTAGAGCTCGAGTTAAAGACAGTTGTGAGACACACAATATGAGTACTGGGAATTGAACTCACCACCAAGAGCCCTTAATCATTGAGTTAACTCTACAGCCCCTCCATCTTTTATATTCAGTAGTGTTTGTTTTGTGAAATTAGATATGTCAGTGTTTGGTGTGTATATGTTTAGAATTAGTTTATTCTCTTGATGATTATATTTTAACCAATATGAAGTGATGTTCTTAATCCCTACTGATTCAGTAGTTAGATACTAACGTGGCTATCCCTGCATTTTTCTAGTTTCATTTGCTTAGAACACCCTTTTCCATCCTTTCACACGACGTCTGTTTGTCTTTGCCAGTGAGGTGTGTTTATTGGGGGCAATAAACACATGGGTCCTGTTTGAACAATCCTAACTACTAGTCCTTGACTTTTGATTGGAAATGTGAGGTTATTAACATTATTATTATATCTTTATTATTGGCTGAATTATCTCATTTGTCTACCTTGTTCCCAAGTCCTGTCTTCCATATGACCAATTCTATTGTAAAGCTTTCTACTGAGTTGTTAGTTTAATCCAGCTTCTCAATTGCAAAATTTCAACTTGATGTTTTCAGCATTTCTGTAACGCTGTCCCTGGATCTCCCTTTCATGCCCTGTGCTGTTGTCCTCATTTCTCTTTGATTCTCTTTGAATGCTTTCAGTATATTTCTTATGCTTCTTGAAATCGTTCAATGTTCTTAAAATAATTTACTTGACTTCTAAGGTTCATGTAATTTGCTTTCATTGGGATTTATCCCTGTGGGATTGGTTATTTTAGGAGTCCTCTCTTTATTTTTTGTGTCTCTCTGTAGGACAAGTGGACAGTGCCACCTGTCAGAAGAACTAGTAAGGCTGAGTGAGCCCAAAGTCCGTGAAACTCAGAATTGTGTAGGGCAGGCATGGAGCTAGCTAGCTCTTTGCCAAACTACCTGCTCTGGAACAGGAAACCATGACACCCCACTGAGAGGACCTGTCAGATGACATTTACTTATCAATGTTTGAAGCCTCATTGCCTTTAAATTTAAATAGAAAGAGTGAATGAGGTCAAAGGGTAATGTGCTAATGATCTACTTGGCAAATGGTTAAAAAAAAAATAGCCACAGTGATGACAGCCCATGTTAACTGGAATAGACACTAAGGATACTGGAGGGGTGATGTGGCTCATTTTCTAATTATTACTTTTTGCCTTTTCCTGTCTTTTATTCATTCATTTGTAAAACCTTTTTGTTATATATATATATATATATAGTGTGTGTGTGTGTTTATGTGTGTGAATGAGTACAGGTGTATACATGCCACAACATGCATGTAAATGCCAGAGGACTACCTTGGGTGCCGGTTTCTGACTTCTACCTTTTAGGAGATGAGGGCGCTTTGCTGTTCACGGATGTATACAACAGGATAGCTGGCTTGGAGTTTCTGGGGTTTGTCCTATCTCAGCTTCCCATTTCACCATAGGACTGCTGGCATCACAGGCACACTCTACCCTGTCTGGCTTTATACAGGATCTGGGGATTTGAACATACACCCTCACACCTGCTTAATAGACATATCACCCATGGCACCATTTCACTAGTCATATTTATTTATTTGAGACAGGGTCTCAGAGTATAGCTTAGTCTAGTCTGGAACCTACTATGTAGCCCAGGCTGACCTCAAACTTGCTATAATCCTCCTCATTCAGTTTCCAGAGTACTGGAATTGTAGCAATGAGCCTGGCCCTCTAATTGCTTCTATGTGGAGGCTGTCATTAGCATCTCTATTTATAGCCACAAGGCTCAAGGAAGTTTAGGAACTCATTTAAGGTCCTGCTGTAGTGCTATTGGAGTGCAGCAATATGCTTACAGAGTTCTGGCTCTTAACGTTCACCTTGAAAAAGCACTTACAAAGTTTTAGTCAATTGTGTCCTTAAGATTAACACCTAAAATAAGAATTATAAGGCTGGAGATAAAAAAGCAATCCTGTTTACATTTTAGCGATAAAGAACAAATACTGTTCCTGCATAGGACCAGAGTTCAGTTCCAAGCACCCGTGTCAAACAGCCTCTAACTCCAGCTCCTGGGGCTCAGACGTCCTTTTCTGTCATCCCCGGGAACATATTTACACATAGATACGAATCTATACACATAATTTAAGACAATATAAAATAAATAAAAATAAGAATTATAGAAGAACAATGAGAAAGATCAACCCAGGATAGCTCAATGTTCAAGGAACACTTTGTCAATTCCATAAAACATCCCATTCCTTCTTATGTGTTGTATTTCACCAGAGTTAAGATAAAATTATTGCATTAAATTTGTCTCCTATAGGTGGCAACAGCTGTATGAGTGACTTTCTTGTTGGGCTTTTCTGTTGCACTTGGGAACAAAAGTAAAACTAAGCAGGCAAGAGGATGACACGTTCTCAGGGTAGAGATGAGCGTTGTGGTATACTCTCCTAGTACTTTCTTGTCTTCAAGGCAAACAGAGACTTCTTAGCCACAATCCTAGCCAGGACAGTGAGGTATGCTCCTGAAGTCTCTTGAGAATCATACTGCAACTAATTTAACACCTTCCTGTCAAACTATAGTAAGTCAACCAAATTTATTGTATTGCTGACTCTGCATAAATGGTCTTATGGTTATGATTCACAAAGGAGACTTCATTAGAAAGGGTGCTCTTGGTCAGATTGTAAAGGATAAACAGGATTAATATATATTAAGGAAATGGGAGACTTTTCCAGTATGATGCCATGTCGCCTGCTCCTGTTCTCTCAGTACACTTCTCTGTGGTTTACTTCAGGTCAACATATGCCCCGAGAATATATCTCTTCACCTAGTGGATTCTGTAGTGGACAGACTTGGTGCCAAGCTGGAAACACTGACTGTCATATGCCAAAGATTCTGAGCAATTCAAGAAGACTCTTAGAACGATCACCAGAGTAGGTGAGATGAAATACCTTCATTTCCAAACAGTTTCCCCTCTAGGTTCTTACAGAACTCTAACGTGAACACAGAAGACAAGGGAGATGGGAGCCAACTGTACCCTACACAGAATATTTATGGGACCTGTGATTTGCACAAATTTAAGATTCAGGTGAAATTTGACCTGTAAACATGTAGCATATGTTTTTGCTGTTAATGATACTCATGGAAGAAACTTTGTATCGAGCCATATTGTTAATGTTAGGGAGGATCAATTGGGAGGTGAGACAAGCTCTGGCAGATGTGAGGACACTTGAGGAGAGACTGAAAAACTCAAGAGATTAAACCAGTAAAATACATATCTATAGCATATGTTCATACCTATCGATGGATCTATCTATCTATCTATCTATCTATCTATCTATCTATCTATCTATCTATCTATGTATCTACCAATCTATCACCTATCATCTATGTCTACCTACTACCTACTTGTACATTCTGGTGTCTACTTCTTAGAGATGTATTCATGATATATTCTATAGCTAGAACTTCTCCCACCATCAGAGAAATATACTGCAAACCTATAAAACAGCTAAATGAATTATTATGTGATTAAAGCTATTTTATCATTTTAACTACATTTTTGTTGTAGATTTTACCGTAAAGAGATTAGATATCATGCCTATTGTAAAGTGTGAGAAAGCTGTTCAAAGCTGCTGGGGGAATTAAAATTGGGGGAATTAAAATTGAGTTTCTTTCCTCAGATAAGCACTAACTCAGTTTCAGAGTCCTAGGCCCAAATTAGTGTAAACAGGGTCTTAATCAACATCATGCCTCTCTTAGTTTTCTATTGCTATAGAGATTCACTGCCAATCATTCTAGAAAAGTACATGGAGGGCAAATAGCCTTACTTACTAAGTATTTTTCTTAGTATGTGTCAAGTATTGTGTAGCTTTACTGTATTAATTATCTCATTTTATCCTTAAAGCAAACACATGAGAGAGTTTGATTATCAACTCCATTACACAAATGGAAAAATATAAACTGAGTGGTCTAAATACTAGTCCAAATATGCATAGATAATCTGCCAGAGAGTCAGGAGTGGGGAAAAAAAAAGCAACCTGAATACAGGATGCAAGACCTTAATCAGTACACATTATAGTAGGTATCTGGAACCTAGTGTAGGATCGCTGACATGGTGCTAATTAGCTGTGTAACCTCTCTGACACTCTGGTTCTTTACATTAAAGTGCTTTTCAAATCTTCCCTGTCTATAAAGCTCTGGAGCCTTAATTGGGCGCCCTGTGTGCATCTATTACTGTCTCAATAAACAAGCTTAAAGTTCTCCCTGCATCTCATCTTAGTTCTCAGCCACTTGGAAAAGTGAAAGGTTGACAATAGACTCCAATATCATCTTTCTTACCAAGAAAGCTTCAGCTGAAGAGTGAGGTTCCCATCTGTAAATAGGTGAGCTTGCTCACACTGGTAATAAGAAATGAAGAGCTTACTAGGCAGGCAAGAGTACTTGAGGAATTCCATCTCCCTATCTCAGTGAGAAGAGCTAGCCAAGATGGCACATGCCTGAAATCCCAGTACTGAAGAGGCAGAGGCAAAAGGGTCTCTGCCACTCACTAGCCAGGCAGCCTAGCACAAACAAAGAGCTCTAGGCTCAGTAAAAGACCCTGTCTGAAAAAATAAAGGCAGAAAGCAAATGAGAAAGAAACTCGAGGTTGACATCTGGCCTGTACACACACATATAACCACATGTGTGCATGCAAACACATGCACACTCGCGCGCGCGCGCACACACACACACACACACACACACACACACACACACACACCCCTTCACATAACTTTCATATCACACACAACAAAAAAGAGCATGCTTCTGAAAGCTAGCCCAACCTGAGAGAGATGCTGGAAGGTCTTGAAGTGTCTGTGTGCTGCCAGAACCCTTCCTGAAGTTGCTAATGAAATGAGTCACTCTTCCTTCCCTTATGAGAGATGCACAAGGAGCTCAAACACAACAGAATTGAAGCATCATTCTCAGCAGCTTTCTTTATTTGGAAGAATACACCCAAACTTGTATGTCACCATGATGCCCCTCCACCACTAGGGCTGGACCCCAAACTCACTATGCAGTATGTATTGAAGTCTGGCCTTAATTTTGTCAGGTTGACTTCAAACTTGAAATTATCCTGCTTCAGCCTCCTGAATGCTAAGTTTTATAGATATGGATCACTATGCCTGGTTCTTCAACATAAATAGCCACAGACACATTGGGGCCCAGATGATAAAGATAATTCTGGGACTATGGTGAAATGGGTTGGGCAGAGAAGTCTCTCTAGGTGTAGACATACAGAGGCGACTCAGCACATGTGAAAGAAAAAGAGCTTCTATTTGGAAGCAGAAAAGTCAAATAAAGGAGGCTGCCTAACCGGAGGGTTCTGGCTTTGTATTACTTGTA
Source organism: Mus minutoides (assembly GCA_902729485.2). NCBI lineage: Eukaryota > Metazoa > Chordata > Mammalia > Rodentia > Muridae > Mus > Mus minutoides. Next base: position 24,442 of record LR749818.1, on the reverse strand, counting down.
TTATGCCCCTCTTTTTGTTGTTGTTGTTGTTGTTGTTGTTGCTGCTGCTGCTAGGAGGGAATACCTGACGGTAGCAACTTAACAGTTTATTTTAACTCACAATTTGAAGGGATACAGTCTATCATGGCAAGAAAAAGTATTCGGGAAGGAACAGAAAGTGTCTACATTTCCTCTGCTGTCAGAAAGCCAAGAGCAGAAAGGAAGTGTCTGCTAGTGGGCTATACAGCCTCAAGGCTGTTCCCAATGATCCACTTCCTCCTGCAAGGCTCATAAAGGTTCTCCAACCTTTCCAAACAGTGCTACAAGCTGAGGACCAAGGGTTAAACATAAACCTATGGGGGACATTCCATATTCTAACCACAGGACAGACAGGCTTGCTGCTCAAGGTGAAATTTTCCCACCTTAGACATTGGGATGAGTTTTGTCACCTAGGGACTGGGGAGAGGCATTTTAATCCAGGTCTTGTAGTAGAAAGCTGTGTGTAGCTTCAAGTCCATTTTAAGTGACATTTACTGGGGACAGGCCCATGTCCAGTGTAACACAGCCATTTCTCTTTGCTCAGGGGTGCTAATTCATCTATTCCATAATATCTCCTGTGCTGTATTCCTGGTAGAGCTACCTTTTGAGATGTAAAACCAGCCAGCCAGACCTTTGGTGAGCTCTGGAGACCCCCGTGCTCTTCTCAAGAGTTGTGGTGTTAACCCTGTTAACCAGGTCAGAATCCAGCATGGATAATTACACTCTCCCAGCATTACATTCCTCTATTAACTCAACTGGACACATGACTTCACTTGCTCCCCTGAAAATTTAGCATGACCTGCTGTAACAGGGAACCATTCTCTCCTGTCAACCACAGGCAGGGATATGTGATTCAGCACCTTGGGGGCACTGTTTCCTTCCTAGGGTCTTGCTAATTCTTTAGCATCTCCTGGGGAAACTGGTTTTATTAGGTGAAAGAGTAATTTTCAGCTGAGATGTGCTTTTATGACTTTGTTAACTCCACTGCTGTCTTTAATAGTGATCAATGGTTCCCAATGACCTTTGCAGGAACTCTTGAACCCAGAGTGTACAAAAATGAATTTGCTGAGAAAAAAGAAAGAAAGTGGAGAGAAGTAAGAAGAAGCTTGAGATTGGTAGGAAATAGTATATCTCAGGGATACCTATCACACACACATACACACACACACACACACACACACACACACACACACACACACACATACACGCCACAGAGCCACTTAAAGGCAAGAGAATAGGAACATGGGAAGGCATTTTGGAAAGAGATGGTATCCTAGTTTGTTTTCCATTGGTATGATAAATACCATGAATTAAATAAACTTGGAGAAGAAAGGGTTTATTTGACCTACGTGTTCTGATTATAGCCCATTACTGAGGGTTATCAAGGCAGGAGTTTGAGAAGCAGCAGAGTCAGGAACCAGGAAGGAAAGCTGCTTACTGAATTGTTTTCCAAGGCTGGCTCAGCTTGCTTTCTTGTATAACTCATGGCCACCTGTACAGAGGAATCACCAACCATGGTGGACACGGCACTCCCACATCAATCAGTAATTAAAAAATATAGTGCCCCATAGGCATTATAGACATACCCATAGGCCAATCTGATGAAGGAATTTTCCCAATTGAGGTTCTTTTTTCCCACTTGTCTCTAGTTTGTGTCAAGTTGACAAAAACTAACCAGAATGCAATGCATTTTCAGATAGTATAAAATAGACAAAAATGTATTCTTCACTATATAATAAAAAGAATATCACAAACTTTGTTATGTCAGAGAAGGGGACTTGGGGAGAGGGACGGTATTTTGATAAGTAAAGCTGGAGCAAACATGGAAGCATGCTTGCCATTTCTAAATGATCTAATATCATATGAAATGCCAATTTGAAGATATTTATTCTCCCATCCCCACTCCTGGTAGTAGATGCATCCTCAAGTAGAATTTAAAACATAACTTGAGGCTGAGAAGATGGCTCACGAAGTAAAGTGTTTGCTACATAAGCAGGAGGACATATTCATTTGGATCACCAGAACTCACAGAAATGTAGGCTTACTAGTAATTGCAGCCTCAAAAGGCTGGGATGGAATCTCTAGAGGAAGCTGGCTAGCAAGACTCGCCTCATCAGCAAGCTCTGGGTTTGACTGGGATATCCTGCTTCAGTAAATATGATAGAAAAGCCACAGGGGATGATTCCCAGAACAAACCTCTAGCCTCCACACCCAAATGTACATATAGTCACACTTCTGTGCAATGTACATATACATATGAACACACACCACACATAAATCTAAAAATAGCACAATAAGCTTTTCAATGCAGCAGATTTCATGACAATTGGAAAATTTCCCCCAAAGTTAAATAGGAATTACTTTTTAGTGACCTAGAATTAGGCAAACTAGGCAGTCCACTGATAACAATTTGCATAAGTAGCATAACTAAATGAAACATGCATCTCTGCATTGTGAGATTCCTTTCTGTACAGAATGGCAACTAAAAAACACTCAGGAAAGAGAACTGAGCAAACAGTGAGCTAAAAGCCTCCAGGCTGGTTTATTTTGGTGTCAGCTAATTAGAGTATAAACATCAAGTCTGTCTTTAATTTAAAGGCATCATTATGAATGGGTTGACACACACACACACACATATACACATACAAACACATATACACATACAAAATCACACATTACACTCACACATATACAGACATACATGTATAGATAGATAGATATACATACATACATACACACATACATACACATATAAATGCACATATACATATATGCACTAACATTTATACATATATACATACTTTAGAAAAGTAAAATAAATCTTCTCTTAAATCAGATCATTATATATTACACTATGACTTTCATTTAATCCTGGAAATTCTCCCTCTATGGGAAAATGCCCAATGTCATCAAAGGGGTAAAAGATCATAGATTTATACCTAAGAGTTATATATTTATTAAAGAGATATCCTGTGAGTTTCAAAATCTAGGGCAATGCTCTGTTATCTAGCCATGTATATTTATTTGAGTGAGTATGTGCAGATATACCTATAGATACAGGTAAACCTATAAGTATGCACATGTATTCAGAACCCAGAGGTCATTTTGTCTTTCTTACTTGGTCATCACCTTATTATTGGACAGGGTCTCTCACTGAAGACAGAGAACACTACACTGGGTAGAGTGTTGGCCAGCCCGCCTCAGGAAATCACCTGTCTCCACCTCCCCACTGCTGGGGCTGTAGACACATACCATGGCTCCTGGCTGCTTTTTAAATTTTTATTTTATGTGTATAGGTGTTTTTCCTATGTGTATGTCTGTATATCACATGCATCGTGGTTCCTACAGAAGCCAGAAGAGGATATTGGGTCATCTGAAACTGGAGTTCCAGGTGATTGTGAGCTACTATGTGGGTGCTAGGAGTCAAACTTCAGTCCACTGGAAAGGGTAGCCAGTACTCTTAACAGCTGAGCCATTTCTCTAGGTCTACCTGATTTATTTTATATGGGGATCTGAGTTCAGGTTTATGCAGCAACATGTCTCTGAATAAACCATCTCCCTAGTCTACATCCCACAAAGACTTGGTATTGCAACTCAAGGTCATCATCTGCAAAGTTTATACTCAAGAATTGTGCAATCATGTTACACACACACACACACACACACACACACACACACCACAAAGTAAGTCTTGTAATGTTTTAAGTAAACTTACAGTTTTGTGCATTGGGTCTAGTTCTGAGCTATCCCTGGCTCCACCTGGTTTACTAGAAATGATGAGACAACCAGAAGTTCATTCTAACGAAGTAGGGAGGGGTAGTCAACGCACCCCAACCTCCAATCTATCGGTTATCTTTCAACAGGTCTGGCATTAAGTGGGACTACAGCCCAAAACTCATGCAGGGGAACACTGAGCTCTGGGGAGGTGAGAATGTCTGCTTTACTCTTGTGTAAACTATTCACCTCCTAATGCAGCTGCTGTTTCAGTTGAATGGCTGGTCAGCTTTTCCTTTGCATAAAATCATTTGACATATTGAATCTTGAGAGCCAGGGTGACTCAGAAGTGACACTAATTTATTGATCTTTCTTCTAAGGAGAAAACTCCCTGGTGGAAATTATTTTAAAGATTCAGACAGATTCTGCTCCTGTTATATTCTGAAAATCCAGACACAACAGCCAATACAAAAGGTTATTGGAAAGAGCAAATGCTTGGCACATTGTGCACACATTGGCACATATGCTTCTTTTCCTAAATGCACCCATCAAGTAATACCCAGCTTAATTTTGTCCAGCCTCAGGCAATCTGCTCAAATTCAGAGTCCTAAACTTTTCAAGCAGTGGGTATCGTTCAAGGTGTAATGGCACACTGATGACATTCTTAGAGGCACAGCAGGATTGACAGTGAAAAGCTAAAAATATTACTAGTGTACCAATTTTAGAAATTAAACTGTAGGGAGATTATGCTATACAAATCTTAATACCAAATTCTAGCACCAGGCAGCCTGTGGCTGCATCTTAACCCTGCTCCCCCGACCCCCCTCCTCTGCAGCAATCTTCTCTGATCTGTGGGAGACACATGTTAAACTTCCTAGTGTTTCAACTGCCTAAAACCACATATAGTGCCAAGCTTCATATAGCACATTATTATTTCCATCCAAACATGCGATATATATTTCAGTTAACGAATTAGGAGTAATGAGAAATTAATAACAATATTTTTGTGAACGTAGTCTCTTATAAAACACCTTATTATATTGCACTCATACTCAAGGTAATGTGAAGTGATACAGTGTTTATGTGACATTAGGTGAAAATTAACGAGAGCAATATGGCATAATGAGATTTATAAGCAAGCTGTAACTGAACATAGCACTCTGATGATGTGACAGTTGATCTGATAACTGGGACAGTTAAGGAATTACATGGTAGGTAGTATATACCCTATGGATATGCTGAATGGAAGGATGGCTCAGAAATTAAAGTATGGGTAGTGTATATGGTGTGGATATGCTGGATGGAGGACTAGTTCTCACCCTGAGCAGACTGAGATAGTAAGAGATCTAGATCATTATGCTACTCAGAAGAGTGTACAGTCTAAACCCACAAGTCCTTTATTATTGAACTGTGCTTGATGATGGTGTTATTTTTCTTATTGCTTGGACCAAATACCTAACAAGAAGTAATGTAATGGAGGAAGGGCTTATTTTGGTTTCTAGTTTAAGAAGAGATATTGTTCATTATGGTAGAGAAGACAGGGCAGTGGGAGTGTAAGGTAGCAGGTCACACTGCATCTGTACTTAGGACGTAGTAAAATACATACAAGAAGTGAGGTTATCAAGTCTCAAGGTCCAGATAGTCTCTTAGCTAGTCTCTACCTCTTAAATGTTCTGAAACTGTCTCAAACAGCAGAACTAGCTGGGGACCAAGTGTTGAAAGACACTTACCAATGGGGGACATTTTACATTCAAACCTTAGCATATAGGTAACTAAAAGGGGGGGGGAGCTATTTATTATGAGTGAGGAGAGACCACTGTGTATTCACCCAGCCAACGGACTCCTGCATTCTCAAAGGGAGTCTTCATGAGCTGTCTTAGCTGGCTTAATAATACTTTATGATCTGTAAGTCAACCGCCCGTGAAAATAAAAAAAAACTTATTTTTATCTCAGATGCACAGAACAATTTAATTTTTAAATTAATGTAAAAGCAAAAGGCGCCCTGATCCCAGTGAGATACGTCTGCTCTGCATGACTGTGTAAACACAACTCAATTGCTGTGAGAATTAAAGATGGATCAACAAAATCAATAGTTAATTGTGTTACTCTGGGTTTTTCATTTCAGATCTAATCTGTAAAGAAGGTCCAGGGGAGGTTTGCTTTTGATTTTCTTAAAATATTATTTAAAGCCCTCCTGTCACGCCAAAGGGTTCACAGGGGTCTTCACATTATTTCCATAAGTTATTTGGGTTATAAGTAGTCAAGGTCATATCGATTGCCCGGCCTCTCCTGGTCTCATTTTTAAATTGTGTATCATTATTGGGCAAGCTGCCTTGCATTTAGGCCAAACCAACTTTATTGTAAAAATAACACCATGTAATTCATGTCTGGGTACCAAACATAGTCTATTTCTTGCATGGTAGACTAACTTTATTTTTTTTTTCATTCATTTAATTTTTTAATTACACGTGTGTATCTCCATGTGCATATGTGTACTTGTGAGACAGTACCCAAGGAGGCAAGAAGAGGGTGTGAGAGCCTCTGCAGAAGGAGTTACAGGTGGGTGTGAACTCCCTGAAATGGGTGCTAGGACTAAGCTCAGGTCCTCCCCAAGAGCAGCAGGTGGGTGTAACTAACAAACCACCTCTCTAGCCCTGAAATCTTCTTTGATATATTTCATGATGATACTCATAGCTGTGAAGCAGATGCACATCTTTAATCTCCTCAAAAATCAACAAAATAAATAATGCGGAGGCTTATGGGACGACATTACTGTTACTTGGGAACCTGGCAGAACGCAGAACCAGCTGGGAGATGGGCCTCTGAGTATGCCTACTCGGGCCTGTCTTGATTGTGTTAATTGAGATGGGAAGACCAACTCAACATTAGTGGCATCATGCCCCGGCTAGGTCTAGGACAGTGTTTGTTAGCTGAGAGATGGAGCTGTACATTAGCGAGTGTTCATTTGATACTGTCTTCCAACTGCAGGTGCAATGTGACCAGCTGCTTCAAGCTTTATCTGCCTTCATGTTCCCATCGTGATGGACATGACCCTAGATGAACACATTCCTCCTTATGTGGTTTTGTCAGAGTGTTTTATCACAGCCTCAGGAAAAGCAACTGAGATATATGGTCATATGTGGCCTGGGAGGCAGTACTGTGGGTGATCCTATAGGATGGACTATCCAGTCTCACATCCCAAAGTGACCAGAGGGAGGCACTACTGCTTGAATAGAGCTCTGGGACTTTCTTCAGGTCTCATTAGTGTGGGCCAATGAGGAAAAGGGGGCGGGCACATGGAGTTTCTTCCTATTCAGGGAGATGTACAATATCATCCTGAGACCCACTGAGGTACCATGAGGACTACATTGGACCTTGTTATATTACAATGGAGCTAAATATGTAATGTTTGAATTTCTTTTTCCCTTTAAAGCGCAACCTTTCATATAATAGCTTAAGCCTTGCTCTCTTGCTCACACATTGTTAGAAGCCTCCATCCATTTCAGAGACTAGAGGCAAAATAATTTGTGAAATAATGAATCATTTTCCCCCTCGCCATCGTGTCTAGAAATCCCGTGATTATTTTGCCGTAGCAGACAATGACCTTCTCAAAGGAGGCCTATCAAATGCTCAAGATTAATAATGAGAAGGTCTCTTTCTCCTGCCTCGGGCAAAAAGAAAAAAATGCAGAGAGGGAAAAATGTTTGTGAAAGTGTCGATATGTTCATCTGTGGGTGAGCAGCAGCGTGCTCTGCGTGAAACAGAAGTTCCTTTGCTGCTGTGGATCCTGTGACCCCATTCCACAGACTGTCAGGGCACAATGCTTGGAGGGACCTTGAAGGAGACACTAGAGCCCTTCACCCAGTAAGTGGGAAATGAAGAGTTTTCAGGAGGCAGGCAGAGCTTTTGGCTCATGCACAAATTCCCTAAAGGAAAGAAAGCTCCAGCTAATGCCATCTCCCACCATTGAGACAAACATGGTTCCAATTTACTAACTCTAGGAGCTAAAATTAATAATAAACTCGCTCTTCACCCCTTGATACTGTCCATAGTCCTTCCTTCTCCCCAGGCAGCACAGGGAGAAGGAGGTCTCTCCTATTTTCTTCTCCATGGAAACAAGGTTCTTGAAAAGTAGGTGGGGCCTGCAGGGAAAACAGCAGCTTCTCCAGGATTTAAAGGCTCTGGAGTCACAGAGGAGAACAAGACTAGCTTCAAGAACCAGGGATACCTCTCCATCTTTTATGGTTCTAGAATTTGTGTCTTGTTCAGTTTATGAGCAGCTAAACACATAGACCTTAATTTCAGGGGGAAAAATTACCCAATATCCCCGGGCCAGTGAGATGACTTGCCATGTGAACCCAATGACCCAGGATGCACATAAAAATAGAAGGAGAAAGCCAACTCTGCAAAGATGTCCTCTTAAAGCCACATGTGTGCTGTGGTACCTGCAGCTACATACATATGCCAAGTGACATATGCATAGGCATGCATACCTATATCCAGTCATCATCACCACCACTACCACTACCACTACCACCACCACCACCACCACCACCACCATCACCGCTACCACCACCACCACCACCACCACCACCATCATGTAGATGTGAAGTGAAAGCAGGGGGGAAAAGAACTATTGCCACACAAGCTGAAAATGTCAACAGACTCAACCAGGCAGTACCCAGAAGCATCAGGGGGCAAAGATCACAGGGCTCCGAGGGCAATCTGAGGAGCAGTGAGGCAACCAATGATTCAGGAGCTGCAGATAAAATTAAGGTTGCTCAGCAACATCTTGATGAAAGGTCACTAGCATGCCAATATAGATGAGGCATATTACTTAACTAGCTGTTGGGGGATCACAATGGGCAAGATTTTGAGCCCAGCAGGGCAGTCTCCAGGCTCTGGTCCACATATCTTACACTCTCTAAAATGTTTTTCCCGTGGGCTGATGAGATGGCTCAGTCATCAAAGTGCTTCTCGCACAAGCATGAGAACCAAGTTTGATCCCCAGAACCTGTGTCTAAAGAGCTGGGCATGGTGGCCAGTGCTGAGGAGGGAGAGACGTTTGGATCTTGTTCGGAGGCTCACTGGCCAGCCAGTAGAGCTTACTAGGTTAGTTCCAGGTCAGCGAGAGACTCTGACTTAAAACCTAAGAACAATGTCCTGGAATGACATCTGAGGTTATGGACAGCTTCCATATGCATACACACACACACACACACACACACACACACACACACACACATGCCTGCCCATGTACCTCAACACAAATAAAGGCATATATATACACATGTGTGCTCTCCCACACGTGTACCCACATAAATATGTATGCAAGTACATAAACCTGCATACCTATCAATGCATGTGAGCACATGGAAATGCAAGCATATACCCATACATCCTCACAAATCACCCATTCATCTCCTGAGACACAAGCACTGGGAAATCTCAGAATCATTTGCTATCTAGGAGGCACCTCGTCCTCTCCCCAGTCCTCTGCGGAGCAGTATTGTGGAAAGCGCTAGACAACACTATGATACATCTGTTTGCTGATATTGCTCCACCTGCCATGTAGGGGTGATGCCTAAAATGTCTTCATGCCCCTGTGCCACATGCCTTACACACAGGCCATGTGTGTTAGAGAATCCTTGTCTGGTCCTTTGTTTTCCTCTAGAAGTATATCTTTCACCCCTGAACACCTTTTCATGCCTTTGAAAGTAACTGAGTTCCAAGAATGAGATGCTGGCCTCGTCAGTCTTGTCATATCCTGAGGGGCAGTCAGTGTCTAACCATGCGGAAGATATCTGGGTTTCCTTTGTTTAGAACTTGTGCATAAACATGAATGTAATGACTTCCTCAATTGGTAGGTGAATGGCAAAACAAAATTTGTTTTCCAGAAAACTCTGATTAACATGTACTTTGAAGAGACATCTCCACTGCCAGAAGCCAGGTGCCCTGAAAGACTTCTCCTCCACAAACCTGAAAGCACACTGAGTACAAAACACATTAAAGTGAATAGGGTCAGATCACACAGTGGGGCTGGAGAGATGGCTCAGTCAATAGAGCATTTGCCTAGCAAGAACAAAGATCTGAGTTTGATTCCCTGAACCCATATAAAAGTGCCTGGTGTGGTGATGTGCACTCGTCACCCTAGCCCTGGGGAGGATAAGTTAGGGGGAATCCCTGGGACTTGCCAGCTAGCCAGTCTAGCCTACTTGGTGAGTTCCAAGCCAAGATCGGTAGCAACCTGAGGAATGGTACCTACGGCTTTCATTTGGCTTCCATGTGTGCCTGCACAGACAAACACACAGAACCCAAGATTTAAAGAGAGCTGTGGAAAGGCCTTGAGGCCCTCAATGGGCTCATCTGGATATCTTCATCACCTTAAGAGGATTCTGTTCAAGCTGTGTCTTTGGGTCCATAGGGAACCTCAATGTGGCAGAAGCTGCCACATGTAATAGGCAGCAGGTTTTTTTCTTTCACGTCAAAACTGACATAGGTTTGAAGGGAGATAATTGCTCAATTCTCAAGAACCCAGACTTGCAGTTAGTTAATTATGAGTGGGCTGGTGTTTCTCTCTACTGGACCTCAGGTCTGATTTTCTTGCTACACATGTCTACAATTTTCTTAATTGACTTGGAAAATAACGTCCCTTAAATCTGTTTTAAAGAAGTTACTGGCATAGTTTGTGTTAGGGTGGGGCACTGTGGAGATACTAGCTCGGTCAGTACAAAGCTCACTGCGCGCAGCCTAAGAAGCTGGTGTTCCATCCACGGCAGCCATGTAAGAAGCTGGGTGGGTTGGCATGTGTTGCGATTCCAGAACTACAGAGGCAGAGACAGACCTATCCTTGGGGCTTGATGGCCAGATACCCTAAAGCATTCCGAACCACCAGTGAGTGCTTTGTGATGACAGTGCCTGAGTTACAACATATGAGGCTGTCTTCTGTCTTCTGTATCTATGTACACACACACACACACACACACACACACACACACACACACACAATTCAGGATTATCAAGGGATTACTAAAAATTGTGAAACTGACCCCAAAACTATATCCATTGGGAAAGGACCAGGAAAAAGGCTATGTTGAGAGTCCAAACCTTCTAGGCACAGACATTTTTGTCCCTTACCCCCACCCACTTTTGTGGTTTTAGAGAATAGCTACAAAAATTTCGTCTTAAGCATGGGGGGAAAAAATCAAGCTATTTTCTACAGGAATGTTGATGTACATTTTGGTCTATTGGTCATTGCCAATAAAGATAGCCTGCTGTATGCCATCTAGAAAAATAAAAATAAAAGAACACTTCTGAGGACCACAGATATTGCTTGCATGCAAATATGTGTACCCCATCTGGATCTGCAGTATCCACGCAAAACATTGGATGTGGTAGAGGTCACCTGCAACCAGACTGCTGGTGGGATGGGCACTGACAGAAGATAGAGGCTTGAATTGTTGTGAGCCGTGAGTTCATGGAGAGATCCTATCTCCAGAGATAATATTAGCAGCTACAGAGAAGGATACCTGATGTTGTGTGACCCCTGGTCTCTATATCAGCACACATGCATCCCTTCCCCAACTCCCCATCCCCTACACCCTACAGAAGCAAGGTGAAGGATGTTTTACCTCATGTGGCCAGAGTTTCATCAGTGAGGGCAGGTAGCCTTAGTTACATGGGGGCAACTATCAAGGTTACTCTCCTGCTGGCCTCAACAGCAAAACAGGAATGACTCCTTTGCCATGCCACGATGAGGTAGTAACTAAAATATCTAATTAATCTGTGAATGAATTATGGTCCAAGAAACATACTACTTTATAATCAATTTTAAGTGAGTCCCTAACTAAAGAAGACGAAGAAAAAGCTCTAAGATTATGAGAGGTCGGCACATCCTGTTCTCTGTGACTGATGATTTTAAGAGGGGATGGGGATAATTTTACAATCCATCAAGATTTTTGTCATCTCAAAATCATGCCTCCCAATGCACGCTGTAAATTAATTTTGGAATTTACATATTTATTAAAAATTGTATTGAACACAGCAGGAAGTGAGTCCTATTTGAATAATAAAATAACTTGTTATTCTATTGGAGATTAAAAATAAAAAAATGTAAAATATTTTATCTTCAGGTAATAACCACATAAATTGCTCTCTGAGTTAGTTAAACTGATAATTAACATGCGCCAGAGGCTTTGACAGAATATTAAAGATAATCCCAAATATCCCCACTGGGTGGGGGGATTAAAAGAGTTCTCACAATAAGAATCAGGGGAAAGATAAGCAGGGAGAGACAGATTGTGCTTGGCCAGGGTACACCCTGCAAGCAGGGTCACATCACTTTGGGACAGATGCACCATGGGATCCCTGAGGCTTGACTCTTGGAAGAACCACTTGCTTTCATTTGAAAATGTCCTTTGAAAGATCTTTGACCTGCTCTCCCTGATGCTTTGGTTGAATTCCCAAAGGATGTCACATCCCAGATGTCCTCATCCTGGGAGGACCCTGGGGAAGGCAGGACAATCACTAGAAGGGCCTGGGGTTGTAATCACAGGATGATGTCATTCTCTACATGGCCACAGGTAACCACTCTAGAGTAACTTCCAAATCTAACATCAAGTTATAGGTCTCTGGTGTGAACAGCTGGAGTATATGGGGAATAATGAGAGGGGTAAAGGGCTGGTGGGTTGCCTCATGTCCTCCTTAGCAGAATGGAGAGAAAAAAAAAATAACACAAAGTTGAGATGGTTCAGTCAGCACAGGACTTGCCTGGAAAGCCTGAGGACCTGACTTGGTTGCTCAGAACCCTGTAAAAAGCTGGGCACAGTGACAACTAGCCGGTTTAGCCCACTTGGTGAAGTTATGTTACCCTGTCTCAAATACAAGGTTGCAAGTCCCTAGGAGGAAATAGGCAAGGTTGTCTTGGCCTCTACAAGCATGTGCATACATATGCACATGTGCACCGGCAGACATTCTTGTAGTCCCGTCCAACAAACACCCCCCCCCTCACATAAACAAACAAGCAGACAACTTGGGAAGAAATGGTACTAGGAATCGATCTCTTTAGAGACTCATCCCATAGGAGAGAGCCAACCCCTGACACTGTTAATGATACTCTGCTATGTTTGAAGACAGGGCCCTGGCGTAACAGTCTCCTGAGAGGTTTCATCAAGCAGTGGATGGAAACAGATGCAGTGACCCACAGCCAAACGTCAGGCAAAGCTTGGAGTCTTGTGGAAGAGTGGAGGATAGGACTGAGCGAGCTTGAGGGGTCAAGGACACCACAAGAAGACCTACGGTGTCAACTAACCTGGACCCGTGGGGTCTCACAGAGATGGAACCACCAACCAAAGAGCATGCAGGGGCAGGATGTAGGCCCCCTGCACACCTGTAGCAGACATGCAGCTTGGTCTTCATGTGGATCCCCTAACAATTAGAGTAGGGTCTATCTCTGACTGTGGTCTGCCATCAGGTCCCCTTCCCCTAACTGAATTGCCCCATTAGACCTTGGTGGGAGAAGATGTCTTTAGTCCTTCTGCAACTTGATGTTCCGGGGTGGGGGTGGGGGGGTACCCAATGGAGGTTTCTCCTCTGAGGAGACGGGAAGGAGGCAAAGGGGAGGGATCTGTATGGGTAGGACTGACAGCAGAGGAGGTGGGAACTGCGATTGGCATGTAACATGAATAAATAAATTAATTAAACAAATTCTTGGGGGCAAGAAGGAAGAAAAATACCTGTTTTCCAGGAATTTCAGCTTAATCATGGCTCTTTCTTTCCACAGGGGACTCAGGGTGAGGTGTTATCACCGCCTTTAAGAAAAAAGGAGAATCCCTTCATGACGTTCCCAAGGTGAGGGGCTTGGCTGACACTGCATCTCTATGCAGACCCCAGCGCTAATACCTAGCAAGGATGTGTCCCCTCCCCTTCCCACGTCATAGCTAGCACAGATAGCCTCAGAATCCTTAACACAGCAATTCAGGCAACCGATGTCCAAGAATTGTTTTGGCATTGAGAGAAAAGCTATCGAGCTCCCACCACTTTGTGTGTGTGTGTGTGTGTGTGTGTGTGTGTGTGTGTGTGTGTATACAGATATCACAGATATCTACTTGTGACTGTGTGCAATTAATGTGAAATACACATGCCCATGTTTCATGAATGGAATCTTGCAGTTGCCTGTTATTTCCCTCAGATCTCTAGTCACTTTCCTTTTGTAGGTTTTTCTCGGATCATTATAGCTATATTTCCTGGGTTCTCTCTGACCTGGGGATGTTCTGCCAGTGAGAGTCAATGGCACAAGTCTGGGTATGAGGAAGAGAAAGCGCTTTCTGCCTTTGTCCTACTGAGCCTGACAGCTCTTCATCTTTCTCATTTGCCATCTATCCTAGGGCCATTTCTTGTGGGTGAGTGGTCCAGCCTTTGGCCTGTCATACCATCTTTGTCACTTTCTCTCCATCTGGGAGGTAGCTGTGAATTCCTGTTTCTGCCGAGCTCTGGATCACTCTGTCTCTCACTCAGCACCTCTGAAGACACTAAACCTTGTGTTAAATCCCGTTAGCTGAAAGACCTGAAGTACTTCTGTTTGCAACCTAGACTCTGGCTAATAACAGCAGAAAGTGCTCTGTGTTCTGCTTTCAAAATACACACAATCTAGGGCTGGATTTCCAGCCAGGAAAGGAAGATGCTGCCAAGCCTGACTATTTGAGTTTGTTCCCTAGTACACACATGGTAGAAAGAGAGAACTGACATGCACACATTGTTCTCTCACCCACATGACATGGTCATGAATGTGCTCACATACACACACACACACACACACACACACACACACACACTTAAGAAAGGAGGTATTAAAAATACTTTAAAATCCCATCATCTAAACCCAGTCACTCTCCACTACCTCTTGTCTGCTGTTCTCATTTTCCTATTGGTGGCCACTGCTTCTTAAATGTGGTTGCACGCTCATTTCCTAGGAGCCTGTTCCCGACACAGAAGTCACTATATTCCTTGGAAACTAAATCATTACCCTGCTTAAATGTCTCCCACCGTTCCCTTTGCTGAGACTGAAACCTTGAGCTTTTCTGCTGCCAATAAAGTCTTACACACTGGCTCCTGAATTCTCCATCCTGGCTTCCGGCCGTTCTCTCGCTGTGCTCTGTTCGCCCTGGCCCGGGACATACTGCACTTGCACTCAGGACCTGCTGTACTATGCCCATAAGCTCCAGCACATACCACCCATCAAAACTTTATCTAACTTCTTATTCAAGCATCCGCTCTTCACAGAGACCCCAGTCAATCAGTCTCTGGAGGCAGTGGGCTCATGATTGCAGATGTACCCATTTTTATCCATTTAAAGCATGTATATCATTGGGTTGCCTAGATTTATCAGTGATGAGGCGTTCATGCCACCAGGCCCCATGATCTGAATTCAATCCCTGGAAACACACAGTTAGAAAGAAAAACACAACGACAGGAAATTGTCCTCTGGCCCCCACATCCACACCGTGTTTCACAGGTATGCACACGAATGGGCACATGGACACACACACACCCTAATAGATGCTTTAAATGCATACATCATTAGTTGAAATTTTACAGTCATCTGTCAACAGCCACAGTTCCAGAATGCCCTCACATTCCTGAGGTATGCCCAACAGCCATAGGTGATTCACCTATACATTTACAATGGTCCCATCTACTGTGAAACAACCTCTGGATTTCTCACAGCACCTGTCATGCTGTAAGTGCTATAGCTGTTACCCTGCATTGTTTAGAGAATAATTATGATTTAAGAATGTCTTCACATGTCCTGTATAGGTGTGCTTTGGTTTTCAATGTTTCATTCAGGCTTGGTTGATTCCTTGGCTGTGGGGCTTGTAAATAGGAAGGCTTACTGCATTCCATCTTGTTTATTTCTTTCTCAGCTAAAATAAGGCAAGGACTTAGTCCTTTTTTTTTTTTTAATTTGTTCTATCTACTATGCCCAGAATGACACCTATTAAACAGCATGAAACACATAAATAGTTTTGAATCAATGAATCATAAATGAGAAACTTATATCACACTGTGAAGTACAAGCAGTGCTGGGAAATAATTAGCTGTAGTGTTAGAATAAAAGCAAACATGTAAACATCTTTCTAATTAAGTCACTACAAGGTTTGAGATGGGAACCAGGGAGTCGCTGGCTAGTTCTGCTGTAAGCCAAGTGAGCAAAGCCCAACCGCAGCCTCCCAGTTACCTCCCTGCCTTTTCATCGGCCCCACTGATGTCTCTGGGTCACCATTCCTTCCTTGTACCTGTGGTGTACTTGGGAAATACCCCTGTGACGGCTGGCCAGTACTGTTGACTTGACAGAATCTAGAATCACCCAAGAGGCAAGCCTTTAGGGATGCGATTGATCACCTTCACTGGCGTGAGAAGACCCATCTAGACTGAGGGCAGGAGCATTCCCTGGGCTGCAGACGATGGGACAAGAAGCTGAGTGATTGAAAGCATTCACACATCTTCCTGAGCCTCCTGGCTGTGGACAGGGTGTGAACAACTGCTCCGAGCTCCTGTTGCCATGACTTCTCTAACACAGTGAGCTTTACCTGTGAGCTGGAGATGCCTCTGTCTCTTGAGCTGCTTTTGCTAGTGTATCATATCACAGCCTCAGAGAAGTAACCGAGAGGAAGACTTTGAACTCTGCCTGTGACAAAGGGACCCAATGACTTGCAGATAGAGCCCTTTGGTTTGCTTGTTTTGATTATGCAAGTTAGAAAAACATCTCTGAGCTATCCAGGGGTCTCCAGCTGCTTCTTCTGCTACAAACTACAGCTACCTGCAGTTACTTTTTAAAGGCACTGGCTATGCCAGGTCCCAAGCAGGTCCAAGTTGATCTCTCCTTGTTGAAGTTAAAGGCTTTGTAATACCTCTGCCCTATTATCTTCTCCTTTTAGCTTCAGGTGATTGTGTAGATTGAACTAAGCCCCTGCCCTCAACTAAGAGGCACTTCAGCCCCTCACATCTGGACTTTATTTGGAAATAAGCTCATACTGGATGTAAGCAATACACAAAACACATGAGGAACAGGGAGCTGGCTCAGTTGATAAAGTGCTTGCTTGATAAGCATTAGGACCTAAGTTCCTATCTCCAGCCTCTGTGTAGAAAGGCTGTACCTGGTAACCCCGACAGTTGTTATTAGATTTTGATTGTTTCTTTGCTTCATCAGAACCCTCCTATTTAGGGTGAGCAGATGTTTGTTCACATATCCCTGGGGAGGGGGATTACACAGCATTCATGTTAAAACACCAATGAGTAGTGTTAGGTGTTTATAATTCTAGACCTGAGGATGAAGAGAGAAGGACCCAGGTCCAAGTCCTAAACATGATTGAGCTAGTCAAAATCCTTCCCTGATGCCTTCCCCTGAGCTGAGAAGCTATGGGCAATTGTGAGCTATGGGGGAGCGAGATTAATTTTTCTCTGGAGTTATGGTATGCTCCAGGGGATGCCCCCACACCTAGTCATACACAAGCAACAGTAATAAACTCAGTAGGATATCAAAAAGAAAAAAAGAAGACGTAAAGTTGGGGGAGGGCTGTATTAGGGGGATCACAGGAGCTTTGGAGAGGAAATATGCAGTGGGTATGATCATAATAGGAGATCTATATCTATATCTATATATATATATATATGAAATTCTCCAATAGTAATTTAATAATAAAACCAAAATTTAGAAGAAATCCCAAAATGTATAGCACCCAAGGAATGATGCCCATGGTAACTCCTTAGCCTCCACATCCATGTGCACACATGTGTCTGTGTACCTACATACATATATACATATACTCATGGACATATACACATAAGCACACACACGTGTACACACACATATACTCATGGATGTACACACACACACACACACACACACACACAAAGACAGATCACAGCAGACTAGAGTGGGGTCTCAGTGCAATACAACTGATCTCACTGGAGGAAAAGAACAGGACAAAAAAAAACCCTGGATGTACATGGGAAATGCTATAACGAGACTCACACACAGAGTGGCTGCCACGTCCATCAGTGGCATGCAGAGATGGCAGAGTCTGTAGTCATCTAAAACACCAAGGCCTAGAGCTAGGAGAGAAGCCCAACCCCATGGGTGCTCTGCCTTCAGATCTCCAGCCTCTAGAATTGGGAAGAAACCCCTTTATTTCATTTAACTTTGCTAGTGTCTGGAAGTCCATTACAACCTCCCCTAGGAAACAGCACAGACTGTCTATAAAATATGTATTGTTTGTAACAGTAGTGACCTTGAAACTCTCAAACCCCACAACTATACACTTACAAGGATTTTAATATTCTTAAGTGATGGAAAGAAGAAAGAACAAACTTGTAGAATTTTTTTTCTCTTGAAGCTTTATTGTTTATTGAACTTAAAAACAAGATTCCTGAAGATGAAAAAAAGCACTTTGGTTTTAACTGTCATTTGAAATTATGATTTCATTAATTCTGTAAAATGAAAAAGTACTTCATTTGAAAAGGAAAAGTAATCAGAAAGAAAGGAAGTTATATTTGCTTGATCAGAAAACAGCTGGGTGCAGTGTTGTCGCATGGGAAGTTTTTTTCAATGTCTGACCCACTGGCTCCAAAGAGTGACAGAGGGGCTCTAAGAGTAATATCTTCCTACAAATTTGCACTTGGTCCAAGACTCATTTTAAGACTCTAGTCTCCAAGCTTGCTTTTTTAAAAAAGTAAATGCAGATTGAAGTACTTAATAAGAAGTAGAAAATTCTGGATTTGGGCCCAGGATTCTAATCCATCTAGAATTTCTCTCCACGACATGCCAGGGGAATACACCTGGTGTGCTGTAGATATAAATGGTTGAACGTCCTGCTCTCCTTCAGAAAGGATTCCTAAACAAGAGTGTGAGCTACAGACTCACCCACACTCACGCCATCTGGCATGTGAGCACTGCACAGCCGACTGTATACTTTATGATATCTCCCCTACAATCGCGTAAACATGAATTGGCTCTCTCTAAAGTCCCTGCTGTATTGTGAAAATTACATTGGATCAAGAGCGAGGGTGAGCGTGGGTGGGTTCCTTCTCCACCAGCATGGGCCTTGTTGCCTGCATCTGTTCTGGCAGCTCTAACCCATCCCTGAACCTAGAGGCTTAGGAAAAGATCTATTTTCTCCTTGTAGAGGATAGAACACACAAGACCAGGCTGTCCAGAGACCAGGGGAGGACCTCACTGGTTTGATTCCATCTTCTCCTGTGTTTCATGTAGGGAAAGGAGATGAATAAACTCTCTGGTGTCATTTTTGAGACACAACTTAAGACATTTTATGTGAATTTATGTCTTTCTTTTATTCCTTTTTAAGTTAGTACACAAAGTTTTAGGTTTCATTATGGTATTTTTAAACAAAACTTGGCTTGACTGATTTTTCTCCTCCTGACTCTTCCTCATCCCTGGCTCCGAGCTGTGTCCTGTCTTCCCCAGCAAACTCTTTTTGAGTTTCCTTTTTGATGGGTCCTTATTTCCTCTGTTCCTCAACACCTCATTTACCCATGTCTTTTCCACTCTAGTTTCACTCTGTGCAAGAGCATGCATGTGCACACGAATGCACACACATGCACACACACACATTAAAAGCCAGACTATTAGTACAAGCACTATTGTCTCTCTGAGTCAGGAGCTACACTAACACTCAGATGCTTCCATTTTCCCACAAACATCAGACTTTTACTTCATGAGAACTTCTCTCAATACATAATAACTCCCTAAAAGCCCAAATGCTAAATATCATTACTGTGGAGGTTAGGTTTCAACATGCATATTTTGTCAGGACTACACATTCAGTCAATATCAGGCAGTTCTACATAAATCCATGGACCCATGACTGTCAAGTCTCTGCTCATATAAAAAGAAGAGGTCTGCTCTACTAATGAGAATGGTAAATTATTCTCTTAGGAAGGGCCCAGAGCTTTAAAGAGTAACATGTCTTGCTTGATCTGGAAGTTTTGTAGCAAGGGACAACTGGCTCAGTAATGGAGAAGACAATCCAGAGAGTCTGGTAACATCCACACCATGAGCAAACTCATGGCACTAGAGTCCTTTATTTTGTGGTTCCAAACCATGACTCCCAGTGATTTCTAAGGAATGACAGTTCCTGAGAATGCCATAACTAAATTGGCTTCTTTTGGAGGAAATGAACCAGCCTCCATCCCATTAACTTTCAACCTTTGGTGAATATAAGAAACAGTGAACTCAGAAAGGAAGCCTTCTAGTATGGAACTGTCTTCTAGCTGCAATAGAGCACAAGGATGCTTTTGCCAAGCCCACCCCTGCTGGCTTGGCTACTGTTGGATATACATGCAGGTTTGCATTCTCCCCAACAAACTGTTTTCTTCTTTTCAGTATTGCACATTTAACCTAGTGTCATCTTCTACAATTTTTTTACACGAGGAGGGATGAATATACATGTATGAAATTATCAAAAAGGGTAATTAATGAAAATACCTCATTTTTATTGTTAGAGGGAAAGAATTCTTTAAAGGGAGTGATCGATGGTTGAAACTAGTTGAGAAGTCACATATATAACTATGTAATTGAACATTTCCATTAAGAAACCATTCAACCAACAAAAATTCTGCCCATCACCCCCAAACATAAACAAACAAAAAATGACTCACAGCCTCTAATTCCAGAGCCCTTGGCCTTACTAGAGAGCTTAACCATGTGTATTCACTATGTATAAACCCAAACGGAAGGAGAGAAAGTTCCAACTTAGGAAGTATCCCTAAATACAGTGGTTGTGCTAACCACATATAAGTGAGGATACATCAGAGTGAGGGGAAGAAGGGATGAAAGGAGGTGCCAGCTAAGGAGGTGCCGGGGGCAGGGGGGTGCAGAGCAATCTCAGGAAGCTGGACTCTCTATGGCTCCCATATCATAACAGCAGTTATGGAAGTATAGTGCCCTCGGAGGGGTTCGTACTTGAGGCCAACAGCTAGTATCCATTCTCTTGATGAACAGAGGTCAGTTGAGTTGGAGTTCTGTTTTTCTACTGTTATCATTAAATTTCAGAGTCCCAGCTTACCGGCCCTAGTCATCTTCTGTTACTCTTGGCTGTTAACCCCTCTGAATATATCTTTGTTTCAGATAGCATTTTCTACTGTGAAATCCTGGGGGTTTCTCAAGAAATCAGAGTAACTCATAGACATGGCTAGAGAGATTGGTCAGTAGTTAAGGTTGCGTTCATTTCTATCAGAAGACCAGAGTTTGAATCCCAGCACCTACGTTGAGTGGCTCACAAATATATGTAGCTCTAGTGCCAAAGGAATCTAATGTTCTATTCTAGCCTTCATGCACCCACAGACATGTGCCTGCACACACACACACACACACACACACACACACACACACACACACACAAACATATACATACAAACTCACATAAATAAAAGACAAATACATCATTAAAAATAAAATAACTAACAGAACACTAACATAGACAGAAAAAAATGGAATTGTTGCAGGCAGAGGGAAAGGGGTGAGGGAATGTCTCAGAAAGTGCTTGCTACAAGGCATAAAGACCAGAGATTAGATCCTTAGTATCCATATAAACAGGTAGCAAAAGACCGTGTCAGTTATCCTCAGGTCTAACCATGGGCACAGGAACATGTGCACAGAAGCGCGTACCATATACACATAACACACATGTACACACACAGTACACATACACACAATGTGACACACACAACATACATCTGTACACACATGTACTTACACATAGACAAAGGGGAAAGAAATATTAGCACCATTGTTCTCTATAGAGTCTCTGTGACCTCTGTGATCTATCTAGAAGCTTCTATGTATGAATTGAATGTTTTCTTTCCCCTGTGTCCTTAAAGAAATTAGGAGCACACTTTTTTCTTTTCAGTTTTTGAAATAATCTCTTTTCCAGACTGCAGAAAACTGAGAAATAACTTTTGGTTTACCTAATAGATGAAGTCCTTTAGAGAGTGAAAAAAATTAAAAAACTCTAGAGACATAGCTGTTTCCCAGTGGAGGGAACAAAAGGAATGTCTTTCAGTTTTTCAGATTAGCTGTTGTGGAAGGAGCGGATGTTCCCATCCAATGTTCACTTTCTCTTCATTTCAACAGAGAAATCAGAGCTGCGTGGGTTTGGTTTCCTGCTTGCTTGTAAAAATTTGGAAAACATGAGCTGTGGTGTTGAAGTTTCAGGAGTAAACTGTCATCGGGTGCCTTTTATTGGTCCATATTTCAAGCTGTGCACTGGGACAGCTCACAGGCTCCTGATCTGGAAGCGGATAGCATGCTAATGTGATCTAGAGACCAGCTCTTCATGAATCCACCAAACAACTGTTCACTGTAACTGAGGTCTATGGAACTGTTTTGTCAAGATCAGCTAGCTAAAGCCTTCTTAGATTTAGAACAAACCTGAGTTTCTCAGCACTTTTTTCATAAAACCAATAGACCAGGCTGGGTAGGGAGGCAGGGAGACAAACTAAAATAATAAAGAAAAAGGACCAAATTTGTTCTTTGAGTTTATTTTTAATTTTAAATCTTTTTGTTTGTTAGTTTTAAAGACAACATCTTTCTACACTGCTGTGGATGTCCTGAAACTCATTAGTAACACAGGCTAATGTAGAACTCATGTCAATTCTCCTGCCTCAGCCTTCTGGGTACAGACATTACAAGTATGGTCTGCCACAGAAAGCTATTTAAAAAAAATATTTAGAAGAAAAATGTATTAAGTTAATTAATTTGATTTGTAGAGGGATAGGACCCTCTGACATGGCATAATTGTGGAGGTCAAAAGTCAGCCTGCAGGGTCCGTTTTCTTCTTCTACCTTGTGGGTTCTGGGAATCAAGTATGAAACTGTAAGTGTCTTTACTGTTGAGGTAGCCCCTGGATCCCTCTTCTCATTCTTAAAAAAGAAAACTAGTGGGCCTGGGGATGTAGGTTAAATGGTGGGACACTAGCATGCACGAAGCCCTTGGTTCTGTGCAGCATGGAATAAAAGTCAGTATGAAAGTGAAGGCCTGTAACCCCAGAATTCAGGAGGTGGACACAGGAAGATCAGATCAAGGTAACTGTAATCTATGTAGCGAGTCTGAGGCTAGCCTCGGTTACATGAGGCCCTGTTTCAACACTAATATGTAGATACATAACACACTTATTCTAAATACAATACAGAATAAAGAACATGCATAATATATCATATACAAACAGTTGGAATATTCCTACACTGGAAATTATGCCTTAAATGACTATAGCTTAAGAGAGCCATGATAAAACACAGACCAGCCATTCAAAAACCATATATTTCTTTTTATATTTTAAAATGTGTGTGTGTGTGTGTGTGTGTGTGTGTGTGTGTGTGTGTGCGCATGCATGTGCATGTGTGCATGTGCACACACACAGGTACATGTATGCCCACTCATACACACACATTTATGGAGGTCAGAGGACAACTTTCGGAAGTCATTTCTCTTTCTGTGGGTCTGGGGATCAAATTCAAATAATCAGACTTGGTAGCAAGCATATTTATCCACTTCAGTCATCTTGAGGCTCCCAGAATAACATTTTCATTGCTTATTAAAGGGTTGAAGGTCTCTGATCTAATCCAATTGCCTTTTTCAGATGAGAACCCTGAAGACCCGGAGAAGCTTCTCAGCAAGCTCTCCCGGCTGATTGGCTGCTGCCCCAGCTCCTTCTCCTGGCTGATTGGCTGCTGCCTCAGCTCCTTCTCTAACTCTGCCACAGCTGCTGTTGCTAGGAAGCCTTTCTCCTGATGGTTTTGACAGTAGCATAGCACTCAGAGGTGAATCTACATAATAAACCTCTGGCCAAGTGCTCTGCAAGTTCACAATAGCATATCACTCGTACTCGGAGACCATGTGAGGCACAGAGAATGAGGTGCAGTTGGGTTCTCAAGGAGTTGAGACAGGGGAGAAATCACAAATTTATGCTGTGTTTTGGGGACATACATGCTACTTCCCTATGCCCATTACTTGGTCCCTGAATCATCTGAGTCTTTGAAGCACTTTCCTTTAACTCCCAAAGAATCAAACGGCGGGAGGATGGTTCTTGAGTCTCAGAAACCAGTGTTGCAAACCTAGAATCTAACCTAAAATTCCCTTTTGAAAGCTAAAGGGATGAGGTATCTGTGATGACAAATCCCAGAGGTATTACTGTTCCCCGTGAGCCTGTGTGACTCGCCATGGCCACATCCATCAGGCTTTGTTGACAAGCGGCCACAAATGTTCTTCAATTAGGCCAACCAAGTAGACTTAGAAAGATACAAGGTTGAAAGAATGTTTCTTTCTACTCTGGGGATGCGTTTATAATGGAGACTGGGTAGTCAGTTATTAACGGGCTAGCTCTCATTAGTGAAGACACCACACTCTGTAGTGACCTCCTCCTACAGTCACTGTGGCAGTGTTTATAAAGATGATGTGGCAGGGTCAGAGGCAGGGGCAGGGGCAGGGGCAGGGGCAGGGGCAGGGGCAGGGGCAGGGGCAGGGGCAGGGGCAGGGGCAGCTGATTCCAATATAGCTGCTTCCAATAACCTAGATATATAAAACGACTGCTTGCTTCTCCCTCCTCCCAGATAATAAAGCATTTCAGGCTATCATTTGACCTCTGGGAAGGGGATCGAGGAAACAAAATTAAGAAGTTATAAACTGGCCGGGAGGCAT
>LR751090.1:180464-221425 GCA_902729485.2 Mus minutoides | reverse complement strand
AGAATCCTAGGGAAGAAAAGGGTAGCATATAAGAAAAAAGGCAAAACTCCAAAGCTTACCAAAGCAGCTTTAAAATCCTACACATCAGCCTACCATTCTTCTAAGTCCAAAGAAATGTGTGTTGTGGAAGTCTGATCAGCAAAATAACCCCATGCTCACTGGATCTTTAATTTAATTAGAGGAGAGCAAGAGGATTGCTGCTGGGGAGAGCCAAGAGCAGGGATGCTTTAAGAGCTCAGATACAAACATCTCACAGCTGGTGAAAGTACACCCTTCTGACAGAGATAAACCGCAGCTCCCCTCTTTTTTGTGACACACGTGAAGAGGGAAAGTCAGAGGTGCTCTTCTCAACTTCACTGCAACAGATGGAGCACACACGTCTCAGCTTCTTATGACATCTGTGAGATGCTGGACTTGTCCATTGAGTCCTCAACACTGTGTTATATGAAGTACCTAGATGTGGGAATTGGCTTTACTGTGGTTATATGAAGTCTGTAAGAGAAAAATAGTTATATGCACGGGTGGGATACATACCTGTCTTGCTCCACATTATCCAGGGCACCTCTTCACAGCTCTGTCTCTGTGGATTTGAATTCTAGAGACCCTGGTAGGCACAATCTAAAATATGTAATAAAGAAGAATTAACCATGGGAAAACTCGTGATTTTATATCTCACTTCCTGGAATATTATAGCTATCTTATCTGACTTGTGGGTGGCTGTCACACACTTCCTTCTTCCTACCTTAGAGAACCAATAATCATAAAATATTCTCCTGCTAGTCTGATAAAATTATGTTTTCTTAGCACAGGCAAGAATATCTACATAAATTATAAACTGTGCATCTCTAGAAGGCATGAGGTAACTTACCACTGCCGTTCAGGAGGGATCTAATATTATGCTAGAGTCCAGAACTGTTTTCATGTCAATTTATCTGAAGAAGTTCTTAAAGAAATCAAACCTTAGGTAGCTTTACATGATCACTCCAAAATATTGAGCCACAAAATTCCAAGTTATTAATTGTAGTTGACCAATTCACAGAGTGAATGAAAACTCAAACTAGGAATCTATGACTTTCTTTCTTTTTTTTTCCTTTTTTAAAAAAATGGTCTACAAGGATGATCTCATTTTTATTCCATCAAACCATTATACAAACTTTAATTCATTATAATTTTAAACTAGCTCTTAATGCTCAACCTGAGATTCCAAGGCGTTGGAACTCTACCTTTTCAGTTCCCTTTTGTGCAACTAGAGACTGAGAACAGGGTCTCATGCATGTGGCTTTGCAAAGCAAGGGTAATTGACTTTGAGCACCAACAAAAATGAAACCTTTTTTTTTTCTAATAGAACTGAAGTTTGCTCTGTAACAATCAAAGATATGCTATTTTTTAGGTAGCTGAAGTTATGTAGGTAGAGGAATAGGATAGCAGGAGTGTACAGAGCTGACAACTTCTCTGAAGAAGCCACAGTGTTCTGAAGATCCTGCAAATGGATTGGCAGACAGGAACACTGTAATTGGAGAGAAATGGAGTGCAGACCCAAAATTACCTTCCACTCCCCTTAGTCCCTTTTAAGAGCCATTTACTACCAATGTATGTATCTTCCCTAAAAACTTTAAAAGTACTAGGCAAAACTTTGGAGGTATATTATTAAACTCAGAAGTCCTCTGCCTCTAGACAACCTTAAAGTTAAGAAAAATTTTCTTCTTAGCTCCAATCTTTGTCTCTGTAACTCCTTTCATGGGATTGTTGTTCTCTATTCTAAGAAGAAATGAAGTATCAATACTTTGGTCCTCATTCTTCTTGATTTTCTTGTGTCTTGCAAGTTGTATATTGGGTATTCTAAGTTTCTGGGCTAATATCCATTTCAGTGAGTGCATATCAAGTGACTTCTATTGTGATTGGGTTACCTCACTAAGGATGATATCCTCCTTTGTTCTTACAAACTTTATATACCCCAGTACAGGGGAATGACAGGGCCAAGAAGTGGGAGTGGGTGGGTAGGGGAGCAGTTCGGGGGGAGGGTAAAGGGAACTTTCAGGATAGCATTTGAAATGCAAATAAAGAAAATATCGAATAAAAAAAAAAGAAAAGAACATTTTGGGGGGCTGGAGAGATGGCTCAGTGGTTAAGAGTGCCGACTGCTCTTCCGAAGGTCCCGAGTTCAAATCCCAGCAACCACATGGTGGCTCACAACCATCCAAAACGAAATCTGATGTCATCTTCTGGGGTGTCTGAAGACAGCTACAGTGTAATTACATATAATAAATAAAGAAAATTTTTCTAACCTCAGAAAACTACCTCCTACTCTGCTCTCATTGCCACCTTAATGTCCCCGCACTGTTTTTCTTAAATAGATTAATTATGACTTTCTGTGACTTGGTGACTAAAAAAAGCTCATATATTCTCTTCTACAGTGGAAAAAATTAGTGGTGGCGGTGGGGCAGGATTCATGTTCTCAGGCACTGGCCATGCCCACTTGGCAGGGAATAGATTGTCTCTCATTCCTTGTGAAATAAGAGCTGTGATGTTCATTGATGTCAGAGCTAAAGATTATCAACCATGAACTCCTCAATCTATTCCACAGATTATCGATGTCACAGTTTCTAAATGAAGAAATGGTGTTCTACAATGAACTCTAAGGAATTTCTGCCCACTAAAATGCTAGTATTTTCAATAAGAGTGATTACATTAACTACCACTTTGTCTCTCTGTCCTTGTGTCTCTTCTTCTTCTTCTTCTTCTTCTTCTTCTTCTTCTTCTTCTTCTTCTTCTTCTTCTTCTTCTTCTTCTTCTCCTTCTTCTTCTTCTTCTTCCCCATTCCCCTTTATTTTTACTAACTCTAATTTTGAAATTTTAGGACACTATCTTTTAACAAAATTATTCCTTCTTTTTAAATTAATTAATTTGTTTGTTTGTTTACACAAAGTCCCTCCACTGATCTTTCATCCTCTTATTATCTGAGATGAGTCTCTGGATATCCTCCTACCCTAACTCTTCAAGTCTCTGTAGAATTAGGCATGTCCTCACCCACTGAGGCCAGAAAATGTAGCTTCAGATTCCACTGTCAGGTTGTTCAAGGACACAAATGGATACTGAGCTGCTCTTTGGCAGCATATGTGTCAGGGCCTCAGATTAGTCCATGAATGCTCTTTGATTGGTGTCTTGGCCTCAGCAAGCTCCAGGTTAGTTGACTCTGTTGGTTCTCTTGTAGAGTTCTTAATCCCATTCAGAGCCTTCAATCCTACCCCTCAACACTTCCATAAGAGGTCCTGACCTTTCTCCAATGTTTGACTGTGGGTATCTGCTTTTGTTTAAGTGAGCTGCTTGGTGGAGCCTCTCAGAAGACAGTTATGCTAGGCTCTTGTCTGCAAGCATAACAGAGTATCATAGTGTCAGATATTGCTACTTGCCCACTGGATGACTCTCAAGTTAGGGAAGTTATTAATTGGCCATTCCTTCGGTCTCTGATCCATCTTTGTTCCTGCATTTCCTTTAGATAGGACAAACTTTGAATCAAAAATTTTGTGGACAGGCTTCTTCTTAAATGATGCAAATATTTCTTAAATGATAAAATATGTAGGGTAATAGTGGAAATAGAGCATGTATACCGAGTCTTTGTCACTTTCTATTTTTAAGTAAACTGGATTACCATTCTAGAAATGTTTAGCCTTTAATTTTACCTTCCTTATGGCCAGTTGTTAATATAACTTATCCAAAGCATTAATAAATCTTTAAAATAATCAGAGCATGATTCTTAAAAACTTAGGGATAGTTTTATGGTTATCCTGAAACTGAGATATTTAGAGCAAAGGCAAATGCTATTAAAGTAAATAAAAAACACACTTAATCCTTACTTAAAGCAACAACAATCAGTCCTAAAGAGTCTTGGGTAGAAATTTTCGATGATCTAAAATGAAGGAAAGAAACGCTGGAAAATCTGGAGGGTGTCATCCTGAGTGAGGTAACCCAATTACAAAAGAACTCACATAACATGTACTCACTGATATGTGGATATTAGCCCAGAAGCCTAGACTACCCAAGATACAATTTACTAAACACATGAAACTCAAGAAGAATGAAGTTCAAAATGTGGTCTCTTCACCCCTTCCTAGAATTAAGAACAAAGCACACATTGAAGGAGTTACAGAGATCATGTGTGAAGCTGAATCAANAAAAAAAATCAGTGTTTGGGAGATAGCTTGGTGATTAATAGGGCTTTCAGCTTTTGCAGAAGACTAGAGCAAGACTGGCCAGTATCCACACTGGGTAACATATAACTTACTGTAATTTAAAATCCACAAGATCCCATGCCCTTTTCTGGACTCCACAGGCACCTATACATATGTCAACATACACACACATACAAACACACAAACACACATGTGTGCACACCCATGCATGCACACACACTGTCTTAGTCAGGGTTTCTATTCCTGCACAAAACATCAAGACCCAGAAGCAAGCTGGGGAGGAGAGGATTTATTCAGCATACACTTTCACTTTGCTGTTCATCACCAAAGGAAGTCAGGACGAGAACTGAAGCAGGTCAGGAAGCAGAAGCTGATGCAGAGGCCATGAGAGATGTGACTTAACTGGCTTGCTTCCCCTAGTTTGCTCAGCTTGCTTTCTTATGGAACCAGATGCCCACAATGGGCCCTCCCACCTTTCATCACTAATTGAGAAAATGCCTTACAGCTGGATCTCATGGAGGCATGTCCCCACCTGAAGCTCCTTTCTTTGAGATAACTCCAGCTTGTGTTAAGTTGACATACAAAACCAGCCAGTACACAGATAAATTGAAATATTAAAAATTATTAAATCATGTACTCTATTACCTTCTACCATATTTGCAGAGTGTGCAACCATAACTGAAACTGTAGATAATGCTAATCCAAAAAGAAAAACAGTGTCGGTTTCCAATCATTTCATATTTTTCCAAAAAACCCCTGCCCATTCATGGTGAAGCTCCTTTCTGTCTCAATTGGTTTGTATCCTTGGACATGCCACATACTCATGTACTATGCAGTATTGGGGGAGTGACTTCTTTTTCTTAGGAAAAAAAATGTGTTCAAGATCTGTTTAAGTTGCAGCATGTATAGGTTGTCATTTTTCTATTGCGTTTATAATATCCTGAGTGCTTTTTTTGCATGTCACGTTTCCATTACTCACTCATCAGTTTATAGACAATATGATCGTTTTACTTTGTGGATTTTACTAATGCCATCGTGAGCATTTACACCAAGATTTTGTGCAAATGAAATTATTTTGTATGTGAAATTACAGATGAAATAGGAGAGTGTAATTTCTGGTCCAGGTGGCATTCTGTGCTTAATGTTTTGGGAAATTGCCAAAATATTTTTATTAGATATTTTCTGCGTTTACATTTCAAATGCTATCCCCAAAGCCCCCTATACCCTCCCTCCATCCTGCTCCCCAGCCCACCCATTTTTTTTTGAAATTCCCACCCATTTTTAAAAGGTGAGTCTGCCAATTTACCTTTTCCACAGGAGTGCTGGAGCGTTCCAGTTTCTATACATATATCCTGCACTATAGTCAAACTGTATTATCTATCTTTATACTTGTCTAGCAGAGTCCTAGTGAATGTGTTCTGACGTTTCATTGCATTTCTTTCATGCCAAGCCCTCTAAGTAAATTTATTGTGATCATTAACCACTTGTATATCTTCTTGAGAAAGATGTCAATATAAGTCTTTAAACCTTATCTTTTATTGTCAGCCTATGAGGCATTATTAAGTATTTCACATTGGCTGGAGAGATGGCTTACTGTTTAAGAGCACTTGAGGCTCTTCTAGAAGACTGGAAGCATCCATTTCAGATGGCGTAACACTACCTACAACTCTATTCAAAACACACTTGGGTGCGCGCGCACACACACACACACACACACACACACAGAGGGGAGATAACAAAACATCTTTTAAAGCATTCTCCATTTACATCTTCCAATTACACTTTCTTTCAATATGTAGACTGAGATTTTTCTGCTTAGTATTTTTTGTTTTGTTTTGTTTTTTACTCTTTTTAAATATCAAGTGGTAAACTCGTATTTCAAATTAAAAATGATGTTCTTTAAAAAAATCTCAATTCGATCAGATAATAAGACAATTTAAAAACCTTTAAAGTTTTTTTAAAGTGTGTTTATCATTACCCCAGAGAAACATTTTTAAGTAAAAATAACAAAATAATAAAGAAATCCATGTTATATAGAAATGTATCTGGACAATGGACTTCAGCACCAATCTTTGTTCATTTCTCTTTGTGTGTGTGTGTGTGTGTGTGTGTGTGTGTGTGTGTGTTTAGCTCTTTTTTCAATTTTTTTCTTTTATTCGATATTTTCTTTATTTACATTTCAAATGTTATCCACTTTCCAAGTCTCCCCTCCGGAAACCCCCTATCCCACTCCCCTCCCTCTGCCTCTATGAGGGGGCTCACCCACCAACCCACCCACTCCTACCTTCCGGCCCTGGCATTCCCCTACACTGGAGCATTGAACCCCCACAGGCCCAAGAAGTGCTCCTCCCACTGATGTCCAACAAGGCCATTCTCTACCACATATGCAGCCAGAGTCATGGATCCTTCCATGTGTAATCTTTGGTTGGTGGTCCAGTCCCCCGGAGCTCCAGGAGATCTCGCCTATTGACACTGCTGCTCCCCTCAAGGTGCTGCAAATCTCCTCAGCTCCTTCAGTCCCTTATCCAACTCCTCCATGAGGAACCCCCAGGCTCAGTCCAATGGTTGGCTGCGAGCTTCTGCCTCTGTATTTGTCAGGCTCTGGCAGAACTTCTCAGGAGACACCGTATCAGGCTCCTGTTAGCAAGCAGTTCCCAGCATCTGCAATAGTGTCCAGGATTGGTGACTGTATATGGGATTGATCCCCTGGTGGGGCAGTCTCTAGATGGCCTTTCCTTCAGTCTCTGCTCCACAATTTGTCTCCATATTTTCTCCTGTGAGTATTTTGTTCTCCCTTCAAAGAAGCACTGAAACATCCAAACATTGTTTTTCATTTTTCTTGAGTTTCATATGGTCTGTGAAATGAATCTTAGATATTCTGAACTTTTGGGCTAATATACACTTATCGGTGAGTACATACCATGTGTGTTCTTTTGTGGCTGGGTTACCTCACTCAGGATGATATTTTCAAGTTCTTTAAAATGCAAACCTTTGAAATTTTATATATTACTTCTTTGCCACATACACATTCCTGTATGTTCAATGTATTTATCAATTGATTGAAATGTTTCTGTTTCTTTCTTCTTTCTTCTGTTAGTATACATTAGCCATATTGTCTTGAACATATTTAATACATGGGATATTTTTAATGTTCATAGAAAAACAAATAAATATATTTATAGTAAGTGTAAAAATCAATATGTTAAACAAGCTTTGTAGTTCTGAAATATTTTAAGATAGTTACATTAACCTTGTTCTTAATTCATATAATATAATGCTATAGACTATGTCTTGGTAAATTGAGCTTATAATAAAGCAATATTTAAGCCCTTTAGGCAAGAATCCAAATTTTAAACTGTTAAATCAGAAATGTTAAACAATTAGTGAATTCATGTGTATCCATTATATTAAGCAAGCTATTCTCAACCTATTAACTGAATAATAAAGCTTAAACTTCCATATACATAAGTAAATGCATTACCAAAGTGACTACAATATATAAAACACTTGAATAAATAGAGAATAATGTCATGTTTCTGCATACTGAAAAGATAATTAATTTCTTCGATGCAAATAGTAAATTAATTATAATTCTACTAAAATTGGATTTTAAATATGCTAAAATATACCTAAAGCTCCCTTTAATGTAACTGTTTGAAGGGATTTATTTGAAGTTGAAAGACACTAACTATGAAAAACATTAACCTTAGCAGATATCAAAATATTCTCCAAAGTTTTCAATAACTTAGTAGTATTAGTGCTAAAAAGAAATTGTAATAGAAGAGAATTGTTCAAAATTATATATATAATTATATATAAGTTTAGTATATTGTTAAGCTACTATCTTAGCTCAGTTAAAATCACTAGCTGATAACAATTTGAAGTAACATCTGAGATCAGTGGGCATTCTTTCCAATTGGAAGCAGATATTTTCTCAATTTAACAAGTAAACTGGGACACATATTTTTTTCTTCCTAGCTGCAGTATCTGGCACTGAATTGTAAGCCTGATCCTGTTTGGCATCCGTCCCCTCTGTGTATTTCCAAACACTAAGGTGGTACCTCTTCCTTCTCTCTGTAAGCCCAATTCTTTCTATTGGAACAAGCATCAAGCACCCAAAACTTGGTGTACCAAAATAGGGTGACCTTCACTGGGAAGCCTCTTTGTTGCACATGTTGGTAGTTTTTTCCTAGTCTACTATTTACTTTTATTCTTGAAACATTAACTTATCACCGCATCTTTAAGCCAATTTTTTTTATTAACTTTTTGATTTGGGACCTTGTTCAAATCAAAATTTTAATTTTAATTAAGCAGGTCCAGGTAGGGACTGAGATTCCATCTTTCTAATTAACTTTCAGGAAACGCTTTCAAAAAATTCTCAATCTACTGAGAAATCTTCCATTCCTTGCTTCATTGACTGAAAAGCAAGGTTACTTCCTTACCCACATATTTCCCTCCACATTCACATTCACCGATTTCATTAGGACAAGTAGCATGAGATAAAAATACATGGTTCCAAACTCTTCACATTCTCTAATGATCTAATGAATCAATGTGTTTCTTAAATGACTTATTATATGGATGTAATTGATATATGAAGCTTATCATTTCAGATATTGAGACATATAGGAGTATAAATATAAAAGTAAAGTTGTCCATGTCCATTTGACCCTGGCTTCGCTAGGCTCCCTGAGCCAGGTCTCACTCTGTTCCGTTATTATGTTCCTTAGACTGCAATAACATAAAGCCTCAGACCAATGACCTAGCAGAGATGTAACTTCTGATCATCTGAAGGTTGAAATTTCAGTACCAAGTTTGTAGTACATTTCATTTCTGGTGAGATGTCATTTGGTAGATTTGGTAGCAGCTATTCTCTCTCTCTCTCTCTCTCTCTCTCTCTCTCTCTCTCTCTCTCTCTGTCCCTCTCCCTCTCTCTCTCTCTTTCTCTCTCTCTCTCTCTGAAACCTCCTGTCGAAATTCCTCTTTGCACACACTCTTCATTTTACATCTACTTGTTAAGTGAACATCAGTTCTGGTAGACTAATATCTCACCCCTACTATACCTCTTTGACTTAACTATCTCCATAAAATCAGTTATCTCTTTTGCCAAACACATATAAGGGTTGACTTCAACAAAGTCATAGAGGGATAAACTCAATCTCCAACAGTAACCCCTTTCAGAATCCTCTTGTTTTTCTGCTAAAATACTATTTAACGTGGTTTTTAATTGTCATCAGAAATACATATGGAATATGAGTTGTACAAATGAGAGCATGAGAACATCGATTAACAGATTTAGCCTTGCCAATGTTAATGGCATAAATTATTTAAGTCTTCCCCCCCACACCTTTTATTAAATAACAAGCTAATAGTTATTTACTAATTTGTGGTTCTAACATATAACCAACACCTATAATTAAGAAACCTGTCCTTAGACAGGTTTGAGAAACATCATGACCCTTTCTATTGAATGAAACGTTTTAAACCACATTAAACAAACAAAAAAATGAAAAGGTTTTTAGGCAACTACAATTACAAACACTTCTCCTTAATTATATGCTACCATAGTACTGAATAGAATATGTAAATGAACTTTTTAATGCATTTATAAATAAGATCAAATTTGAATCAACCACTAAATGTGCAGCTGTACTTAGCATTAGATTTGTATATTCGTCTGTTTCTTTCTTAGATTTTAGCCAAGACATTTTATTGTATCAGGCAAACTGGTTTCTGGGTATCAATTCGGAAATGTAATTGTATTGATTAGTGAATTAAAGACAGCTTTCCAGAGTGCGGTCATTGCCACATTAAGGAATAAAAACAAAGCTACTTTCCCAATATTTAAATTGAACAAGAAGCCCAACTTTGAATTCTCTACTTCTGTCCCTGTGTCTTTCCTCTGTGATTTGAGGTTACTGGCCTATCTGTAATTCTCTCTCTCTCTCTCTCTCTCTCTCTCTCTCTCTCTCTCACACACACACACACACACACACACACACAGAGAGAGAGAGAGAGAGAGAGAGAGAGAGAGAGTGTTATGGCTGTCTCTGTTCTTAATTAAGGGCTTTGTTCTTTATCCATTGAACAGCACATAAAACATTGTATAGGAAAGGAATAAGAGTTTCTTTTTTTTTCCTTTTTTTATTAGATATTTTCTTAATTTACATTTCAAATGCTATCCCGAAAGTTCCCTCTCCCCTCCGCCTGCCCTGCTCCCCTGACCACCCACTCCCACTTCTTGGCCCTGGCATTCCCCTGTATTGAGGCATATAAGGTTTGCAATACCAAGGGGCCTCTCTTCCCATGATGGCCGACTAGGCCATCTTCTGCTACATATGCAGCTAGAGACCCGAACTCTAGGGGTTCTGGTTAGTTCATATTGTTGTTCCTCTTATAGGGTTACAGTTTTAACATGTATTAATTCATGTTAGTGACCTCAACAGACTCAGAAGCTTTTAGGGTTGCAAATATTATATTTACTATGGCTACATAATGTCTTCAACATATATGGTGGGTCTTTTTAGTTGTCTATTTTGAGCAAATTAGCATCACACATACATTCAAATACATTAGTCTAGGCCAAAAACATGGATGGGTCCATTATATAAGATTAAAGCTATGCTTTCACTTTGATTATTGTAAAAGCTGGTTGCATGAAACATCAAAGGCAAGGAAAGATGGTTATGTTGTTCTGATAAAGGTTAATCCTAAACAGGCTTAGACCACAGTAGGATAACATGGTAACTATATAGTTTTACATGATCTCAGGGGTATTATTTTAACTTTGATGAGAGAATCTATCAAAAGTTCAGTGTTTTGAAAGTTGAGATATTCTCATAAAAATGTATCACTCTATGTAATCAAGACAGAAACTCCCTAAAACCACAATGAATCATCTATTCATTGTATATCTAATGCATTTTTTTGCTTTTTTATTGGATATTTTATTTATTTACATTTCAAATGTTATCACTTTTCCTAGTTTCTCCTCCAGAAACCTCCTATCCCATCCCGCTGCTTCTATGATGGGACTCCACCACACCCACACCCACTCCTTCTTCCCTGTCCTGGCATTCCCCTACGTTAGGGCATCAAGACTTCACAGGACCAAAGGTCTCTCCTCCCACTGATGCCCGACAAGGCCATCCTCTGCTACATATGCGGCTAGAGCCTTGGGTCCCTCCATGTGTACTCTTTGGTTTGTGGTTTAGTTCCTGGGAGCTCTGGGACATCTGACTGATTGATATTGTTGTTCTTCCTATGGGGTTGCAAACCTCTTCAGCTCCTTTATTAGAGTCAAATATAAGAGCTTTTCTCAATCTTTTTCTAACCTAAAGGTTGATAGAATAATCTGTAGTATTTTAATTTTCAATATATGTCATATGTGTGTGTTTGTGCATGTGTATTTGCACATGGTGTGGAATACAGAGGACAACTTATAAGAATCACTCTGGCAGCCAGGCTTGGTGGCAAGCATATTAACTCACTAAGCCATCCTCTGGCTCTGTTTGTACATACTGATTCATGAAATGAAACCATATGAGACTTGGTTTTACAAAGAGAAAAGTGTATCATCTTACAATGATGTATATCTAAGTTAAAATAGACCCCTCTTACATGCCTTTCCTTTTCGAACTGAGTTTAAAAAGAAGCTGCATAGATAGTACAATGGGTCTCACTTATGGAAGAGTCACGAGGACTTGATTAGAAGATTAGAGACAGGATTCTAGGATACTTTTTGTAAAAATATAAGCACACATATGCCTGTGTTTATGCAATACCACACACACACACACACACACACACACACACACACACACCAAAGAGAGAGAGCACATAATTTCTAACAATGCATAATCTTTCACACTTTAAGTCTTTCTCTTTCAAAATGTTCTTTTCATTGAGATGGGCTTATTTCCCTGAATCACATACTTCTATTCTTTTTTTTTCCTGTTGTGCATTAGTTTTGAAATCTGCATTTGAAAAGAAATAATTAGGGTTTTAACAAAAATATCCTCAAAACTAAATAGAGTTGAATTGTAGTGTCATTTCTAGGATGTTTAAGTATTAATTCCATTATATGTCTTGCATTATTTTTTTTATGTGTTGCGTTCTTGAAAACAATAAATAATAAGAAAGAACACAAATACCTTACCTGAAATAATGTCTTGGAAAGTTAAGGTGAAATTTTGCCTAGCTTTTCTTCATGTATATTTCTCCCTGAAGAAGACCCAATGGCATGGCTTAGCTCATGCAAGGTTCTCTACTTAAGCCCGCCCACCATTGAAAAAAGAGATGATTGAATGACAAACTAAACTTAATAGACTTGAAAAATTCTTCTCAGTCAACAAATAACCAATCATCAACAAATAAACAAGTGAACTACAAATAATCCCCCAAATGAGTGAAGAAAATTTTAAATAGACTGTTTATTAAAGAATATGTAAAATAATTGATAAGCACACAAAAATGTTTAATCCTTAAAGTCAGAGAAATACATGCTAATACTATAATCAATATACAATCCAATATATAATCCAATACATACTTGTCTAGCATAAACTTATATTCTAGATTCTACACAAAAATGTTCAAGTCAAAGTAAGCAGATGTAAACCAGAATTTGAAGAACAATATTGCCCATTTTTTTTCAAAATATCACCAAAAACAACCAGCAAACTTTTCAAAGGACTTTTATGCTGTATTTGTGGCTAGATGAAGTATGACATAATTGTTCAACAACTGACAATCTGAGGAATCACATGAAATCAAACCCACATGAAATATCATCTCATGACAGTTAAAAGAGTTGGTATTAGAAATATGAAAGATCATGAGTCTTGAAAATATAAAATGTAAGAAAGAAATAGAATGTAAAAACAGGAATTGCCATGCACCTTAAGAGATAAATAGAGGAAGCACTGTGGGAAAATATATGGAGTTGTTTCTAAACATAAAACTATGATATCACCCAGCCTTTTTCAGATATTAGGAATGCCCATAGGAAATAAGATTTTTATATTGAAGGGATGTCTGCAATGCCCTGTTCATTTCACTCTTATTTGCAAGAGTTAAAAAGAATGTGTGAAAACTGGGTGTTTATGAGTGACTATGAAAATCATCCATTTCCATTGTATGAAAATATTAACTTCTAATTTTTATATTTGTGAATGTATGCTGAGTGTGTGTGTGTGTGTGTGTGTGTGTGTGTGTGTGTGTGTGTGTGTGTGAGGAAACTCAAAATAAACTGGTGTGAGGAGAAACAGAGTCTTTAAAGGAGCGGGGAAGATGGTAATATGATATAACAGTGGAAGGGACATACTGATGATGGATGATAAAAGAGATTAAGAGGTGATGGAGGGCAGAAAGCTAAGGTAGAGAAACAACTAAAGCTACGTATGTATAAAATTTTCATGAGTAGATCTAATAATTTGTAGGTCAAATAAAAACAATTAAGTATTTTATAAACAATAGAATATTATTCAGCTTGAAGAAATGAAATCCTAGGGCTGGAGAGATGAATCAGAATTTAGAGCACCTGCTGCTCTTATAGAGGAGCTTGGTTCAATTTCAAGAGAAGCCAGGTTGGAAACTCAAAGCAGGAACCTGGAGGCAGGAAGCAGAGACCATACAGGAATGATGCTCACTGGCTTGCTCACCATGCTTGCTCAGTCAGCTTTTGTATACAATCAAGGACTACTTTCTACTTGGTGGCACAGCCCACACTGGCTTGGGCCCTTCCAATCAGATCATTAACAAAGAAAATGCCCTATGGACTCACCTAGAAGCCAATTTAAAGGAGGTAATTCCTCAATTGAGACTCTCTCTTCCATTGTGACTCTAGTTTGTGTCAAGTTGACAAAAATGACTAAGTAGAATATATGACCAATTTCAAAACCTAAAAAGAAAGATAGAATAATTTTAAATTCGTAACTTTTCTTCCCATGTCAGATTAAAAAAAAAATCTTATTTATACTAAAGGAAAACTTGCTTTACTGTATCTCTTCCTGACTCTTAACATATAGCCATTATTAGTGGATAAAAGTCAAGTATAATGACCATTCTTCAGTGCTTGACCATGTATCCACCAGAGCTGAATGGGGTCTTATGGTGAAGGGATGACCACAGTGGCATTCCAGATGCCAGAGAGCCATAGTGCCTAAAATCAACACTATCACACTTCAAGGTAGTTTTATAGTCTCAGATTTTAATATGATGGACACAACTTCATCCAACAGTCTAAGTAAAAAGATAGGGTCAGGATCACAGTGCAAGTATGCTTAACTTCATAGTTTTTCTACTAAACTATCTACAAAGTGATCTTTCCTAAAAGAATTCTCTGCTTTTCTGTGTCCAATATAACTATCAGGGCTTTGTTAATTTCTTAATCTCTTTTTGTGTAAGGTTATGATGAGTGAGCAGTATCCTGATTTCCTAAGAATATGTATGGGCTTATAGCAGTAGTTGTTTAATATGCCTCAAGTTTATAGGTCAGAAGCATAGTTAGGGCTTCGAGAGGACTGCTTTCTGAAGACTAGAGACAATTATCTAGAGATTTTTTTTTCTTTTTTACTCTCATGATTAGTAAT
The DNA here is from genome assembly GCA_902729485.2 of Mus minutoides. Classification (NCBI taxonomy): domain Eukaryota; kingdom Metazoa; phylum Chordata; class Mammalia; order Rodentia; family Muridae; genus Mus; species Mus minutoides. Next base: position 206,643 of record LR751090.1, on the reverse strand, counting down.
TGATGATGAGCTCAGTAGATTTAGATATTGTAAATTTTAATTTGTTTGAATTTAATTGAAATACTGAGACTTATAGGCCCATGGTCATATATGTGCTAGGCAAGTGATGTTGTAACACAGACCTGGAGCTGTCAAGCTCTGGTTGGTTGAGCTTATGAACTTCCTGCTTCAGGCTCCTGGATTCTCAGTTTAATAGTGAATACCATCATATCTAGCACTAATTGATCTCACAATGTTATAGATTAAGAATCCAACGAAGGATTCAATCTTGTGACCATAAAGTTTTAATCAGAGATGCAGATCCACCAGGGATTATTGGAAGGTTTTCATTATGCAATTGTGAGTGTTAGTTAAATGAATGTTTCTGTATGTGAAACAAACAGAAAAAGAAGATCACATATAGACCAGAAATTTAAGGTAGTTGAAAGCTAACATCATTGTCCAAAGACTGAAGTGCCAAGAACACATAACAACTATGTTTTTTTCTGACTCCAAGCCATACCACACTGGTACTCAGCTGGATGTTAAATGGTCTGCTCAGATAGCTTCACAATAATACCTTGCACCTTGGCAGGAACAGGATGCAGAATGGATTCATATAGCCCCTTGTCTTCACACAATAATCAAGACTCCACTAATTGACCTCTTTGCAAGGAAGCTGGATCCTTCAGATATCTGTGGAACCCATTTAGTGTCCACAAATATAGGACAGGATCCCTGTTTATTTGGTCAGAGCAATCACAAGGTAGCCCAATTTCTTGGAGAAGGAAACAGAATTTTCTATTGGATAGAAAGATATAAAACAAATGCAGCCCACATTAGTCTGCCACAGATACTCTGAGTTCTTACAGTATGATGCACTATGATATTGCAGTAGAGAGGCTGCAAGATTGTCCTATTTGAAAGAGGTAAATAAAGGAACAGGAAAATAGAGACACAGACACAAGTACAAGAAGCTTGATGCATAATAAAGACGACACTCCAGGTCATTAGGCAGGAGCTGCACCAAACAATAAATAGTTCTAGATAATGGTGCAAAAAATGGAAATTGGGTCTCTACTTCACACCATACATAAAAAGAATTAATAATGCCAGATGGGTTAAGGCATCAGTGTGAAATCAGAAACTTTCAGAGAACTTATAGGAAAAGGATAAAAGAAATACATTGTTAACTTGAAGGAAAGAAAAAGACTCGAATCATTACAGAAAAAGATATATTGGATTATATTAAATTGAGAATTTCATCTTCTTTTCCTACACTCACCTTGCAAATATGTCTGCAGCTAATTTTCAATAAATTCAAAATGGAGAAGAAATATATAACTCTGGACGCTCGGACAAATGTGATTTTCTTGTGAAATATTTATATTTCTTGTGAAATAATTATATATATTTCTTATGAAATCATTATATATCTTATGAAATATATTACATATCTTGTGAAATAATTACACACACACACACACACACACACACACACACACTTTCTGAGGCATGAGAGAATCTAAGGCAAAGTTGCATTAATCTGTACTGAACATATAGTGATACCTTGCAGACTAATGAAACTTTTGCCTTAGTTTTTCTCATGCCTCAGAAAAGGTATGGTCACCTGAGAATCTGCTGCAGAGACTTATCAGTTTTCTTTCTTTGTTGTTAGATATTTTCATGTTTAAAGTTTAAGGTTTACTCCTGTTAATTTATGTACATCCCACCTCCCCGTGGTTAAATGGCATTGCCAGTGAAAACCCAACAGCTTCAATTATGTACCTGCTTGAGTGAACTACATTTGTAATCCATGTTTAATCATTTGTATTGAAGCTGTGTTTCTGTTTAGATTCAACTGCAGCTTGGTCTTCTGTTTAGTAAGGACTTTTTATCATTGATTAAATGAAGGAATGTATTTTTGAAGAGATTTATATTCTATAAATAAACACTGGTGTTAACAATAAAGTTGAACTCTATAAAAATAACAACTCCAGTAAGTTTTACATGCTGAGCTTCTCCAAGTCTTATGTAAACGTAGTCCTACCAATGACAACATAGGCATTAGAAATATTCTCCACATCCATACACATAAATATCATCTCAGGGTATGGTTTGGCCTTTATACTACAGAGGCATGGGATGGGAGTGGTGGCAGTTCTATTCAAAGACCTCCCATGTCCATATGTTGTTCTTGAGAGGAAAGAATTACCAGAAGAAGAAGCATTTCATCATTATATCAGTGTCAAGAAGGTAGACATAAGAATAACAAACAGCAACACAGATGGCATAATCCTCCATGCCTTGTCAGTTAGACAATTAAAATATTCAGAACCTGGAAAAATGCATCTTAAATTAAATTAAGCCACATGCCCTGAGCTGGCCTGTATCTTCACTGTTATACAGTTCGCATGGTTTTAAAAAACTGAAGATGAGGACACGGTTCATTTAGACGTAACAGCTCTGAGAGCTAAGAAGAAGGAATGCAGATTAAAAATAAAACATGAAATACATTTTGTATTATTTATAAGGGAAATACTGTCGTGCACTTTGGTCCCCACACCATTGGACACATAACAACCTTTTCCTAATGTAGTAATAACTATGACCTTTCACACTGGTTTGTCACTTTCCTGTTTGATGAGTTCCTTCTTGTAAGAATGGAAAGTGGATTTAATTTATGCCTAATTTGTCACTAATTGATCACAATAATAATGATCATAGCCTTTTTATTTCAGGATATATATATATATACAATACCTATTTGCCAGGCAAGATGTGCCCACAGTTGACACATTGGCATGGGTGAAATAGATCATGGGAATAACCAACAGTGTTCTTTTACTTTTTAAAGATATTTTCTTTATTTACATTTCAAATGCTATCCCGAAAGTTCCCTGTACCCTCCTCCTGCCCTGCTCCCCTACCTACTCACTCCCACTTCTTGGACCTGGTGTTCCCCTGTACTGGGGCATATAAAGTTTGCAATACCAAGGGGCCTCTCATCCCAATGATGGCAAACTAGACCATCTTCTGCTACATATTCAGCTAGAGACACGAGCACTGGGGGGTACTGGTTAGTTCATATTGTTGTTCCACTTATAGGGTTGCAGGGGGTTGCAGACCCCTTCAGCTCTTTGGGTACTTTCTCGTGTGAGGCTATGCCAGTGCCTGGCAAATACAGAAGTGGATGCTCACAGTCATCTATTGGATGGAACAGAAACAGCATTCTTTTTTTTTTTTTCAACTTTTATTAGATATGTTCTTCATTTACATTTCAAGTGTTATCCAGAAAGTTCCCTATATCCTCCCCCCTCCCGGCCCTGCTACCCTACCCACCCGCTCCCACCCCCTGGCCCCAGCGTTCCCCTGTATTGGGGCATATAAAGTCTGCATAACCAAGGGGCCTCTCTTCCCACTGATGGCCAACNGGAGTTGGGAATGTCTTCTGATAATACATTCATACCTGAGGAAAGTTAGGCAAGTCATCAATGACATTGAGGCAGTGAGGATGGATTTTCTTTAGATGTGTGTCTACTAGAAGGTTAGCCATACCATAATATACAATTCCATGTGCCTATGAATATAGGAAGTGATGATTTAATTCAGAGAAATGAAGGAGGGAGGGAGGGAGGCAGGGAGGGAGGGAGGGAGGGAGGGAGGGAGGGAGGAAATGAGAGAGAAGGAGAGAGAGAAAGAGAGAAATGGAGGAAGAGAGAGAAGAAGGAAGGAAGGAAGGAAGGAAGGAAGGAAGGAAGGAAGGAAGGAAGGAAGGAAGGAAGGAAGGAAGGAAGGAAGGAAGGGTAGAAAGGTATAATGGGAGGGTCCTTAATGAAATAATTTTAACATGATAATATACTAAGATATTTGTGAAGTTGAAGCTGTCCTACAAAAGTTTTAGTAAGGCAAATTCTTCATAGACCCATTGGGGCAGGGCCTCTACATTGACCCCAGAAACAAAGCTATCCTTATGTAACTGTTATCTTGGAAAGCCATGGGCACAATTTTTCAACTCTTGAGAATTTATGAGTAAAATGAGTCCAGAAAGCCATGAGCACCTCGAAGGCATAAGACATATCATTGTACAAAGCCATGAGCACCTTGTAGGCATAAACCATGTCACTGTACTGAGACTGAGGAACACGGAGTCAAAAAGCTTTGCAATTTAATAGAATTTTCCTTTTAGGGTTTTAGATGTTAGGAGAGAATTTTGCACCATTTTTCTTGCTGACTTATGCCTTCTTTAGTGGTAATGTCCATTCTGTGCCTGGGCCAGAATTGTTATTTTAAAATAGAGAACTTAATTTGGTTTCAAGGGTGTACTGATACGAGGGGCTTTGTCTCAGGATGATCCATCTTGAGTCTTTTCCATAACCAACTGAAAGAAGTCCCTATGTGGAAATAGGGACTGGAGCTGGAGTGAGTTAAGATTTTGTGAATATCATTCTGAGTGAAGTAACCCAGTCGCAAAAGAACTCACATGGTATGTGTTCACTAATAAGTGGATATTAGCTAAAATGAAGTTCAGAATTCCCATGATACAACTCAGACCATATGAAATCCAAGAATAGACAAGATCACACCAAAGTGTGGATGTTACAGTCCTACTCAGAAGGGGAAAAAAATAATCTCCAGGAAGTAGAGGGGGAAAGGGACCTGGGAGGGACATGGAAGAAGGAGGGAAAAGGGAGAAGCAGTTCAGATATGGGAGAAGATGGGGGAGAAGTGCAGAGGGTCAGGAATTTGAAAGGAGGTGTGTAACAGTTGGGGAGGAGAAACTGGGGGTAGCCACTAGAAAGTCTCAGAGGCCAGGGACCCAATAGGTTCCCAAGACCCAACAGGGAGGACATTGCCCGAAATACCCAACAAAGGAGAGATCATACCCAGTGGATAGGCACAGCCTACTGCTGAACTCCTTCTGTCAAAAGGAAATGAAGGGACAAAGAGTAGAGCAGAGACTGAAGGGGAGGCCATCAACAGACTGCCCACTTAGGGATCCATCCTATCTGAAGACACCAAACCCAGACACTATTGCTGATGTCAAAAAGCGCTTTCTGACAGGAGCCTGGCATAGCAGTCCCCTGAGAGGCTTTGCCAGAGCCTGATCAATACAGATGCCGATGTATGCAGCCAAACATCTGACTGAGCACTGGAACCCCAATGGAAAAGTTAGGACTGTAGGAGCTGAAGGGGTTTGTAACCTCATAGAAAGAACAACAATATCAACTAACCAGACCCCCTAAAGCTCCCAGGGACTAAACCACCAACCAAAGAGTACACATGGGGGACCTATGGCTCCAGCTAGATATGTAGCAGAGGACTGTGTTATCAGGCATCACTGGGAGGGGAGACCCTCGTTCCTGTGAAGGCTCGATGACCCAGGGTAGGGAAATACTAGAGTGTTGAGGCAGGTTTGGGAGGGTGGATGGGGAACACCCTCATAGAGGTAGGGAAAGGGAGAGTGGATGGGAGTTTTAAAGGGGAAACTGGGAAGGGAGCTAACATTTTAAATGTAAATAAATAAAGTAACCGATAAAAACAAATTTAAAATTTTTTGTGGTTGAAGGGATAAAAATAAAGCTAATCTAAGTATAAGACAGATATGGTTTTGGAGAACTAGTGCCAGAATTTGGGAACCTTATATGTATTATCTCCAAATCTAAACTATTAGAGCAATGATATAGACAGCAGAGATTTAGTAACTGGTTAGGTCATTAGGGTTCAGCCTTAAATGGGTCACTTTACTATGAGGTAAGTATCTATCTATCTATCTATCTATCTATCTATCTATCTATCCATTTATCTATCTATATATCCATCTATCTATCATCTATCATCTATCTTTGTCTTTCTTCTACCAAAGGTTGATAAAGAGAAAAAAAGGCCCTGAAAAGTTTTGAGCCCGATAATCTTGCAGTTCCTAAGATCTACCCTGAAAGAATAGTGTATCTGTTTGTTATAAATTATCTAGTCTCAAGTACTCTTCTATAATAGTATAAAACCTCCTAAGACAGGGAACAAATTTTTGAACATTTTTGGTATATATCTAAGAGAAACTTGCATATGGATATTCAGGAAAGTTATGCAGGATTTTGTTGTTGTTGTTGTTCTGATTTTTATCTCTGAACAATACTAACGCTTATAGGCTTATTTAGGATTCATTATAAGCCAGATAGCTTTCTGGTTTTAAAAAAGGAAGGCAAACATTCTTGTCTGAATAAAGTTGATTCTTCAGGGACATGTTTATGGCAGTATGGAAATGGCAAAAGAATCCAGTAAAAAAGAGCTATAACCTAGTCAAACACTTATTTGTAGAATGGATGGTCTCTTTATACATGTTACATAAAGTTACAAATTTACTATAATATAAGCAACACTTTGAGTTAAAAGTACTACCTCTGGTATAATAGAATGTCTTAAAATTCAGTGACTCAAAAGAGAATAAATACCATTGACAACATAGCTAAATATATAGTGAAACTATGTTTTTTTTTTTTTTAAAGGAGCAAGAATTTTAAGTTTCTTCTGCAAAGGGAAAATTCTTGACTATGTTCATAAGATTTAGAGGGAAACCTTTAGTAGAACCTTTTAGAGGGTTCATAAGGTTCTTAAACATACACACATGAGCACACACACATACACGCATATGAATATGATAGGCTTCATTAAATTAATGGCATTCAGTGCATGCATTATTCAGGCATGGAAGTGCAGAGAAGACACACTAATATCAGGGAACGTGCCACTTTCTTCTGGTCAAGCCATGCTCAGCAGGACTCCCTTCACTTGTCACTCATTTTCACACCACTGTTCACACCTGCTTTCAGTTGGCACTGACTAATTAACCACTATATGCTGCACACCAAATAAGTGTTAGAGTAAATATTCCTCACCACTGTTCTAGACCGGGAATCTGTCCAAACGATGACATTTTACCAGGAAGTATATTGTCTTGACTATGTTAATTGAAGCAATTTGGGAGGAAAAGAGAGTCTTGTTTTTACTTTATTTTTTAATAATACAAAATTGACTCAGAATCAATAAGAAAACTGCTGTTTCTTTAGAACCCTTTCTTTTAATCTATTGTATTGTCAAATAAATAACTGAAGCTGTGTGTCTGTGTTCCACTCACATAAATATATATTAGAAATAAACTTTTCAAATTTAATAACTTTCACATAAACTACATGGTAAAATTAAGCAGTATTCTTCTCTGTAGATAGATAGATAGATAGATAGATAGATAGATAGATAGATAGATGATAGATAGATAAGATAGACAGCTAGAGATAGATAGATAGATTAATAGATTGATAGATTGATAGATTGATAGATGCATACATACCATATTATAGATACAAAGTGAGATATAGATAGGTGAATGATGAGAGAGAGGTGAGAAATGTAGATATAGAATATATAGATAGACAATGAACTGACAGACCCCTTTCACTATAGCATATATAGTATTTTGATTATTTTTATTCGCAATGGATATTTGACCATCCAGTAATGATTTAATTGTACAAAAATTAGCTGTGATTTTAATTTTTACCTTTTATCATTTCTGATTTTTGCAAAATATTATAAGGGTAAACATGGAAAATCATATTACTTAGGCTTCCAGTTTTCAGTGGCAGTTGAAATTCCAAATATTCTGTCCTGTATACATTCATGAATACTTTCCATGTCCAAATATTCCCTTGATTGCCAAAACATGTCTTCTTCAGCTTTCTTACCACTATTTCTTACTTCTCTCCATTTATTTTGTCCACCAGGGTAAAATGTTATAAATGGATTAAAGAAAGCTTCAGCACATTCTACAATTCTATTCTTTACAGGAACCAGGTACACCCCACAGGAGGAAAATTACTGGACTTAAGTTTATCTAATATGCATTTTAGTTTTATGCAATAAAAGTTCTGAAATGTTTGTTTGTTTGTTTGTTTGTTTGTTTGTTTCAAGACAGGGTTTCTCTGTATAGCCCTGGCTATCCTGGAACTCACTTTGTAGACCAGGCTGGCCTCAAACTCCACCTGCATCTTCCTCCTGAGTGCTGGGATTAAAGGCGTGTGCCACCATGCCCGGCTCAAAAGTTCTGAAATTTTATTGTGAAGAATTTAAGAAATGACAGAACTTAAACTTTTGACTTGAAAGAAAAATAATTGAGTTCACTTAATGAGATTATTCTTCTGTTATTAAAAGTATTATTCAGTTGCCTGTAATAGGAACCTCATTGTTTTAGTAGTTACTATTTGTTTGAAGAAATATTCTTAAATGAGAAATACATGTAAATAAAAATCAATTATAAAAGTTTCCTAATCATTCCATAACACTTTTATAACAACATTCTTATTTATTGTTATTAAATTCATTCTTCAACCTTTTTATGCATGCATGCAAAGCTTTCTGATTACTGTCAATCCCAACCCTGTTTTGTCTTCCTCCCACCGATATAAATGTCTTTTTACTACAAGTCCATTCCCCATGTTCACGTTTTTATTTTGTGACTCAGCAGGTTTAACCAGAGCATCTATGTAGGTTTGAAAGCCTCTATTGGATCCTGGTGGGCTCAACTAAATGCAGTTACTCTCCAGTCTCTATCAGGTCACTATGTCTGCAGGAAATAGAACAAAACAACCTCTGGAATCCATGATGGACTATATTGACCAAGCCCTTTCTCGTTCAAGTTTAGAGTAGTTTGGTGCAGTTTCTTTTGGGTGGTTATTGAAGTGGCTTTATCATTTCTACAAGATGTCATTCTGCAGGATTTCTTCTGTTTTCATCACATGGCTTGTGATCCCTGAGCCTAAGACTGGGTGGTCCAAATGCCTTGTCTATAGCTGAAGACACAATCTTCACTTCTAAGCAATTTGAGTAGCCATGCTTCACTCTATTCAACTTTCACTACAAATAGAGGCCTCTGGTAAAGAGTGTAGTATTCATCATTGCATATACATATAATTAAAAAGTAGTTTGACATCATGTGGATTTGGGTAAACAGCATCAGTAGATTCCTTCTTAGGAATTGTTGTCTAACATGAGATTTTGATCAGAACATACAGTATGAGAAATGGATTTCCTCTTCTAGCGTGAGCCTGAAATCAAGAGAGTAACTCATTGTTCCCTGTGCTAGTTATATAAGAATTATAGTCATCTGTGGGGAAAGAACTTGAATTGAAGCCAGACAGTGGTTGTGCACGCCTTTAATCCCAGCACATGGGAGGCAGAGGCAGGCTGATTTCTGAGTTCGAGGCCAGCCTGGTCTACAAAGTGAGTTCCAGGATAGCCAGGCTACACAGAGAAACCCTGTCTTGAAAGAAAACAAAACAAAATAAAAAAATAAAAAAACAAAAAACAAAAAACAAAAACAAACAAACAACAACAAAAAAAGAACTTGAATTGAGCTCCATCAGATTGAATTATAAACATATCTGTGAAGCATTTCCTTGACTAAGGATTTATGTTAGAAGATCCAGGCCAGACTGGATCATGGTCTTGGGTTGTATAAAAAATCAAACTGTGAAAGCCATGGAGAGAAAGCCAGTAAGCAGCATTCCACCATGGTCTCTGCTTCAGTTCCTGCCCCCACCCCTTCTGCCACTATGAAAACTAGCCACCAAAAGGAAACCTCCATTTCAGGTTGAAACTGGTTGCTGTTGTTGTTGTTGTTGTTGTTGTTGTTGCTGTTGTTGTTGTTGTTTTTCCCTGTATCTTACAATTGAGGCATTTGCTGTCTTCAGTAATAGGGTCTTACCATCTAGTTCTGGCAGCATCAAGAGGAATGAAACAGCCTAATAGCCCTGTATCACTCTGAAAGGGTCTAGAGCCTCCATGGCAAAGCAACTCAGAAGTTTCTTACATCTCATACTCAGGTTTAGTCAAGTGACTCATGAATCCTTGGAGCAACTTTATTTGACTTTGCAGGAAATCTTTCTTTAAACTATTGGATATGATATGTATTATATTCATACACAATGTTTTATGGACTCTATATATCTAAAGCTATATTTTAAAGTGATTTACAACATGCTTAATTTATTTTTGTATTCATATACTGTTACATTTATTTATTGTGTGTGTGTATGTGTTTGTGTGATGTATATATGAGATCTATATCTATATCTATATCTATATCAAGTATTATGGTACACATGTGAAGGTCACATTACAGCTTGTAGTAATTGATTCTTTCCTTCTGTTATGTGTGCCCTAGAGTTTACGTTCATGTTGTTAGGCCTATGTTCACTGAGACTTCTTGCCTATTAGATAATGACTTTCTAAATGACTTTTTAATATATGCTTCTGTTTGATTAACCCTAACCCACACCTTCCTCTCTTTTTCCCTCTTCGCCTATCTCCCTGATTAACCTTTTCCTCCTTAATATTCCCCATCTCTATTTTCAACTAACTAAATTCTTATTAAGACATAGAATAAGATGGTGGATAAGTTTCTACTCTGCATCACCCTATGAGGTAGAAAATGAATTTACTGAATCTCTTCTCTTTATTATCTCAAGTTTTGTCTATACATAAATTAATTTCATGCTTTCATGTAAGATGTCCTGGCAAATAATAACTAGCAAAAATGCATATAAAATTTAAGTTGAAAATGCATAAGAATTCTAGTGTCATAGTTTCCAATACATAGTCTAGTAGTAATAATTGTTGACTATAGCAGGATTTAGAACAATAGAACAAGAATATCCTTTTTAATTAGATATTTTCTTCATTTACATGTCAAATGCTATCCCCTTTCCTAGTTTCTTCTCAGAAAATCCCCTAAATGAGAAAAAAAAAGAGAGAGAGAACATTTTTGTAAATATTCTAAATCATTTTCAGGCATCATTCAACACAATACTTTTTTTTCTGTTTTTAACCCTCTACTGAGAAAAAAAAAGAACAAATTATTAAACATGAGGTTAATAGAGGAAAAAGAACACCTTTCAGTATTACTTTGCTTTTGTCCACAGGACAGAGTAAGCAAAATTACTAGGCAATCATTGTTGTCAAGATCATAAATGAATTAATATTAACAGAGAAAGCAATAACTACATCTGAAAAACACATAATAAAAATGTCATGCAGTACAATTAGAATGCTAAAGTAATAAGAGAAAACTTTGCAATGTCCTATGTAGACAAGGTGTAGCACTTTCAGAGCTTCATTTATTTGACTTGTTTATGTGCAGTGTTCATTAATTTCATGTATTTGTATATAGAGCATGCTATAAATATAAAGAAAATTGTAACCAAGAAGGTAAAGGTTTGCTATGTTTTTCCTGATAACTAGTAGAAGACTGGAAATGTTTATAAATGACTAGACTTATGCTAGCTTCGGTCAAGCTAATGTAGAGAGAACATTCACTTAAGCAATTCACATACTACATGATTACTCACCAATCAGCTACTCTACATGACCACAGTGCTCACCACATGACACCACAAGCCAGGCTCTCATTCCTTGCCCCCATGAAGCTTTTTCTTTGAAAACAGTCATGAATAAGGAGGGGTTATTATGTTCACAGCTACTTTCTTTTCTGTGAAAAGGGCTTCTCTATAGAGTGTCTCTATGACAACACATGGGGTGATAGATGGTGTTGAATTGTCTTGGGCTAGAAAGACAAGGAAACTCAATTACTAAGTTTTTCTAACATAAGCTGAAAGAAAGAAATCCAGGTGTTTGAGAACTTTGGCCAAAGTTTTTATTTTTGTCTTTTTGACACACTAGGTAGGATGATATAAGACAATGAAATTTAAAGAAAGAAAGACATTGAGATGCAGAGAGCGATGGTCATCAAGTTTTTTTGGCACTTAGAAACGGAATCCCCTACAGAGCAAGCTTTGCTTTCTTTGCTTGTGTTTGTAGAATGGTTGCTAATCATACCTGCTGACGCTTTCCCTTAATGATGTAATACAACTAGCATTTATATATAATGATAAGGTTCGCAATAACTACCACTGAGTGAACATTTGGGATGATCCATACTGTGGTTTAATGTACTTATTTTGAGGACAGCAAAGCTCTGAGTTAATGGCTTCTGCTGTCTTTGAAAATAAACAGATAAGTAGAAATGACCAGTTTCACTGAAGTTTGCTCAAGCATTCTGAGTCTGACTATTCTACTTACTAATTTGCTACAAAGGTCAAAGTATACTGAGGAGGCAGAACCAACTGAGATACCTTCCCTCTACGATTATTTTAGGTATTTGACTTTTATGACATCTTCAGGTAAATCAGTTGTTCGGTTTTTATTAGCATGTATATCAAATGGTCTCACAATTTTTTTCTGTCTTTACATGTTCCAAAATAAAATAAAATAAAATAAAGGGATGTGTAACCCTTCTGTACCCAATCACAGCACCGCATAGAAATATTGACATGCTAGAAAGAAACATGGTATCTCAGAAAAAGTGGGAACACTGCTAGGTTGAATTGAGTGCATGAAGAGATGCCGGCAGCTAATGTTAAACCACAACCCCGACAGTTTCCTCCTGGAAAACTCCTTATTGTGTGTCATGAATATCTCTACTTTTAAATTTCAGTATGAGAAGTACTAGTTTTATTGACTTATCCTCAAAACAGAAAATGATATTCCATAATAACGTTTAACTACAGAGTGTTTTAATAAACACATCTCTGAAAATTGAAACATTAACTACTTCCTTATAATTAAAACTATCTGAAAATTGGTATCTCATTAGTCTACTCCATAACAGTTCATTCCAATTACGAAATCTAATAGTGGACACACTTCAAATGGAGCTCACAGTTTTATATTGTTAAGGAAACCAAAGTTGGAAAAATAAAGCTAATACAGTCTTTAACCTTTTCAATATTTTGAACTAGCATCCCCACTTCTGAAATCCTTCCTTTGAAATCATACTATTTCTACTTCAATCATGGAGATTATGATTAAAAAATATGTAGGCAAATCTACAGAAGTATATGCTAAATGTTTTAAATTGATGTTAACACAATACAATTAAAACCCAAAGAATAAAATGGAATTCAGGACTCATTTCATTAAAAACACCATTTTTTCCTCTTAAAAGCAAGCTACTCAAAAAGGATTATATATTTTCCTTATCATGAACTTAATGGATCTCTCATTTTGTCCGATTAGTATTAATTTCAACTCAGGTAATAACAAATCACTTCCCAGATCACAGTATTTCCACTAAGAACCTGACTGTCAAAAACTTTATATTAATTTCTAGCTATTTTACACGTTTTGTAGCATTATCAGTTTTTAATCACAATTTTCACCCCATATTCTTACAAACTATTTTTCAACTGTATACTTATCTGTGCAAAGTAGTCATTCATTTAAGTTTCATCACTTGTGACAGATGTAATATATGTGAGATTAAAACACAATGTAATCATAAATCTTAAAGAAGAGAAAGCATATATATTCCTTAGAGTTACTATAAAGTTAAATAAGGAACAACATACAGAAAAACGAAGGTGATAATGGCGAGGTGAGAGATCCCTTCCATCACAGCACAGTCACCTACCAAAGACTTACAAGTTATATCTGCAGCAAATTGATCACTTAAATCTGAAAAGTCACACTTGTGAAAGACTGTATAAAAGACTGAATCTAAACCTGCTCACCATCATAAAAGAATTTTAGTGGTCAGAAACTTATTTATCAAAGCAAGAAAGGAACCATGAAAAGAATATATTTTGGAAAGCATTGCTTATATGAAAAATTGGAAGTAATCTATACTTACAGCCTAGAGAAGAAATAATAGCTTATAGTAGCCTATAGTAGAAATTATCTAGTAAACCATAGCACATCAATACAATAGTACAGAACTCAGACAGCAAAAGTTCCCTATAGCTAATATATTATAATAATTTCTTAAAGTAGCTAATTAGGTAGAAATAACAATTATACTTATATGATAATATAGTTTTAGGCAAATATTGGATAAATCTAGAGTAAAGATATAGATTATTACTTACAATGAAAGATGGCAATTTGGATAAAACTGCATTTTCTGCCAGAACTCTCAAGCTGATCTCGTCTTTATTTGATTACAAGTCTTCGTATTATGGTTAATTCTAAAATTTGTTTCATCTTATTATGAGCTTCTCTCTACTACATGAGAATTACTTTTTAAAGCATATTCCTGAGTCATATCACACATCTATTTTTGTAACATTTGTCATTTTATGTGGTTCAAATAATAGTTCTCAGAGATGTACTTATATGCATTTAACTCAATAAGAAGTCAGTTAATAAATACTACATGCCAAAATCTTATTCAAAGGTGTGTGTGTGTGTGTGTGAGAGAGAGAGAGAGAGAGAGAGAGAGAGAGAGAGAGAGAGAGTTCTTTTTAGAAGATCAATCAAAAGTGATGGGTTTATCAGTTTGTAACTCAGAATATTTTGTCTTTGGTAATTTTATATTTCCATGGTTAAGGGATGAAAGACATCATAGGAATACTTGAAGAACAATAGGTTAATTTTAAAAAGGTCTTTCTAAAGTTTTAAGGAAAATCTCATCCACTTAAGAGTAGTCATGTATTTAAAAATGTATAACTGCATCTGGGGGTTGAAGTAAATGGTACAGTGCTTGCTGAGCATATGGTAAGTCTAAGATTTGATCTCTAATCCTGGACAATAAATGAAGAGAACTATAGGGAAGGATTGGAATTGATGAATGCATGTATAGATAGATAGATGATAGATAGATAGATAGATAGATAGATAGATAGATAGATAGATAGAGTAACTAACTGTACCCATGCATTATCAGCATCTACTTTGATAAGTCTTTTACCTATGGATAGGTATTGAAAACAAAGATTTTTTTTTCTATTTTATTTTATTTTTTTAATTAGATATTTTCTTAATTTACATTTCAACTGCCATCCCGAAAATCCCCTCCCACCTCCCCCCTCCCTGCTCCCCTGCCCACCCACTCCCACTTCTTGGCCCTGGTGTTCCCCTGTATTGGGGCATAGAAAGTTTGCCATACCAAGGGGCCTCTCCTCCCAATGATGGCCGACTAGGCCATCTTCTGCTACATATGGAGCTAGAGACACGAGTTCTGGGGGTTCTGATTGGTTCATATTGTTGTTCCTCTTCTAGGTTTGCAGACCCCCTAGAGCTAAGATGAAAGGATGGACCATACAGAGACTAACCCGCCGGGGATCCATCCCATAATCAGTCACTAAACTCAGAAAACAAAGATATTTTTAACATTTAACTTGCCTCAGTCTCAGAAATAGCTGAAGTCATGCTACAAAAATAAATAAATAAAATAGATAGATAGATAGATAGATAGATAGATAGATAGATAGATAGATAGATGTTTTGTGTTGCGGCCTATTATTTATCATGCAGTTTGACACCAGAAAGTTTTACTTGACAAACATTTAAAGTTTCCCCCTGAGTCCATATATCTGAATGAGCTCTCATAATGCACTGAGGTTTAATTTAATCCTACAGCAGGACCCTATGGAGAGAGAAAACCACCAGAGAAAACTGTAGTCATCAAAATGGGAACAAATCAAAACTCCATTTGGAAAATGCTTCAGGCTGAGCATGGCAGAGGAGACTAGTAGAAGAGACAACTAGAATTGAGAGATTGAGTGTGTTTGGGGAATGAATTAGAAACCTATTGCAATGGAAACTCCGAGGAACCCATGAGGGTGAATTTAGATAAGACTCCTAGTAATTGGGGATGCAGAACCTGAATCCTCTGAAACCAGGCAACGCTTCAAATGCAGTGATTGTGACACCAATCCAGCCACAAAACCACTGACCTGAAATTTGTCCTGCCTGCAAGATGTGCTGGGGTAAAGATGGAACAGAAATGGTAGCATTAGCCAACCATTGAGTGGTCCAGCTTGAAGCCCATGCAATAAGAGGAAGCCCATCCCTGACGCTGGCTGTAGGGCCAGGAATCAGAGACTAGATTGCTGAGAACCCTAGGATAGAACCAAACAGAAACAGAAAGAAAAAAGTCAATGAAATGATTCCTAATGATATTGTACTATGCTCAAAGATCAGAGCCTAGCATAATCCTAGCATAATGGTCATTAGAGAGGCTACATCCAGCAACTGATGGGAGCAGATGCAATCCCAGAGGCATACATTAAGCAGAGTGCAGGGGATCCTGCTGAAGAAGAAGAGGAAGGATTTTAGGAACAAGAGGAATCAGGGACACCACAAGAAAGACCACAGAATCAACTCACCTGGGCTCATGCAGGCTCACAGAGATGGAAAATAATCGTCTGAATGGGTCTGGCCTAGGCTCTTTGTATATATGTTGTGGCTGTGCAGCTTGGTATTCTTGTGTGACACCTAGCAGTGGGTGCGGGGCCTATCTGACTCTTTTGCCTGCTTTGGGGGCTCTTTTACTCTTACTGGATTGTCTTATCCAGCCTTAATGTGAGGGGAGGTGCAACTCAATGTGCTGTATTTGGTTGATATCCTGGGGTGGCCTGGACTTTTCTGAAGGGAAAAGGAGGGGGAAATGGATCTGGTAGAGAGGGAAGGTAAAGGAGAGAGACACAGAAGAGGGGGGGAAGGGAAACTCCAGTCAGGATGTAATATATGAGAGAAGAATAAAAAGTTAAAACATGAAAGAAAATGTCTCAGGAGAATGAACTCATACTGTGATGATGTTAATGGTGGTATAGCAATATAATAAACAGGTTTTTATTTTTCACTGTGTTTTCCAAACTTTCTTCTGCAGTTCATAACCAAGTACATAAGGACCTTTCCTCTTCCAGCAAACATGCTAGAATCCTTTTCAAATATGTAGGTTTGGATAAGGCATATTTGCTGTATTACTGATATAATCAATCTTCTTCCATCCACTTCTGGGTTCTTTCTGCCACCTATTATTTTTTCCTGTCTCTCTGCACCTTCTTTCTGTTTTGAATTTTGTACTAATTGATTATATAAACTGAATCCATTTCCCTTTTTCTTGAGCTTTTAGTCATACACCTAGGTATTTTAATTAAATTTATAACGTATACCCTTTAGTTAGATTTGATAGCATTATACCAAGGGACATAATAGTCTTTTACACTTAGTATAAGAGTGATACCATAGTATCTTTACAGCTTCTTGTTTTAATACTATTGACTTTTATTTTACCTTTGTATATGGTTTAATCCCTATAATGTATTATTTTTCTGCAAGCCAAAATTGTCACTTAAAATGATTTAAATAATATAAAACATTGCTAAAGAGGATGGCCTAGTCAGTCATCAATGGGAGGAGAGGTCCTTGGTCCTGTGAAGCCTCTAGGCCCCAGTATAGGGGAATGCCAAGACCAGGAATGGGAGTGGGTGGGTTGAGAAGCAGGAGTTGGGGGGAGGGGATAGGGAATTTTCAGAGGGGAAAGTAGGAAAGGGGATAACACTTGAAATGTAAATGAAGAAAATATCTAATAAATAAAAATCAAACCATAAATAATTGAATAAAGACGGAAGTAGAATTATGAAACTGCTAAATATAATTTGCACCTTCCTTTGAAAAAGTAGAGCCCAATAGGAAAATTTTTCAAGAACCTCTTCTCATGAAGAATAAATAGTAAAATTGAAAATAACAGATAGGTGGTAACATTGCCCACATAGCACAAATGAAGTTAACAAGAGGAAAAGGAGATGGCCGACTGTGGAAACGTCACAAAGGGTGACAAAGACTGCATCCCTTGCATTTAGATAAACACTGTTATTCCTGTGACCAGATAAATATACAATCTTGCTTCCCATATTCTCTCAATTCCTGGTATAATTCTTGAAAATAAAGTTGTCAACCAGGGGAAAAAAAAAAAAGAAGACATCGCTAAAATGACTTAAATCTCACCTTTGTAGATCGAACTGCAACATACAATGTGATGAGGTTTTATACATATATAAAAGGTATGTATGGAATTTTATACATATTTAAATTGTATGTACATAGAATATATAAAAATTCTGAAATAATTTTGTTTTTCTCCTTCTATTTGACATTAACGTATGTGTCATTTGCTCAAAAGCAAATGAAATGAAATCTGAATTCATTGAAAGTTTAAAGATATTTGGTTTACAATAAAATGTTAAATAGGTAAGAAAATATGCTTTGTGGTTATTATTACCATAATGTTGAAAATATAATGTTTATGAGATTATAGATTACAGAACCTCAGCACTATAGAGTCACTAAAGACAGGGATAGTGTGAGTGGAGTAAGTGGTACTAGGTGACAGGCTCAGCACTATCTGCCAGACATTGGAAGAAGTACTCTTCCTGTCACAAAATAACAACAACAAGTTTCCTTTATCCCATCCTACATTGTGAATGATCCTGAGTGCATGCATGCATATGTGGAGAGGGAGAGGGAGCTGGAGAGGGAGAGGAGGAGGGAGAGGGGGAGGGTGAGAGAAAGGGAGGGAAGGGGAGGAGGAGGGGGAGGGGAGGGACAGAGGGGGGGAAAGGAGGGGAAAGGGAGGGGGAGGGACAGAGGGGGAAGGGAGGGGGGAGGGGAGAGGGGAGGGGAAAGGAGAGAGGTAGAAAGAGGAGGAGGAGGAGGAGGATTGATTGATTGAAAATAAAAGTGAAGTACTGAACTGAGAGAAGGAGCCAGAATATTAAATGCCTGGAGCCCGAGTTCTTAGCAGGAGACAGTACTCTGTAAGATATAGCCCAGGAAGTCAATGAATTGAATACAAACACCTTTAAGTGGTATTCATTCCTGAATGTTTCAAGGATAAGGACTTCTAAATAGTTTTTCAAGTAAACAAATGCATTGGTATAAACCAGTATCATACACAAATGTAAATTATATGAGGAAGAACCATAAAGCAGGAGTTTCTAGAGTGATCACAGTGAATATAACTTCTAGCAATAGATCATGAGCTATCTCTTTGTTGAGGACTTAGAAAGCTTTTAGCATACCCTTTTTTGTGTGCATTTTATTGCTTATAAACTTCACTTGTACCAATGCAATTGACATAATATAGCAAACATGGAATCATTCCTGGATCTGTGTTCAGCCATTTACATTATGCTGTGCCTTAAAATCCTCATGTCAATGATGTCTTTAACATTAAGAAAAATTACAAATGTATCACACACAGTGAGGTACAGTATGTAAGGTTTCATCTTCATAGGATGTAACTTTAACAATATTTATTTTGGCTCAACATGGGAAGAAAGGAGAAAGAGAAAAGAAAAGCAAAATATTAATAGGATTTGTCTTAGACAGAATTTTAAATTTTTATGCTAATTTTTGTGACTTTTCAAATTTTGCTAGCAGTTTAATGTTACAAAACAAATATTTTTCAGTTTGCCCAACAAAATAAAGAGAATGCTTCAGTTCTTCTTGTGGCCATGAACCATCCTTGTGAATCTTGATGTACCTTCTCTAGAGGAGTGACTCTGTTCACAGGATGGCTAGTTTAGACTAAAGAGAAAAATCAGATTTCAATGAGTTTTTTGAATGCTACCTGTGTATTAAATGTTTACCCTTTCCCCAGAATCCTCTAAGATAATCTGATCTTGTTTCTGTTCTCAGCTACAGTTGGAACAGTATGCATGATAACTTCTGGGGTGATCTGATTTGACTGTGGATACATAGCAAACCATTGCTTGACTATAAAAGCCTATCTAGTTGGTTAAAATACCTCATCCTGCACATCAGTGTACAGCATTTTCACTCAAGTGTAGGAATCCATGTATTTCCTGAAACTATTTTTCGCACAAAGACACAAACTATCATCAACATGAAAATTGATTTAATTTCAAGTCTCCTATTTTCTGACCTGCTTTTTATATCTAAGATTTTAACCTTAGCATCCTCATAATTTCAAAATTATACACTCTTCTTTTTCAGAACATTTTCTTTGTATAGAATAATGTGATTTAGGGAAAGATAATAGAATGCGGTTTGTGTCCTCAATAGATTTATCAGAATTACCTTTGAGATACTTTAACAAACATATTTCTCACATGAGGAGATGCTCTTGTGGCTATGACTGAAAAGAGGGTATGATGGCTGATTGTGTGTTCATGCTGCCATTCTCCAGCAACACATTCCCTCACATCCTTCATTGGTGTTATAGAAACACACTCAGTGACTGAGTCATAAGAACTGAATTTCATTATGAGTTGTACCTTGCCCTATGACTTTGTTCATCCAACTAGCACTGGGTATTTTCTCTTGACTAGATTAGAGNTGAAAAGAGGGTATGATGGCTGATTGTGTGTTCATGCTGCCATTCTCCAGCAACACATTCCCTCACATCCTTCATTGGTGTTATAGAAACACACTCAGTGACTGAGTCATAAGAACTGAATTTCATTATGAGTTGTACCTTGCCCTATGACTTTGTTCATCCAACTAGCACTGGGTATTTTCTCTTGACTAGATTAGAGGTGTATAGAATATTAAAAGAGACAGACACATTCTCTGACCAATTGGAATTTAAAATTTTTCTGGCATGACATGTATTAAGTAAATACTCACATTAAAATTGAATTTAGAATAATAAATTTAAAAATATAGAATTTTGAGGATCTAATTGATATAAGCCTAGAAAGGTAATCTAATATCTGTGACTCAGTTTCTACAGCTGAAAATAATAGGATGATATAGAAAACAATTCATATAGGGCATGATGAAATGATTTATAAGAAATTCATATAAATCTGTTTCTGTCTTGATTTTTTTCTCAGTTATGGACAATGATTATAAAACAAAACAAAAACCAAACAACAACAACAAAAAATAAGGGCTTGTAAGAATACTTTGTTGGTAATGGTGTTTTCTTCCTCCAAAGCTGAGATCATGAGTTATACTCATGGAACTTATATAGTGAAAGGTTAGAATCAATTCTAGAAAGTTGTTCTACGTTCTATGATCACCGCATTCACATGTGTACATGATGCATGCAGGCTCAGAGAGAGAGAGGGAGGGGGAGAGAGAGGAAGAGATATTAGCATTCTAAAAGCACCACCCCATCTAAGAAAAGAACACTGTGGTATGTCTATCTTGACTTAGTGATTCCCATAGGAGATGTAGAATATATTAATTATAATTGATGACAAGACATGAGCTTTCAAACTTTCATGGCTTCTCAACATAAGCACACAAGAAGAGTTAGCCTGGCTGATTCCTTTGCTCCAGAAGAATAGATGGTCAGTTGCCTTCAAACAATTGTATTGAGCTGGGGGCTCAGCTAACCTAAGAGTAGATATGGACTATTCACACCAGACTACAAGAAAAGTTAGACTATGTTCAGTAGATGGTTCTCTACCTCCCCACAGTTGCATAGTTCTTCTTATATGCACACCATGTTGGGCTTCCTATCACATAGGTCTGATCCACAACTCCAGTAGTCAGACAAAAATAACATTTACAAATATGCTAAAGCCCGGGTCTTGGGATTAGCACCATATCACTTCCCAATAATTCTTTCTGAGGAGTCGCTTCTTCCTCCTAAAATCAGTGAAAGAAGAAACCAATCTCATTTTTTTCTTTGAGAGGATTGTGAAGACTTTGCAGTCATCTTTAGTCTGCATCAAAATCAAACACTAGAATTAACCAGAATTCCACTCTTTTCTCCATTTTTCTTAGCCCATACTCATGAATCCTTGTTTCTAGAATACAGTCAGCATCAAATAATTGTCGATGTACATATAACATTTCTAAGAGGGATAGGAGTCATGTAGAAAAACCCATTCCCTACAGACATCCATTAGAGAAGTATTTTCCATCTAATGATTTATTAACAAGCCTAACATAAAATCCTAAGAGCCAGTTTTCAGTCACCCACGTCCTGACTCGGGATGGATTTCACACTGTGTGCTCATTGTGATTGAGTGATGGGTAAGTTTAAAGTCCTAAGAATTTCATTATTATGAAATGCAAGTTGTAATATATTTTTGCTTGCTACATAAGATATACAGAAACGCATGCTCTATCTTAGAGGAAAAGTTATGACACTAAAGAAAAGAGAGCGTGAGCTTTATACTCACATAAATCTGAATTTGAAAAACACGTATGCCACTTGGGAGATGTAAGATGGCGACATCACCCGGCTCCCATTTGCTCAGTGCCATTGATGCTCAGGAAAGTAGCTAGGAAATGTGCTACTATAAAAAAGTGTCACCAAACAGCTCCCTCAGAAATGTCTCTCAAGGGAATAAATTAAATCTAAATCAGCATCCTTAAAGTAATCATCTGAAAAATAAGATTCAGTCAGAAAATGATGGCTGCTTCTGCACTAAGAACTCCACACATACTGAAAGACGGCCAGTGTGGGGCTGGCAGGAGAGCATTCCCTGCCTGATGATACATGCACAACCGTCTGAACCTCATCCCTGGAACCCAGATAAACCGGGAAGGAGAAGAACAATCCCACAAAGCTGTCCTCGGACCTCATATACATACACACAATTTTTTAAAAGACTTGTTATGGAGAAGGCATTGTACAATTTATTGGTATAAAATACAGGCTTTATTTCACTCAACTTTCACTCAAGAGCTACAGAATAGGAAAAAAAAGTAATGCAAAATGGTGAGTTGAAACAGAGTGTGTTCTTCAAACCTGTGTGTTGTAGAAAGGGGAGACAAATAGGTAAAGGATGGGTGAGATTATAAGAATGAGTAGATGAATATCAAGCAGTGGGTCGAAGGTCTAGTAAACAGTAACCATTCATTTTGAAAGGAAAGAAAGGATTTGTGAGTACCTGAATTCATTATGGTCAAAACCACAGAACTATGATGAGGGATTTGTAAGAGGGGATAGTTACCAAACTTGACTTTTAGCCATTCGTCTGGCAGCTCCATTCTAGGCAGTTGAAGTTAAAGTGACTTACGTGAGGAAGAATAGTTGTTATTTTACTATACATATCTTTCTCTGGTATTGACAAACTTTTAGAAAAATTAAGCCAAGTATATATTTTTTTTCTGCCTCTTTCACCTAAATTGGAGACTCTCAAAGCTTCTTCCACACCTGCTGAAGGATGACATTTAGATACGGGTCATGACAGCAGTCAGTGCATAGGATATTTTTCTTGACCTCCATGGGCCCTTTCCCGACTAACAAACTCTCCCACTGAAGTGACAGTGTGGCTTATAAGCACATCTTTGCTATGGGAATATGTCAACGCACAGAGCAAGAGAAGATGTCAAGGATTGTGGGACTCTCTCTCACTCTCTCTCTTTTTTTGTATCTTTTCAGATTCTTTTGGATTTTGCTTCAAACTTGGCATGTAAGTCACCTCTCACACTTAAAAGTCCGACTGAAAATAAAAAATAAAAAATAAACAAAAAAAACAAAAAAACATGAGTTTTTCATGGTTCTCATCACAGCAAAATGACGTTACCTGCTGGATGCTGTAAGACTGCAGTGGAGAAGGGGTTACATATCATGTCAAGAATATATATATAACAACCTGGAAGGTAATCAAGTGGTCATGGATAAAATGACTTTACAAACCTCTATTCCAAAGCTAAGCATGTATCTATAGGTAGTCAGGAGATAAACCTTACCCTCCACACCTTTCCTGTTTATGCACTCAAGAGATATTTTTTGAGAGCCTGTCATAGCAAAAGCATGAGAAGCAAATACTGATCTTCACAAACACTGGTCCTCTTTGGATGCTTTGCTACTAATGTGATTTAGAATTAGACTAATTTCCTCGCACACACTGAATTTCAACCTAATCAGCCCTCCTCCAACATTTTCTTTGTGCTGTTAGTCTCGAGATGAAAATTTCTACCTTTCAAGGTTACTACTTAATTTTTATCTGTGATTTTTTTTCCTAATTACTCTAGCCCTAAGCAATTTCTTTGTTTGATATTCATTTCCGAATTTGAGTCATATAATTCATTATCCCCTAACTAAGCGTTTAAATGAACAGATACACTGATCTACGGACATCATAAAATGAGATATAGTTTTCCAAATATTCATTTGTACCCCCAAATAAAGGTGTGTGTTGATGATTGGTAATATATTTTGGGGGGTTTTGTTTGGCTGTTTGTTTTTTGTTTTTCAAGACAGGGTTTCTCTGTGTAGCCCTGGCTGTCCTGGAACTCACTTTGTAGACCAGGCTGGCCTCAAACTCAGAAATCTGCCTGCCTCTGCTTTCCAAGTGCTGGGATTAAAGGCGTGTGCCACCACCACCCAGCTTTTTTTGGGGGGGGGGGTAATATATTTTTGAACATCCTCAGCTTAACTGAATGCAGACTTAAAGGAATTCTAGTCATAGAATGCTCATAGAAGGTAGCAAGGGATGAACTGAAGGAGATTGTTTCCTGCTGCAAGTCAGACTTCAGCTGAGAAGCGTGAGTAAGTAGCTTACATTCAATAGGGAGATAATGTTAGTGCCTGTTGTGCCAAGTGACAGTTGTCAATTTTGGATTTTTTTTTTAATTGGCATATCAAGGAAGGGGGAGGGAAAAGAACAGGAACGGAAAAAAGTGCCCCCCATCACTCTCTGAGAAACACATAAATGTGTCAGAGGAGAGCAGAAGAGATGTCTCCACCCTCCAACTCAAGCCAGTTTAGAGTGAGAGGCTTCATTACATCCTCAGCGTGATGCATGGGACAGAGCACACTAGAGGTTTCAGGATAATGTTCAAGCAGGCACAGGTTTAGGGAAGAGCCTAAACTTCCAGCATCATATTTACAGCACACTAAACACAGAATGGAAGAAAGGGGTGTGGGAAAGGGAAGGCTAAGGTCTGAGCACTTACAGTAGAAAGAAATATTCACTTTCTCCCAGACTACCCACCCACCGCTAAACACTCCAACTCCCCGCAAAGGCCATAAAAGATTGCTTCTTCACAATTTTCGGAGCAACATTTTTCAGTGTTTTTGCCATTTATGCCCAAATTCCAAAGGGAATATCAATGTCTTTCTACATTGTGCTGTGACATAAATACCCATAGGCAAAAACAAAAACAAAACTCTATTTCTTTTAAATAGTGACTTCACCTCAGTCTTTTAATATTTGAGCAGAGCACATGTGTGCTTGCCATCCAAAGATCAAACATTATTGAGTTGATTGTGATATAAAGGCATATTCAGTTTTTCATTTAATTCAAGCATTAGTCACTATGAACCCATGTATTTTCCACAGCTCAAAATCAATTCAGCTAAATATTTTGTAACCTGTCTCTATCATTGAAAAATAAAGCAAGAACTCTGAAATTGTCTAATTTAACTTTAGCAATCTTCATAAAATACTTCACACAAAATACTTTTCAGTGTTTCGGATGACTGCTTGAAAAGTGGCTCATTGTTTAAGAAGGCTGCTGCTCTTCCAGGGAACCAAAGTTTCCTTCCCACCACTCAGTTCAGATCGCTCACAACTTCTGGCAAGACAAGGTCCAAGAGTTCCAACATTCCCCTTTTCATCTCTGTGGGCCCACACATAAATACATTTTAAAAAATCAATATTTTCTTCTTTTTTTCCTTTTAAGATGTTTATTTTCTTTTTTAATAACCATTTTAAATTTTTACATTTCGAATGATATACCTCTTCCCGGTTACCTCTCCACAAACCTCCCATCCCATCCTCTCTCTGCTCCTTCCCCTTTGCCGTTATGAGGGTGCTCCTCCACCCACTCCCACCTCACCGCCCTAGCATCCCCCTACATTGGGACATCAAGCCTCCACAGGACCAAGGACCTCCCCTCCAATTGATGTTAGATAAGGCCATCCTCTGCTACATGTGTATCTGGTGCCATGGCTCCCTCCATGTATACTCTGGTTAGTAGTTAAGTCCCTGGGAGCTCTGGGTAGCCCAGTCAGTTGATATTTTTCCTCCTGTGGGGTTGCAATCCCCTTCAGACCTTCCCCTAGCTCTTTCATTAGGACAAGCTGGTTCAGTCCAAAGGTGGGCTGTGAATATTTGCATCTGTATTGGTCAATTGCTGGTAGAACCTCTCAGAAACAGCCATATCAGGCTCCTGACAGCCAGCGCTTCTTGGAGTCAGAAATAGTGGGGGTTTGATGTTTATAGATGGTATGCATCCCTAGATGGGGCAGTTTCTGGTTGGCCTTTCCTTCAGTCTCTGTTCCATTTTTTGTCCCTGTCTTTTTTCAATAGACAGAAACATTTCTGAGTTAAAAATTTTTGAGATGTGTGGGTGGCCCCATCACTCAACTGGGGATCATGCCTTAACTAAAATACCTGACAACTTTATTTTCACATTTCACAACATAAAT
>LR751090.1:166851-180364 GCA_902729485.2 Mus minutoides | reverse complement strand
GGGAGGAGGCCTCTTCGTTGAAGGCCCAGACATCATGGGCTTGCCTCCCGTGGGTGGTCTCTTTCTGGGAGCAGGTCCCACAAACATCATCCCAGGAGGCAGAAGAGGCTCCATCACTGACATCATGGGAGGGCCTCCCATTTAGGGTGTAGTCATCATGCAAAGACCAGTAAGAGCAGGGAGATTTGGGGGAGATGGGATCAGAGCATTGGCAGGAGAGCAAACAGAGCGTGGATCTGGAGGGATCTTTCCTTGTTGAAAATGAGGAATTTTCCTTTTCTAAAATCATTTAAATTCGTGATCAACATTAGAATTATGTGAATGTTGGCTACCCAGTTCCCTAAAATAAATGTTTTTCATAATCACTTAAATTCATGATCAGGGTTAGAATTATGTGAACGTCCTATTTTTTGATAATTTATCTTGACCTTATTGTTCTTTATGAAGAGCTGAGGAGCCCTGCCTTTTTTTCCTTTCTCATTACAATGAAATGTCATCTAAGTCCACAAAAAAGAATGTAACAATGTAAAATCCAGAAGAGGTCTCATCAAAATTCTGCCACCTGAGACTTGGGTCTTAGACATCTAGATCTGTGGAAAATTTAATTTTTGTTTATTAAGTCACCCAGGTGGTAAGGCAGATCAAACTGACCAATATAGTTTCCACAGTTGCTCTATGCAGGGAAGAATAGCAGTGCCCATAGAGATGGGCAGATGACCGGGAGAATTACTACCCCAGAAACCAAGTCTCAGAGTTTTCTCATCCCAGATAGAGCCAGAAGTATTAAGTAAATGTTCTCTTTCCTTTCTGGGGTAGCTCTGATGACATCTCATCGCATCTAAATGGGTTAGTACAATTTTGCTGCCCTTCCTTCAGAACACACTGCGCTATTGACAAAGACCTTCACTGGGGATAGGACAGAACTGGCTTGTTCTGTCACATTCTTTTTCCTTTCCAGCTCTCCAGCAGCAATGGAGCCTAAGAGCACTCACTTCACAGTGAATGTTTTCTTCCAGCCTTACATTCATATAACAGTCTGCTTCCTACAGGATCCAGTCTGTTGCTCCTCCTTGGCCAAATCATCATTTCTAATTTTTTCTAATATTATTTATGCTGTGTTTCCAAGCAAATAATACAGAGGAGAAACAAGAAGAGTAAATCCAAGGATGAGAATAGAACATTGAGCATTTCTTGAATACCTGCCATGAGTTTGGCTTCTAGATTGGGTTGTCTCTGAATTTCCAAGTTTTTTCTCCCTAACATTTTTAATTACAATATATCCATAGGACCTTCCAGAAATACCACTAAATTAAAATGCACTCACCGCTAACAAAAAGGACATAAAAAAAAAAAAAAAACCTTGTAGCCACTGTAAAAAGAAAACAAGTTCCTAATAAACCCACGATCCCTGGGTACACTACAGCTGTTCCAATTTTCTTTACATCACTCAATATTCTTCTTTCCATTCACAATTATAAAATACAGCATTACAACCTTACTTTATCAATTTCATTATGAAATCTTTTTATGCAGTCTTACCTGTTTTCTACCTGTGAAGTTTTAGAGTAGTTTCTACTTTGAAACTTTCATACACATATACAATCTTAATCATATCCATGCCCAGTTCCTCTTCTAGCCTCCTGGGATTCCCCAAACACATACTCTCCCACCTTCATGTCCTCTACTTGATTTTTAACCTGCTGGTTCCAGTTAGTGTTGCCTGTACACACAGGTAGGTATGGCCATGCACCAGAACAGGGCAATTTACCATTGGTGACTCCCCCAAAGAAATGGCTCTCTCTCCAGCTAGCCATCAATTGCCAATTGTCCCACAACATTGGATGAGGCTTCATTTCTCCCTTCTAATTCATGTTGAAATGTTGCATAGCTCAATCTTGGGTGTGTCTCATGCAAGCAACAATAGCTTCAGTAAGTTCAGGAGGGTAATGACTATGTTGTCATATGACATTCCATATGACAGCAGGTCACAGCAATCGTCCCAATTTTCCTGTTCTTAAAGTCTTTTCACTTCCTTTTCCTTGAACATTGGACATTATGCTAGAGATATTGTAATATATGCCTCATTAAGGACTGAGCAATGAAAAGTTATTTATTGGCTACTGCACATTGTAAAAAGAAGCTTCTATGACCAAGGCTGATAGCAGCATGAATATATGCATATAAAAGTAAATGTTTAGAGGGCAGTTTGCCAAAATTTTCACTTAGCAAATCAATAGTAGTTCTACCTTAGAGCTATTGGCTTTTGCCCATTTTATAGTAGTACCAGGCATGAATTTCTTCCATGGCTCAGTCCTCAAATCCATTTGAAAGTAGTCAGTGAAGCCCATATCAATCATCCCATGATTGCATCAATGGGCACATCCTGCCTGGCAATTTGGCATTGCCTGTAGCATGTATCATCCAATATTGAATGAGTCCATTGATTTTTTTTTTCACCCAGCATTCTGCATAGCACCTTCAGGCAGTATGAAAGCTACCCAGCAAGGAAAAAGATTCCAGGTCAGTTCCAACATTTTTCCTCTAAATCCTGAAAGTATGATGTACTTTCAGCAGCAAGGTGTGGTTAGCTATGGTAGTCAAGCAAGAGCAACCGCAATAGCCTATGATGTGTTGCCATGCTCTAGGTGCCTCTCCCGTTTAGTTTTTAGGAATTCTTATCTCATTTTGAGTTCTACAGTTTATATATCTAACTATCTCATAAGCGTTTTGGAGAAAGGCAGTATGTGTGATAGTTATTTAAATTCTCCAGTGGACCTGGCCAGTGTCTGGCACAATGCCTCAAAGGCAAGAATTAAGAGTGTAGTACTTTCATTTGCAGTTTTCCAAAGAATAGATAATTCTAAGAAATTCTTTTATGAAGTGTGTTTAAATTGTCTTCTACCTAAAGAGTAGGAGAGGCACATGTTTGCAATTTCAAATAAATTATAAATATCAGTATCTTTTGTATATGATAATAATTTCTACAAATTGAATGTGTCCTCTAAAGGTTTTTTTTACTGAGATTGTGGTCCTCACTGTGGTGGTGGGAATAGTGGCATCAAGAGGCACTACTACATGGGACGTAAGGGAGATATAAAGGACTCCATCATCAAATAGATTTGTACAGTTTTTATAGGATTGATGTAAGTTTCTAAAAAAAAAAAAATAGGTTGTTATAAGAAGAAGAATGTTTTCTCCTAACACCCGTGCACTTCCGAGCCACACAATCTCTCATTTTAACATGTGCTCAAAAAGGATGTTATCTGCAACATCAAAATATCGTGATGTAGCCAGAATATCTGTACCTGAAACAATGGAGTTTCTTGATTATATTCTTCAAGAATCTAAAACTGTGAAGTAAGTGAATGATTTTGTTCTATGTATGTTACTCAACCTTTTATTTTACTATGAAAACAGAATGTGCTTTGATATTATACTGAAGTCTGTTGTTTAAGGATGACTGGAAATCTTTAGACAGTAATGATTTTAAGTATGTATAATGAATAAATAAAGGCTGGCTTACCTATTAGTGTTAACTGAGTCAACAAATATTTATTGTTCACTTACAACATACAGTATTGCAGGCATTAGAGATAGAAGGTTACATTCATAATTTCTTTAATCCTATTGCACAACGTGATAAAAGAAAGACATAGTTTGGAAATTCAGAGATCATTTTTTAAGAATTTCTTAGCATACTAATTGATAGAACTTTCTTCTGTAATGATAAAGAACATACAGTAGGAACTATTATGAAACAATTATGAAAATTATTAGGTATGAGTTACATTAAAAAGTCCTGTCTGTAGTCTTGGGCTCTTTTCCTTCTATTAGTTTTCCTTGTCCATCTTCAACATAATGGTTATTGTCTTATCTTAATATATTCTATTTTGTTGTGTTTTATTATTATCTCTTAGATGTCCATTCTTTCCTAAGGAGAGACGAAAAAGGCATGGATCCAGTGGAAGGGAAGGTGGGAAGGAACTGGGAGGAGTAAAAGAAGGAAAACTGTAATCATGATATAGCATATGAGAAAAGAATCTATTTTCTTTTTTTTTAATTAGATATTTTCTTCATTTACATTTCAAATGCTATTCCAAAAGTCCCCTATACTCTCTCCCTGCCCTGCTCCCCAACCCACCCAGTCTTGATTCCTGGCCCTGGCATTCCCCTGTACTGGGGCATATGATCTTCGCAAGATCAAGGGCCATTCCTCCCATTGATGGCCTAATAGGCCATCCTCTGCTACATATGCAACTAGAGACACAGCTCTGGGGGAGGGGGGTGCTGGTTACTACTTTCTACATAAGAGAAAAGAGAAGTGTGTGTGTGTGTATATGTGTGTGTGTGTGTGTGTGTGTGAGAGAGAGAGAGAGAGAGAGAGAGAAAGAGAGAGAGAGAGAGACTTTATTGTTCTTGTCAACTTATTTCATTGACACTACTTTCTTTTTATAAGGTTATGAAAATAATATTTTACATAACATGAAGAGTTTAGAAAAAGTGTCAGGACATTCTGCTTGTTTTTCCAAAGTCATAGCAAACAAGGTCCCTCAGTTTTTATATTTATTTTAGGAACTATTTGTAAACTCTACAGAGAACTCAGCATACTTCAGGAATACAGGAAAATGTTACTAACAGTGCTAGGTTTAAATAAGACTACCTGGGGCTCACATTTTTAAGTGTGCTATAAAATACATAAAAATATTTTTCTGCCTTGCCCTTAAGAACATTGAAAATAAAAATGGATGACCAAAATTTGAAATAATGCTGAAAATCAGGCAGAGAAATAACCACTTTTAACATTCACCAGACATTCTCCCAAAGCACTGCTTACAGGTCCTGCTTTCCCACTATTTAGAAAATGTGCTTTCTAGTCTACTAATATGTTCTCTGTCAGAGAGAGAGAGAGAGAGAGAGAGAGAGAGAGAGAGAGAGAGGCTGGGATTCTTGTTTATTATTTTATGTATACATATATGTTGTACTGGCTAGTTTTGTGTCAACTTAACACAGCTGGGGTTATCACAGAGAAAGGAGCTTCAGTTGAGGAAATGCCACCATGAGATTCAACTCTAAGGCATTTTCTCAATTAGTGATCAAGGGGGAAAGGCCCCTTGTGGGTGGGACCATCTCTGGGCTGGTAGTCTTGGGTTCTATAAGAGAGAAGGCTGAGCAAGCCAGTAGGGAACATCCCTCCATGGCCTCTGCATCAGCTCCTGCTTCCTGACCTGCTTGAGTTCCAGTCATGACTTCCTTCAGTGATGAACAGCAATGTGGAAGTGTAAGCTGAATAAACCCTTTCCTCCTCAACTTGCTTCTTGGTCATGATGTTTGTGCAGGAATAGAAACCCTGACTAAGACATATGTGTATGTATAACTGTGAGTGGTGGCGGGGGGGGGGGTGTTGTTTGTAAGTGGTACACCTATTCCATGCACTCATTTGTAGATCAGAGGACTGTATATGGTTCCCAGTTCTCTCTTTCCACCATGAGGGTCTTTGGAATCAAAGTTTGATCATTTGTCTTGGCAGCAAATACTTGTTCTGGTTCACACAATCTTGTCATTCCAAATAAAGATATGAGCATAAATAATAAATTAGTGGTAGAAAATTTTATTAACCTGAGTTCATTCCTTAGTACAAATAACAAAAGAATGGGAGAAAGGAAGAACAAAAATGGGAGAGAGAAGGAAAGTAGGCCTGGATGGAGAAAAATATAATGTCCTAAAAGCCTATTACCCATTTCCCCCAATCACTGGATGGCGGAATATATCAGTAAAAGACATGAAAGCAACAGTNTTTGATAATCTTTTGCAGCATTTCTGAAGAGTAATTGATAAGAGTCAGCGATGGGGCTGAGTGTCAATGTATCTAGTTTGTCACATTCAATGTTTTTAATCCATACATTGGTGATTACACCAAGACATGTAGAATACTAAAGAAATTAAAAAGAAACAATCAACTTTGAGACAAATTAAAGTCATATATTACTGGAATAATCAGTTTCTTCACCTCAATTACAACCAATATTTATATAATCACAATGTGAACAATGACTAATAATTTCACCAAAAGTTATTTTTTAAAAGGAAAATGATGGTAGTAACTAAACATTGAGTCATGAAACAACTGTTTGATGGTTCATGGTTTAGGTCCAAAACAGGGTAAAAACATTTAGCTTAGAGATAAATGGTAGAATGTAGAAATAAAAGCTAAACATGAATAAGGTATGTTCAGGAAGAGGAGAAAGGTGGAGAGGGCAGAGCACAGTTGGTTGTGCTTCAGTTCTTTCAATATCTTGAATTGTGTGTTTTATGTTTTTTGGTTTTTTTTAACTACCTTATTTTTAGTCAGACTAGCAAGTATTCATTTTCTGTCAGACTAGCAAATATTGAAGGTCAAAATATAAGTGACCTATGCAGAAGACTGAGAAAAAATTACTTAGGTTATTCAGATAATCAAGATTTTACTCAAAATTAAACTGAACAGATGTGTTAAGATATGCAAAAACAGCCGGGTATGGTGGCACACGCCTTTAATCTCAGCACTGGGGAGACAGAGTCAGGCGGATTTCTGAGTTCGAGGCCAGCCTGGTCTACAAAGTGAGTTCTAGGACAGCCAGGGCTATACAGAGAAACCCTGTCTCAAAAAACAAAAAACAAAACAAAAAAAAACACAAAAAACAAACAAACAAACAAACAACAAAAAAGATATGCAATAACAAAATATGTCCTGAATTGGTGCATGAAAAACAGCAGGTAGACTGGGGAAGCAATTATCAAATCCTGAAGCGAGTAGGCAAGTAAAGAGTCCTATAGTGAAATAGGATAAAGGGGTTTGCATGATCTTTCCAAGAGGCATCTGGCTAACAATTAAAACAAGCAGCACCATGTGTCATCTTCATGATGAGAAGAGTCAATACATGTGAGTAGGACAAGAAATTCCTAGGGAAGGACATTGGATTCCAATTAACATTATTTGCAGTCATCTAGAAAAGCAAACAAACAATAAAGAGAGAGAGAGAGAGAGAGAGAGAGAGAGAGAGAGAGAGAGAAAGGAAAAAAAAGCACCTATAGCAAGAGGGCAAGCTGCACAGTGCTCTACCTTCAGTTTCTAACATACTCTTAGTCTTCTTTGGTAATATGAAATGGTTTTTATTTTAAAAATAAATGTAGATTTTTAGAGAAATATCCATTAAGAGAGAAAAGATTATACTGAAAAAATTGTAAACTACTATAAAACTATGTTATTTAATTCATGATTTTAACATATATTTATAGATAATTGAAAAAAATTATTTTCCCCAAGAACTGGAGATGAAAGGTAGGTAGATACATGAATGGAAAAATGACAGATATACACACACACGTGCATATACACACACATGCACATACACACATACACGCATGGGCATGCACAGAGACACAAACACTCTTTGACTTTATGAAATTTCCAGTGTCGTAGGAAAGATAAATATTTATATAAACTCAAGCTTTTTAAAAGTTTAACATTTAATTAATGCTTAATCCTTTTAATTTCATTCTTTTCAGCTTGGATAAAAATTATTTCTGGAAGGTGTCATGCTTGTATATTTTAAATTTGTTTACTGGTCATCAGAATGTAAGTATGGAAATATGAACCCTGTACATATTTCCAGAAGGCAGCTGGAAGATGGATTTAAAATGCTGGAAATTATCTGAGTTTCCAAACCAATTTGCCCTGTTAAGGGCAAGGCTATTTAACCAACTGGTATATTCTTCTTAGTTCTTATAAGAATGTGGAGAAACTTAGGCCTGGAAAGACATCTCAGTGATTAAGAAGAGTGGCTTCTCTTCCAGAAGAAGACCCAAGTTCAGTTGCCACTACTCATGAAGTTGAATCACAACTGCCTGGAGCTAACATAACATTAACCTGAACAGAAAATGTCACTAAGAAATAGAGATTATATATGTCTCATAATGTTGCTAAAATAATTGCATAGAACAATTGTCTTAGCTAGGGTTTCATTGCTGTGAGGAGACATGATAAGAAAGGCAACTCTTATCAAGGACAACATTTAATTGTGCCTGGTTTACAGGTTCAGAGGTTTGGTCCATTATGATCATAACAGAAGCATGGCAGCATCCAGGTAGACATGATGCTAAGGAATGAGCTAAGAGTTCTACATCTTGATCCACAGGCCTCAAGGAAGAGACTGTGTACCACACTGAGCAGAGCTTGAGCCTATGTGAGATCTCAAAGACCCACTTCCACAGTGACACACTTCCTCAACCAAGGCCACACCTCCCCCAATAGAACCAAACCTCCTAATTGTGTGACTAAGCATTGGAACACATGAACCTACAGGGGCCATACCTATTTAAGCAACCACAACAATCATATCTAACGTCAAACATTACTTATAAGTCACATATCTTTATCATTTAATCCTTAAAATAAATTATGAGTGGTATGTCCATTTTACAGTTAGGAAGTTGAGCTTGAGAGTGATTGAGAAAATTATTACAGGTTGTAAAAGGGACAAGATGAAGTGAGAATATGAAATCAACTCTTGATTCAGGAACATATATATATATTCATATGTTTAGGAATGATTTTTAGAGAAAATAAGTAATCCAAGAACTGGGCAATACTGGTAAAGCAGGTGGTGCTATGGTCAATAGATGAATGTCAGTATGAATGGAGAGTAATTCTTGCAAGCACTAGTTTATCTAGACTTGAAGGCTTTTTGAAGGCCTCTCTCTCTCTCTCTCTCTCTCTCTCTCTCTCTCTCTCTCTCTCTCTCTCTGTGACACTTATTGTCTTTTATTGAGGCCTTTCATTACTTGCTATAGGAGGAAACTCGCGATTTCCCTTTGGGAAGTCAAGAGCTGATGTGTTTGTTTCCAGTACAGATGGTTGAAGCTTGAATTCTGATGACATACAATAGTGATCCCTGTGTTGGAAAGCTCCCATGTCTGTCAAAGTAGGTTAGACACTGAATCAACAGCAAGCCGCTTAAATTGTCACAGTGAAGTTTTTAGTTATTTTCCTACTCTTTGAAGGATGAAGTGGAGAAATGTCGAAATTTGTAAAATTTACAAAAGTGTTTCAGTATTGTGGAAATAGGACTGCTTTTTATTTCTGCTCAGAAGCCTTTCATTTTTAAAGCCAATGAATATATTAAACACAGGAAATCTGAACTCCAGACCACTAGGGGATTGAAGTAGGGTGAGGCAGTCAGAGATAAGCATTTCGTTGGATTGGGGATAAAAGCCAAGATAATGGCCATCAGGCTGTCATTCAGAAACTTTGAGCCTTTACAACAATTTATCTCTTATTCAGCTCACAAGAAAAGCATTATATACCAGCTTATACTCAGGAAGATCTCATCTAACGCACTACCATCCACATAGCTCTGCCAAAGGGGACAGCTCTTGCTCTTTCCCTGGTCTGGTAGAGCTGTATTGCTCTTGTGATATCTTTAGTGTGTTACAATCTCAGAAGAAAGCAACCAAGCTAACTAAGAAGAAGGAATACTAACAAATCTGTCTTTGGGGGCAATATAATTTTGTTTCCAATGTAGCTCCTGGCTTTGTGAATTTAATCAGAGTTGAAGTGCTTCAAAGTTTCTATCTCTAAAGGTGATACTGTGCACGCATTCTTTAATGTGTGTGTGTGTGTGTGTGTGTGTGTGTGTGTGTGTGTGTGTGTGTGTGAAAATTAAAATGCATCCATAATGCATTCCAAAAATCCCTTTAGGGAAGAAAATAATCTTTGCAAATGATTTCCAGAAAAAAGAACAAACCAGGCTCCTTTTGTTTCCATTTCATATTCATGGGTTAAATTTAAATTGACAAGAAAAGATGGTACTAAAACTGTTAATTATCGAACGTCAGGTGCCAATCAAGTCATGATGTGTCTTAACTCTGAGTGGCGTGAAGAACAAAAAGTCCTTTGGAAGAATTAACATGATTGTGTCTTCTGTGTTACTTTTATTCTTTTGTGTTGCTCCTGGGAAACTCAGCCATCTCCCTTATGTTACACTGGCTCTGTAAAACATGCTTGTTCTGTTTGGTGTCTTTATTTAGTTGCACCTGCCGATGTGTTCTATCTGTCTGTGTTTTAATCTAGATTACTGAATGAATAAATCATTCTTTGGGATTCAACTGCAGTTTTAAGGTAGGGAAACCAGGGTCATGGGGCAAGTTTTGTGTTCTCATATCCTCTTTCAACACCTAGCACAGGGCCTGGCACCCAATCAGTGTTTGCTGAAAGGAAATAAAACACTAAACAGAGATGACACTGTGCAAGGAGAGCTGGCGATCACCACGGTGTCTAGTGCCCAGATTCCCAATGAGGAAAATTACTTTGGGGTACATCCAATTTCTGTTTGTGAAACTACAGATGGACTCACAGACAACTTAGTCACAGAGTGCAATTGAAAAGATTTTTATTTTTTATTTATTTATTTATTTTGCTTGTTTTCAATTAGGCCAAAACGGGAAGAAAAAAAAAAAAATTG
This sequence comes from Mus minutoides, assembly GCA_902729485.2. Classification (NCBI taxonomy): domain Eukaryota; kingdom Metazoa; phylum Chordata; class Mammalia; order Rodentia; family Muridae; genus Mus; species Mus minutoides. The sequence goes on along the minus strand of LR751090.1, from coordinate 169,865 downwards.
AGAATCCTCTGACAGAAATTGATTCGGAAGATTTCAGAACAATAGAATTGGGATAGTGGTTTCCTCTGAGTCCTGAGTCTTGTTATACCTGCTGTACCTTCAAAAATACCCTGCATCCCTGCAGCCATCACCCTCTTTTCTTATGAATCACGCTACCATTCATCAAATAAATAATAAATAAGTAAATAAAGGAAGAAAGAGTCTGGGGCTGCTAATCTATATAAAAGTCTGCAACATGGCAAAAGCAGTTAATACCATGTCTTATTAACTTGATCCCTCCCTCACCAGGTGATAAAAGGTGATAAGATCTCTACACTGAGTCTATTTTATACCTCTGTATTCAAACTAATCTCCCCCATGGTTCCAGGAACAAAGAACTCTGCCATGGGGAAAACAGGGGTCCTGCTTTTTATTCCCTAACTCATGGGATCTTGCTGGTCAAAGTAAAAGCTATTAATCTAATACTCTGCCCTTGTAGTCAAAGCCACAGCATCTTAAATCCCTTGGTGGTCTAGCCAATGGTCTATTAAAAAGCAAATGCTCTTTCTAGCTTTAGAATCTCCCATTTGGAAAGGGTAACCACAGAGAAAGCATCAGCAAAAAGGTGCGATGTAAGGACTGTCTATTTTAGAGCCAGGCTTATACTTGACTTTCAATAAAGGTCTCTGAGGAGTTTTAATACTTTAAAATGTGGATATACAGTTATGAAACAATATCAAATAACATTATGTTAAATTGGCAGAATTTATGATACTTTCAAAAGATCAGAAACAAATTAATTTACAAAAACCATCCTCAAAACTTTCCCCCTAATGGTGAGTATTCACTAGTAGATGAAAAGAATATAATTAGCATCATTGTGAATGGCTATGTGAGAAAATATCAACTGTTTAGCTTGCAAATTTTGTAATGATAGAATTTCATTATGTATTCCTTTGTAATATTTTTGCAATCCTCTCATATTTTACTATTGAACAACCTGGTTCTTTCTTTATACTAGATGCCCCGAAACACAAATTAACCTTTTCATTTTAGCAAGGCTTATGACATAGCAGAACCTATCACCACAGAGGCAAAGCCCACAGAACACTAATTACTGTGATGACGAGTAGCGTCCAGGAACTATTGACCTGAGGACAGAAACTATAATGTGATGACATTCTGAGTTTCTTAGTTAATGCTGTGCCTTTAGATTACTCTTGTTGTGTGCTAAATTGAAGCTGAGGAACAAAAGAAAGATGAAGAAAAGACAGAGAAAATGAAGCATTCCGGGAGAGAGAGAAAGCAATAATGGTGGGAAGGTTGTTATACTCATTATTCAGTGAACCATACTTTCAGAAAGATAGCTTTGCAGTGATTTGTAAAAGATCATCCTATCTCAAAGAAAGTATTTGTTTACGGGAGAATGAAAAAGAAAGTCAAACTATCACAAGTGGACTACAAATAAAATTCAACTAAAATGTGCTTTAAAAAAGGAAAGGAAGCAAGCAGAAAGGATTGACTATATAAAAAATAAAAGTCTGTGAAGATGCAAGGTAAAGTAGTGAGGGAATTTAAAATAATACTTTAAACAGCTGACGATAAATGATTTATCCGTGTTTGTAGTTGATCAGATTGCTGGATAGCCTAAAATACTAACATTAATATGAATTTCCAGTACAGAAGAAATGATCGCATATTTGCAATATAAAAGTCAACCACCACCATGGTAAGTGTCTAACAACTAGAATGATAAAATCTAAAAGTAAAAGAAAAATACAAAAAAAGAGAGAAAATGAAGAAGGTTAAAAAAGGAAGAGGATGGAAGAAAGAAAGGAAAAAGAAAGAATGAAGGGAGGAAGGGAGGGAGGAAGGAAGGAAGGAAGGAAGGAAGGAAGGAAGGAAGGAAGGAAGGAAGGAAGGAAGGAAGGAAGGAAGCTTAAAGCCTTAGCCACACAAACCCAGGTATCCCCCTCCTGAAAGTAATGAGCAATGTCTATTGGCATGTGGAACAAATATAGCAGAGAATTAAGAGAGCTAAATATTTGGATTCGATAAATGATGAGTTACTTAATTCCAGCATTTCTTCTTACATTCTTTAATACCCACAATACAACAGGAGTGGGGATTACTGAGTGAAGAATATTTCCTTCTCGTCAAGAAAATGATTCTTTGTCTTGTGTGGAGAATTAACATTCCAATTGGTGCCAGGCAGTGGAGGCTCATGCCTTTATTTTTTATTATTATTTTTTATTAGATATTTTCTTCATTTACATTTCAAGTGTTATCCCATAAGTCCCCTATACCCTCCCCATGTCCTGTTCCCCTACCCACCCACTCCCACAACTTGGCCCTGGCATTCTTCTGTACTGGGGCATATAAACATTGCTAGACCAAAGGCCTTTCTTCCCCAATAATGGCCACCTAGATCATCTTCTAATACATATGTGGCTAGAGACATGATCTTTGGGGGTTCTGATTAGTTCATATTGTTGTTCCATCTATAGATGGCTCATGCCTTTAATCTCAATACTTGGGAGGCAGAGACAGGTGGATTTCTGAGTTCGAGGTCAGCCTAGTATAAAGAGTGAGTTTCAGGACAGCCAGGGCTACACAGAGAAACCCTATATGGAAAATCAAACAAACAACCCAAAAGGCAAACGACCACCTCTTAGGTAGGCAAGTTCACCTTAAGCTGTGCTAACTGATCAGAAAGAAGATACTTTCCTTTGCAGAATTCACACGTCCTACCACAGTCTCTTCCTACAAAACTGCCTGCTATGAGTTTCTCTTGGGTATGCCAGTCTGTATGAATCCTGAGTCAGAAAGGCATTACTTTTTTTAAATTAATTTTTATTTTTAATTCATTTTTTACAGTCCATATTCCATTCCCCACCCCTCCCCATCCACACTCTGACTACTCCACATCCCACACCTCCTCCCCACCCCACCCCATCTCCACGTGGATACCCCTACCCCCTACCCCACCTGACCTCTAAACTCCCTGGGGCCTCCAGTCTCTTGAATGTTAGGTG
>LR751090.1:0-164510 GCA_902729485.2 Mus minutoides | reverse complement strand
TTTTTTTAAATTAATTTTTATTTTTAATTCATTTTTTACAGTCCATATTCCATTCCCCACCCCTCCCCATCCACACTCTGACTACTCCACATCCCACACCTCCTCCCCACCCCACCCCATCTCCACGTGGATACCCCTACCCCCTACCCCACCTGACCTCTAAACTCCCTGGGGCCTCCAGTCTCTTGAATGTTAGGTGCTTCATCTCTGAATGAACACAGACCTGGAAGTCCTCTACTGTATCAGCCCCTCTACTATTGGGACCTCATATCAGCTAGTGTACGCTGTCTGGTGATCCAGTGTTTGAAAGATCTCGGGGGTCCAGATTAACCAAGACCGCTGGCCCTCCTACAGAATCGCCCTTCTCCTCAGCTTTTTTCAGCCTTTCCCAACTCAACAACAGGGGTCAGCTGATGCTGTCCATTGGTTGGGTGCAAATAATTGCATCTGACTCTTTCAGTTTCTTGTTGGGTCTTTCTGAGGGCAGTCATGATAGCTTCCTTTTTGTGAGTGCTCCATAACCTCAGTTAGTAGTGTGACCTCAGTAATGGCCTTGGGACCTCCCCTTGAGCTGGATCCCACTTTGGGACTGTCACTGGACCTTCTTTTCCTCAGACTCCTCTCCATTTCCATCCCTGTACTTCTTTCAGACAGAAACAATTATGGGTCAGGGGTGTGAGTGTGGGATGGCAACCACATAAATGTCCTGTCTTTCTGTTGGAGGTGGGCTCCACATGTTCCCTCTCCCCAATGTCAGCTACCTCATCAAAGGTCCCTCCCTATGAGTCCTGGGAGTCTCTCACCTCCCAGGTCTCTAGCAAAAAGTCATTACTTTTGCTTTTGGTTCCCTTCTGTGTCCTTTAGATGCTGGCCAGAGCCTAAGTTTGCTTTCTCTGGTGCTTTGGATTTAAATGCTCTCTCTCCAAAGCCCCTCGCCCCTCACTGTGTAGCTATTTGTCCACCAACTAGCTTAACTCAGATTCTATGGCTTTTCCCCCTGCTTCTCTTTTCCATTCTCCTTCTCTGGGTAGCTGCTGAAATTTACAGCTTGCCTACCCTGAGGTTTTTCTTTAGACGTTAATGAAATTGTCCTCGAGCTTCCATTTGAGTCCGTTCTTAACCATTTTGTTAAGATTAAGGACTCCAAAAGGAGGACCCCAGGTAGCCTAGTATCACTCATATTCGAATTATTTGCCACTATTCAAGATTATCTACTGAGCCCTGCAAAAACATTGGCGGCATAAGAACATAGTCACAATCCTTCAGAAATTCTCAGCAACATGAAGATAGATATTAAGAGGGTGTTGCTATGAGATTTCAAACCCCTGCTCCAACAAAAAGGATCAGGAATGGCTTCCTGGAAGAAATGAGTGCATTACTGACCCCAAAGGAGGATTAAGGACCCAGGAAGGAAAAGTGGGTATGAGATTGACGTTGGCATGGCTGCCCAGAGATAGCAAACGGCAAACAAAGCACCCAAATCCAAAGTACTGATTAATTGGTTGCATAGGTAATGATGGTAGCATAGGTCAGGAAGGGTTTTTAGATAGAAGCTTAGTCGCTGAAGTTCTATGTCAGAAAAACCAAAGATTACATAAGGCACTGGAATATATCACATGTGACGTAACATTGTCTGTGAAATTCAACTATTGTGGCAAAAGTGAACCTATCACTTTAGCCAGGGATCAGTGTGAATCCCAAGAGCAGGAAGTATTGCTCTGTCACAGGCTCTGTGTATTCACTGCAGGACAGATATTAAGGACATCAGAGTACAGCTCTGTTGTGTGTGTTTCTAGCTCATTGAAGATTTACCAGGTCTTCCAAGGACTGTTTTGCTTAACTCAAGATTGCAATCCTGAAGAGATCCTCTGAGCCGGCTTTGTTGGATCTTATGCTACAGTAGACATAGGACTAGTCAGGTTAATATGGGTTAGTCAGACGGAGGGCTGGGCAAGAAAGGGAGGTTCACACAGTCTCACAGACAGCATCAGTAAGTGCTTCTAGGATTTGAGCCAGTGCTCTCAGTTCTATCAGTATGGGATTGGCATGGAAACTTCTATCCTGTCTCTCTAGAGTTGAAACCCTCTATACTCAGTTTACAAAGATGTCAGAAGTGCTAAGTATGACCACCTCAACAAGGTCCTAGGTCATATTGAACAGATTCAGGAGCATAACACATGCAAGGTGATGAAAAGGTTTAGGGGAGGAGCCATTAGCTGACGTGGGTACAATTTTACAAATCAGCTTGCATTGGGCAAAAATACCTGATGAAGAACATGAGCTCTACCTGCTCTGCCTCAACAGAAGAAAAAAAATGCGGTAAAAGATGAGATGTTGACCTAAAATAATCGCAAAGACAATGCAAAAGGATATTCAAAAATATTGAAGAATCACATCCAGGAAAATGACAGAGTTAGGAGTGGCTACAGATCCTAGATGAATGGCTAGTTAAATGTCCATTTTATTAACTGTGAAAGATCACAGAAACAGTTTCCATTTCACAGGATGCTGAGGGAGAAACACTAAAGGCACACTCTAGCTGATGGTTAGTGTGTTGAAGATTTATTTAAACTTATATTTTAATTGTGTGGGTGTGTGTGTGTACCTGAGAATATACCATATGCATGCATATGCCTGTAGAGGCCAAAAGAGGACATCAGATCCCCTAGAACTGGAGTTACAGGCAGTTGGCAGCTGCCTGACTCCTTTGGAAGAGCAGCATGTGCTCTTAATCAGGAATACATCTCTCCAGAAATGCAATTCAGCATTTTAATGAATACTTAAAACTCAAAAAACGCAGGAGAAAGGGTTTGTAAACCATCAATCAAAAAAATTACAGGTGAGAGTGAAGAGATGGCTCAGGGGCTAATAGCACTTGCTACTCTTCCAGAAGACCTGGATTAGGTTCCCAGCGCCCATAATCAGGTGACTCACAGCTGCCTGTAACATCAGTCACAGAAGATCTGATACCTTTATCTGGCCTTTATGGAAAACTAAAAGGATGTAGTGCTTATATATTCTTTCAGGCACAAACATGTACTCAATGTAGTCTCACACACACACACACACACACACACACACACACAGAGAGAGAGAGAGAGAGAGAGAGAGAGAGAGAGAGAGAGAGACTTTGAAAATCATGGAGCTAGCAATTTTCTACATAATATGCACAATGTCACTGTTGTAAGATGTGAACACTGTGAATCTGCACACTTACTGATGATATGACATGAAACACAAAAATACATAAATAAATTGAACACAATTATAATAATATAAAAGAACAACCAGGTAACATTTAAAATACTGGGAAGTGAAAAACATAATAGCTAAAGAAATGTTCATAGTCCTTAGTGATCAGAGAAATAGAAATCAAAATGACCCTGAGATTACACTTCACACCAATAAGAATAGCTAAGATCAAAACCTCAGGTGACAATGCATGTTGGAGAGGATGTGGAGAAAGAGGAACACTCCTCCATTGCTGGTGGAATTGCAAACCGGTACAACCGCTCTGGAAATCAATCTGGAGGTTCCTTAGAAAATTGGAAATAGTTCTACCTGAAGACCCAGTTATACCACTCTTGAAAATATACCCAAAAGATGCCCCACCATGCTCCAGGGGCATGTGTTCCACTATGTTCATAGTGGCCTTATTTGTGATATCCAGAAGCTGGAAACAACCTAAATGTCCCATGACAGAAGAATGAATACAAAAATTGTGGTTCATTTACACAATGGAGTACTACTCAGCTATTAAGAAGGAGGACATCCTGACTTCTATAGGCAAATGGATGGGACTAGAAAATATCATCCTGAGTGAGGTAACTCAGACCCGAAAGGACATGCATGCTATACACTCACTAATAAGTGGATATTAGTCAAAAAAGAAAAAAGAAAAAAAACCATACAGATTACACAAAGATACAGTCCACAGAATTCAAAAGGCTCAACAAGTGGAAGTGCCCAAGTGAAGATGCCTCAGTCGCAATTAGGAGAGAGAAGAAAGCAGTCACAAGTGCAGAGGAAGGGAGGGAGNTGATCTGATATTTGTTGAGGGATAAGGACTGAAGCCCTCAGGGCCAACAGAAAGAATGTAATCTGGCAACCTCAGGAAATAGGAGTTTGGTGGGACCTCCCAGAATGCACCAGAGACCTGGGAGGTGAGAAACTCCCAGGACTCATAAGGAGGGATCTTTGATGAAATGTTCAACAGTAGGGAGAGGGAACTTAATTCTATATATTCTCATTTCTTATAAGTTATTACAGATTTCCTTTTTCAGTTTAGTGGGGTTTTTTATCCATATGAATGATGGAAATATGTGAAAGACAGAGAGAGAAGAATAGGAGGAGGTGAAACAGTAGATAAACCCCAGTGCTTCTTTTCATTTGTTATTGATTAAAGCAACATGGTTAGGTCTCTAGACTGTTGGGCTGTAAATGTAATAAAAATTGTCATCATTTGATATAACCTCAGAGGTAGCAAAATAAAAATACACATAAGTAGAGAAGTAGAGAAAATGTACGGTGACATTTCTATAAGAAAGGAAAATGGGCCCCGTGTGTGCTATCCAGAACAAAATTTCTAATGGCAGGGTCAGGTACCCATTATTTTTTAAGCAAACATCTGTACTCAGAAGCACAGGAATGTACCACTGATAGGTGTTTGTCCTTGTCTTCACAGCAAGATAAGAATCACAACTCTTAGCTCTGTCCAGCATAAGAAGGATCCTATTTACAGAAAATGAGCAGTGAAAAAAATAGTGTTTCTGTTCTGCAAGGATATAGTCAAAAACTAACAGATAATGTTAGAATAAGTAAAATAAGGGAAGTGACATGAAACAAAATCGCCATGAAAATTAACAGTGCTTCTATATATTTATACCAAAATTACTGGGGGAAAATCAAGAAGATAATGCCATTTAAATATTATCTAAGAAGTAAACGCTCAGGAATAAACTCAAGCAAGTTGAAATATCTTTATGCTTGAAATCATAATACACAGAAAGAGAAAATTAATAAGATCAGAAGAATTGTTATCAAATCAATATCAAATCAATACCCATACCACCAAAAATAATTACAGATTTAATGCAATCCCCATCAAGACAATCCTCATTGAAATAGAGAAAATGTCTTAAAATTTTTTTCAAACCACAAAATTAAAAACAGCAGTCACAACAATTACAGCAGAACACATACTATCAACATAATTTTGTGCAAAAAAAAGCAAGGTTGAGACTTCTGACTAACATTAAAATAAATTACAGAGCTAGCAATGGTCTTTGCATGAAGAAAGACATTGAGATACATAGAAGAAAACAAAGGGCAAAGACAAATGCCAACTTAACACCAATTGTGCTTCACCATAGACATTAAGTATTCAGTTCTCTAACTCCTCCATTGGAGACCCCATGATCAGTCCAATGGTTGGCTGCAAGCATCCACTTCTGTAATTGTTGGGATCTGGCAGAGCCTCTAAGAAGACAGCTATATCAGGCTCTCATCAGCAAGCACTTGTTGTCATCTGCAATAGTGTCTAAGTTCAGTGTCTGTATATGGGATGGATCCCTAGGTGAGGCAATCTCTGGATGGCCTTTCCTTCAATCTCTGCTCCACAGTTTGTCTCCATATTTCCTCCTGTGAGTATTTTGTTCCCTCTTCAAAGAAGGACCGAATGAAGTATCCACACTTTGGTCTTCCTTCTTCTTGAGCTTCATGTGGTCTATCTTGGGTATTCTGAGCTTCTGGCCTATATACACTTATCAATGAGTGAATACCATGGGTGTTCTTTTGAGACTAGGTTACCTCACTCAGGATGACACTTTCTAGTTCTATCCATTTGCCTACAAATTTCATGAAGTCATTGTTTTTAATACCTGAGTAGTACTCCATTGTGTAAATGTACCTCATTTTCTGTATCTATTCCTCTGTTGAAGGACATCTGGGTTCTTTCCAGCTTCTAGCCATTATAATTAAGGCTGCTATGAACATAGTAGAGCATGTATCCTTGTCATATGTTGGGGCATCTTTTGGGTATATTTCCAGGCATAATATAGCTGGGTACTCAGGTAGTACTATGTCCAATTTTCTGAGGAACCTCCAGATTGATTTTCAGAGTGGCTGTAGAAGCTTGCAATCCCAACAACAATGGAGGCATGTTCCTCTTTCTCCATATCCTCACCAGCATCTGCTGTCACCTGAGATTTTGATCATAGTCATCCTGACTGGTGTAAGGTGGAATCTCAAGGTTGTTTTGATTTGCATTTACCTGATGACTAAGGATGTTGAACATTTCTTTAGGTGCTTCATGGCCTTTTGATATTCTTCAGTTGAGAATTCTTTGTTTAGTTCTGTACCTCGTTTTTAATAGGGGCATCAATGGGAGGAGAGGCCCTTGGTTCTATGAAGGTTCTATGTCCCAGTGTACGGGAATGCCAGGGCAGGAAGGTGGGAGTGGGTGGATGTGTGGTGGAGCACCCTCAAAGAAGCAGGGGGAAGGAGGATGGGATTGGAAAATGAGTAATGGGGTTAATTAATGAGTAATGGGGATAACATTTTAAATGCAATTAAAAAAATACCCAATAAAAATGGTTTGCAAAAGTAAATATTTTCTAATAGGAGATATAGAAATTTCCAACAAGAATATGTAAAGTATCATCAGCATCATGCATTTTCTGAGTAATTCAAATAAAATAAATGGCATTGATTTACACTTGCTAGGATGCTTATTACTAAATAAGTAAGTAAGTAGGTAAGTAAGTAAAAGATTAATTTTTGCAAGGATGTGAAGAAGTACAGTCTACATTTTTGGTGAAAATGTAAAATTGGTAGACTTACTATTTCAAACAAGGTGGAAACAGGATGGGAAAGGCCCAAAAGTTAAGAGAACTGCACTTTTGGAGGTCCCTCTCATTCCTAGCATCCATGTTAGATGGCACACAATCACCTGTAACTTCTGCTCCATGGGATCTGATACCCTTAATTTCTTCAGGATCCAGCCTTCGCATGCATAATTTAAAATAATAGAACTAAATCTCAAATAAATGAAATTATTCAAAAAAGTAAAAGTAGGAGTATTGAGTAACCTAGGACATAGCAAAACAAGTAATAATACTAATCTGTACATAGTGAAATAACATATACTAAAAAGAAAGAGATATCTTCATTACCATAATTTCTGCAACATTATTCGTGTATGTCAAGGCATAAGTATTACAACTAATTAATGGATATGGTGACTTGAGATATGTGTGTACTTGGTATACTTTATCCTTAAAACGAAGAAGGCTTGTCACTTGGGTGAAGGACTGAGGGTAGCATAAGACAGTGACAGCATAAGGCACAGAAAATAGATGTTACAAGATTTTATTTACTCATAGGATCTGAAGTCTTCAAATTCTTTGTATAGAGCCAGGGACGAGAATGGAAAGAGGAACAAATAAAAAACTAAATTCTACAACGTTCATCTGGGAGAACAAATTCTGATACCCGTTCTTTAGCATGGACACTAAAGTGACTAACAAATGTCAAGTGTGCTTGAAAAGTATAGATTAATGTAAAATGTTTTACCAGAAAGAGAAATTACAGTGTTTTGAGTGAGTTAGTATGCTAACCAGCATCATTTTCTCATGTATACATATACCAAAATATCACATTGCTTACTATAAATTTCATTATCAAATTTATTCAGTAAACTAGCTAAAAAGATAGATGAAATAATAAACTTGCTCTATCATACTAAAATTTAGTGAAAGAAAAATATGTTGTCTTTGTATTGCAACATAATGAGGAAAACATAATTTAAACTGCCAAATTATACACAGTATATTTAAGCCCCATAAATGCTATACTCACACACACAGAAAGAGAGGGGGGAGGGGAAAGGGAGAGGGACGAGAGGGAGGGGAGGGAGGAGAGGGAGGAGGAGGGGAGGGAGAGGGAGAGGAAGAGGGAGAGCTTAGAGAATAGCTGAAGTATGATTTAAGTTGAATAACTAAAGGCCATCTGTGAGGATAATGACATGAACTTAGAATCTGTAGAGAGATTTGAGAGAAGGAAGGGAAAAGAATATATGCTAAAAAAGAAAGAAGCATGGAGCATCAGTGAGAAGCAAGGACACCAAGACAACAGAAAAACCATAAAACCACACTCAGTCACCAGGAGCTAGAGTGGACAGGGGACTGAGAAAATGATGGCTAAATAGTGAAAAGTTGCAGTTCACCACAACGAATAATATGTAGAAATCTGCTTTCTGGTATTATGATCATAGCTAATAGCAATGTCTTATTCACTTGATATTGGTAAGCAATGTGAAATGTTCCACGCAAAAGAAATTAGAGTTTCGAGTCACAGACAGGCATTAACAACATGGGCGTTTCTCATCTATACAAAGTGTGAGGGAAATCAACTACATGACATTGTGTAAGAAGTAGGGGGCATAATTAGATGCTGCTGCTGACACAAATGTGACCGTTTAACTAGAAAACACACATTTCCAGTGGGAACAGTGACATTCTTGAGTATAGCTCAGTGGGAGAGCACTTGCCTAACAAGCATGAGGCCCTGGCCTCTGACCTCAACATTGCATGAAGAAAATATTAATAGACAATGACTATGAAGAGTAGATGAAAAAAATCCAAGAGTCATGGTAGAAATCAAGGTGGGAAATAATGCCTGGAATCAGACAGGTGGTGGTAAAGGTATGGTGAAACCAAAGAGAATGGGCACATGTTGGGATGGAGTGTTTTATAATGTGTTAAGGTTATGTCAGCATCAATGAAGGTAACATGTGCAATGTTGGTATGCAATTTCCCTCTTCACTTTGGCTTTCCTGTGCACACATTTCGATATTCCCCAGTTTCTTCCTCCCATTTGGTGTTGTCATGTAGACAATAAATTGGTCCGAACTAATATGCTCTGCTCTGAGCTTTACCTCCTCAAATGAGTGCCATGCAATTCTCTGTAAGTGGCCATGCAGTCCTAATCAATGAGAAATTCCAATGTAACTAACTCAAATACACTGAGAATTTTTTGATCAGTCTTGTACAATACAGTCTTGTAGGTAGGTCGTCCAGTGAAAGAACATTCATCTTGTCCTTTGTTGGTTGAGAGTCCTTACTCTGAAATTAATCTTTCCTCCCAAATTCTCCATCTCAGTACTGACAGGTTGCCCCATGGATGGGCTAAGAAACCTCTCAGGTTATGAAAATGCCCAGAGATAAAGCATGGAGAAAAGCAGGCAGAAAAAAATATACATAAATAAAATAAAACAATTTGTTTACAAAGAGGAATAGAAGAAACAGAATATGGTGCTGTGTGCAAGGAGCTGTCCAGCAGAGATCTGGCTATTGTACCAGGTAGACTAAGGCATGAATTAAGAGGTATTAAATAAAATGGTTGTGAAGTACCAACTTCTCTTTAGCTTCTTTTGTGAGCATCCAGCCTGTCACTCCCTCTGCATAACAAGTAAATAATAGTGAGTCTCAATGAGTTTCCTTCAAGAGGAACCTATCAATTCCCTTGAATGTTGTTCCCTAAACATTTCCCCACAAAATGGCAGTTGTACATCAGAAAGATTTCTTACTCAAATATATTTTGGAAATCTTGTATTAGATATATTACATAGGTATTTTAATTTTTCTCATTCTTTCACATGGGAATATCTATAACAAATATTTATGAGGATAAAACATTTTATGCTTTTTAAATATAATAAAATGCTAGTTTTTAAGACACAATTGACTTGTGTTAGAGAAGTGTAGAGTAACCCCTTGAGGACATACTCACAGGAGGAGGAATCTGATTGGAGAAGAGATCATCCTTTCAGTAACTTAAGGAAATTCCGAGGGACTTTCTAGAAATCATTAGGCTTAATAGAGATATCCTTTGAAAATAGGGCTTGAGCTATGTGACCACATGAGAAGACATTTTCCTGGTTTTTTTTTAAAGATATTTTCTTCATTTACATTTCAAATGCTATCCCCTTTCCTAGTTTCCTTTTCGAAAGCCCCCTGGAAGATTTAACACAGGTGCACGATGAGTACAGAAGGTTTATATAGGTGGTCTGTTACTTCTTCCCCCATCTTGTCTTAAATACTTGGGCTTTAACTTAAACTTTCAGATAAAGGCTCTCAAATTTTGACCTTGCCAAAATATCTTGAAATGTGTGGGAATCAGACTGGCTTTAACTGCAGGAATCCAATTTTCTTTACAGCAATTCTTACATAAATTTAACAAGCTTGAAAATGATATAAGATAGAAAGGGAGAGAAAACTGTAAGAGACAGGAAGGCTCTGGCAGAGCCTTAACAAGGACTTTAAAATGTGATTCAGCTTGGAAAATTGAAAATTAATATAATGAAGAGAAAATAGAGCAAGATGCTAAGTTTCTAATGTCAGGAGAACCTTAGAGTTCAGCCAAATTAAAGAGAAATGTGGGTGTAAATCAGAACATATAAAGAGTTTATAACATGGCAGCATATTCTCTATTTAGGTTACTTTGACCAATGTACAAGGAACAATGAAATGAAAAACTTTTCTCTAGCTGAGACTCCAGTTTAATAACCATATCAGGGTTTTGTGTGTGTGTGTGTGTGTGTGTGTGTGTGTGTGTGTGTGTGTGTGTGTGTGCAAGGAGCAAGAACCATGAAGAACAGTCTTGTCTCGAGACTCTGTTTCCATTAGAATATATTTCTATGTATTCTAATCATATTTATATAATTATATAATTTATATAATCATACTCTAATCATTTCTATATATTCTGGATCATTTCTTATAAGATATAGTCAAAATAAGCAGTGACTCTTTGACAAACTAGATTCTGGCAATAAGGAGAGAAGAAGATACAGTAAATAAATGCTCTCTGTGACTAGCTTAGTTATGGTCAAGAAGGGGCAGAGGAGGCCTAAAAGTGACTGATTATAACTCCTAGAAGTCATTGGGAAAGAAGGGCTATGCTTTGTGTTCAAGTCAAATGAGGGATGCTTATGAGTGCCATCGAGGACAACTTTTTCATTGTATATCTATGTATCCATCCTAGACTTATGAAGAATTGCAATCTGTACGAATAGATGCTACCTTCTCTGGGGGAGCCTTCCCAACCCTTTCATCAGAGCTAATCATGATTACTTATTATTCTCAAGAAGGTTCTGCTGCTCAATTGCTGCATTTTACAACTTGTAAACTCAATATACTATTAAGTGAAGGCACAGCATATGAATGGGTAAACTTGAAGGTATCCCCATAGGTTTATGTGTAGAAGGCTTGCACCAGAGTGTTACAGTGGGGAAGGTGATGGCACCACTAATGAGTGGTGAGTATTACAAGATAGTTAAATCAAAACTCTACCACTACTAGTTTATTGGCCTTGTCTTGAGAAAGTGTCAAGTCTTGTAGGATTGAAAGAGTTCCTAAATGGGTTCTTTTGAGAGAGTGTGACCTCTCACCTTTGCTGAACCATCTTCAGCCCACTTTAACTGTCACAAGTAGTTTTGACAATGTCTTCCTATTTTCCCTGAAGCCCCCACCAAAGCCAAGCAAATATCAGTGCCCTTCAAATTCCAGAATTATGAGCTAAAGAAACTGTTCTTTATGCAGAATCCAACTTCTGGTGTTTTATTATAGGAACACAAAACAGACTAAAAGCATGGTTTTGACTTTTATATCATTTAAAATCAATATAAAGTAGGATTGCTAGAATTTTACAAATGACAAATAGTAGAAAAAAATAAAGGAACTAATTGTTCATTGATCGACATCATTAATAGGAACTACTTGAACATTACTTTTTAAAACAGAATCCAATGACACGAAGTACAAAATGTGGTTTTCACTTAGGCAATTGAAATAATTCTTCATTTCACTTGAGATACCAAAAAAAAAAAAAATTGAATTGCAGTGTGTAGTTTAAAATAATTTGCTTTCTTCATAGTTTCTCAACGATTGTACTTTAGTTTACTACTTTAATTAATACAATATAATTTGTTGAAAGTAAAATTGACTTTTCAGAATTTTAAAAATTTACTACTTGTAGTTTCTGTTCTGAAATGGGATCTTTCTTCTACTAGCCTATGGTCTGAATGATAAAATAATCTCTGATCAGCAACCCTAGTAGGAGGAGGCATTTGAAGTTAAGTGTGTAAACTCTGGAGTGGTTTCTAAGTGTGCATAAAAATCTTAATAGAATTTTCTATTGTATAGTGCCTTCATATAAATTTTATTTTCTTATTTTTGGTGATAGGGTCGAACTCTACCACCCATGATAGAATTGAACTCTTGGTTTCAAGCAACCTTTCAATTCAGCCTCTCAGATAGAGGGAAGTTATAGATGTACGTTCAAGTCTCAGTTTTGCATGAGGGAAGTAATAATATTATTAATAATCTGACACTCAGACATATGTGAAAGGGAAGAGAAATGGTTTGTTTCTGATATTTTCTTTTGTTATGTTTATTTGGTTTTCTGGTTTGTTTGTTTGTTTGTTTGTATTTGGCAGATCTTTGAAACATGCATTCCAGGGTAGGTTTGAACACTTGATACTCCTGCCTCTCAGACTACAGTTATTCTTTCTAATTTCAAGTGCTGTTTTATAATATTAAATTTAATTCTGAAATCAAAGACTCTTAATCTTTGTATGTATATAAGGAAACATGTCATAATGCTACAAATGAGCCAGCTGGGGTTTTTTTGTTTTACTGGGGATATAAATTGTGAGTAGAAAGTACTGGTATTTGACATTTGTATTCTTCCATATCTAACATCAGTGAATGTTGGTGGCAGTAGCAGGTGTTGACACTTTATAAAGACTTAAGAAAGCAGGACCCTTAGCTCTACCAGTGTTACAGCTCTTATATATGCCCAAGGAACAGGGACCATTGCTTCTACCAATATTGCAGCTCTTGTTCAGACACAGAAAGTTGGGTTTCCTCAATTGCCCCTGGAAACAGATGGTAGAGTCTTTCTGGTAGGCCTTCCTTGGTAACCAGATTCCCCAGCTATTAACTCTAAACATGTTACAGCTCCGGGGCTTGAGCCCACATAAACTTTGCCTCTATAGATTGACAAATCTCTGGAAAACTTCCAACAACAGTAATCTCCAGCTTTTCTTCTCTGGTTCTTTATATCCTTCTATGTTTCTTCAGATTCAACTGTCTTCTCAGAATTTGCACTTCCCTCTGTTTCTCCTAAGCTTCTGCCTCAAGCAATACAGCTACCTGTTGTTTCTATGGCTACTGTCACAGCTTCTACAGTCTTTAGATTCAGAAATCACTACATTTCCATAGCTGCTGCTGCTGCTTCTGATGCTGTAAATCACCAGTCTTTGCTCTGTCCCTTCTTCATCTGTCTATACAGCCTGACATTCTGCTACTTCTGTGGCTCCACCTATCAACTGCCCAGTTCTGCCTCCTTACCTGCTGTCCCACCATTTCTGCTGCTAAGTGTGTCAGGTTCTATTCCACCCTCTCAGCTGCTACTACCATCATGTTACCAGCTTAACACTCTACTAAAAACAGGTAAGACAAAACTTCAATCTTTATTGAATCTAATTTGAAAATTGGAGGACATAGCACATAGCCAAAATGTCTTCTATTTATTGACCAAGCTAGCCAGAAAGATTTGTAGCAATCAAAATAGGTGTGTTTCCATCCTTCACAGAGCTTTCTCCGACTAACAGTCAGAATACACCTTCCACTGACCCACCAGGAGAAGAGCTCTCCTTCTGGCCTAATTGGAAGTGTATGGTGGTTTGAATGAAGAAGCATACCACTGAAAATGAGTTTTACTTTACTCTCCTCCTCCATATATGGATGGAAGTATGATCTCTTAGATTCCTGCTTCAGTCACCAGCTTCTTTGCCCCCATCCATCATTATGGACTCTCCCTCTAGAACTACAAGTCAAAATAGACGTTCCTCTCTAAGTTTCTACTGGTCATGTTATTTTTATCATGACTTTACCCAGTAAAAATGTAATTATCATAACTGTCCTCTGAGAAACTCCACCCAAAAGTTGAATAGAAATAAACATGCAGAGGCCCACAGACAAATATTGGAGGGAGCTCAGGGACTCTATCTGAAGAGTTGGAGAAAGGATTAAGGGCCTTAAAGGGGATCGGAATTTCACAGAAAGACCAAGAGAGTCAACTAACCTGGACCCTTATGGGTTCTCAGAGACTGAGCCACCAACCAAAGAGCATACACAAACTGGACCAAGGACCCCAAGGACAAGGAGATGTGCAGTACAGTCTTTATTCCCCTTACAACTAGAGAGGGGGCTGTGCCTGAAGCTGTGGTCTGTCTGGAATCCTTTCCTCTAACTGGGCTGCCTTGTTGTAATGAGAGAGGAAGTGCCTAACCCTGCAGAGACTTGATGTGCCAGGGTAGGGATACCCAGAAGAGACCTCCACTCTTTCAGAGGAGAAGGGGAGGGGGAATGAGGGGAGTGATTATGGGAGGGGGGAGACTGTGAGAGGGCAGAAATCAGGATGTTAAATAAATAAATAAATAAATAAATAAATAAATAAATAAATAAATAAATAGACAAAATCCATGTCATAAAAAATATAAAAATATTAACAATTTTCACCACAATTTGCAATAGCAAAATGTCCATTATAAACTGAAGTAAACTCAGTTGGACCTTAACCTTTTGAAGCAAACACAATTAGCTATTATTATTGTATAATTTTTCTTAAGGTATCCATGTGAGTGGGTTTCAAAAATACATGATATTTCCATAAGCATAGTGTGACTATTTGTCTAGTGGGACTTTTGCTTTAGCCAGACAGTATATCAAAGAAGAGTACAACAGATGCCAGTTAATGAAGTGTTAAATTCCCCAGTATCTGCTTATTTACCAGAAAATGATTATCTGGAGGAGTAGTTAAAATAGTTAACTCATAATGAACATTAATGGTAATTTGAACAGATATGTACAAATATTTAACCATGTTTAACATCCATACAGTTCCTAAGGAGAGATAGGTTCACTTGCAATATAGTTTTCTGGTGTTGAACCACCTTCAAGTAGTATCCTTTTCTTTACATTCCAAACTCTATTCCTATAACCTAGCTTGTTTCCCTGTGCTCTTCTTGAAGCATCTGGTGGTGGTGGTGGGGGGGGGATCAGCTTTTTAAAGCACTAGATTATCTTGATACTTGGGCCAGGAAACAGTCAGAAACCATCTAATTAAGGTCTGTCCTTTGATGAATCAGGAGAATTTCTGATGATACCAGAGTCAACAATGCCCAAACAATTGTCAATGTGCACGTTGTTCTGAGTAAATGTACAGCTGTAACCTTGACAAAGCCTCTGGCTTCTTCCATCCTTGTTCCACTAGAAGGTAATATAAATGAAAAAAGTGTTCCTCTAACATTGGAATGTAAGCTTCAACTCAAAGCAATCAGCTCTTTCACACATGTAAAAACAGAATATCAGTGCTTGTTTGTCATTACACTGAAGATAATCTTCTTTCACTGTTTTTGAGGGTCCCATGTATCCCAAGCTACCCTTAAACTCACTGTGTGACTTCGAATATTTTGAGTCTCCTGCCTCTATTTCCTTGGAGCCTAAGAATATAGGCATACCCTACCATACCTGGCTTTCCATAATGATGGCAATCAATCTTCTAAAATGCTTTATGCATTGTAGGCAAAAACTCTCCCAACTGAGCTAACACTTCCAACCTCATTTTGTCCATCCCTTTTTAATAAATTTCACATTCACAATGTTCTTGTAAAACTAAAATACAATGATATAAAGAATGTCTCAGAAAATGAGGTTTTCCGCATGCAAATAATGAATATCAGAATTCAAATCTGAGGTAGGTTTGTAATACCATTCTGGTTCTGGTTAGGGTGCTGAAAAGTGTAACTGTATTTGAGCTGCAGCTGTAACAGAGAAACTAAATGTATTTTTCCTAAGAGGGACATGACAAATGACCAAGTACTAGAGGCATCAGCAGAAGTTCCTGGAGCACAGATTCCGTTGAGTGTTTCCTCTTGTGATGTCTCTTCTTCCAGAGCAATCAAGAACTTATATAAACATTAGAGGTAGTTTGTCAATATATAGCTATGCCAAGAACACAAGTGTATGGCCTCCAGCATCTAATAATGTGTTTTTACTGATACATCATTTGAAGTAATTATCTCTGGAGGTTATTGCTTCCCTATAAGGCCATGACTTACCTAGTCATATTTTCTGGGCAAAGCAAGCAATTTAATTTATCCTTGAGTGTTTGTTTTCTACGAACACCTCTTAAATCATTATTCCTATTACCGCTGTTTGCTTTCTGCATTGTCTTCAATTTCAGTGTTTTCCTTTGACCCATAAAACAAAGCCTTTTACACAATGCTGTGGAGATCATGCCTATAAATTCCCAAGGATGTCTTGACTAATGGTTTGATAAAATATTCCTCTTGGTGTGCAAGGTGCATTGCTTTTTTTTTTCTCTTTTCTGTTGTTCCCTTCCTAAGATTTTATTTTTTGTGTTATTTGAAGAGTCTTGATTACACTAACAGTTAAAAGAGAAATAGAATTTAACATGTTTGTGAGTAAAGCTCTTCAAACCACATATGAGATTATTTTTGACAAATCTATTGTTTTCTCCCTATGACAATAAACCAGATAGGGGTCATAGTCTGTCAGTCATGGAATAAGTAACTGGATTTTTTTTTTTAAGATTTAAAATAATAGCATTAACACATGCTGAGGTCTGTTAAAATGAACTCTGGAGTCAATTTAATTTTTTTTCTGTGGGCTTTATAAATAGATTTAAAGACGTTTATTACAATATATCTGATTATGTATTCAATCCATACAACATACTTTTCAAAACATTTCCTTTGTTTTGTAGCTAACCTTGTTGATGTCATGTATGTCACAGGGGGAGTATTGTTTTGTCTCTCCATATGAACTCCTTTCTTACAACCTTCAACAGCTATTCATACCGAGAAGGTAAAATACCTCGGAAATAAGCTGTGCAGCAGAAGGTTGCATGACTTTCATTCCATAAGCCACTCTCTTTGAAAAGTTTCATTTAAATGACTCCACTAATGTTTATGTGTGGGCGTCCTTTTCTACTTTCTGGTAGCTGAAGGAACCTTCTGAAAGGGACTAACAGTGAAGTGAAACTGAGTTAAGGACACTGGTAAGAATAATATAAATAGAATGTATTAAAAGGTTTTTCACTTGAGTATAACTATAGTTTCCATGCAGAACATTGTGTTATGAATATATCTCCCTATGATATGAGGAGCAGCAAGTCTCCATCTTCCCTTATCAAAGTGAACATGTGCCATATTTTTATAATTTTGCAGTAAGCGTGTGTTTAAATGGCTCGTGTTTCCTGTGCTTTTATCGTGTTTATGGCTTTACTCTTCATTTGAAGTCAACCTAAATGGTATGTTCTGAATATTTAATGCAAAAGTAAAATGGTAGAATCTAAAAATATGGAATTAATTGACTATAGACACCTTTCTGTGCATGTTAGCTTCAGAGAATTTATGAACAGTGGAGAATATCTACGGGTCCCCATGGACTCCCATTTCCGTAAAGTGCAAGGACTAGCAGATTAGTCTCTTGGATCCACTGTGTTGTACTTTAAAAACCAGTACTAACACATATGATGCAATCCCAAGCTAAGGGAACAATTAAAGGGATGGGTACAATTAATAAACAAAAATAAATTTTAAAATACTGTTATTTTTTTAAAGCTCTATAAGTTACTAACAAAATAAATCTTCAACACTGTAAATTATTTTAAAAAATTATTCTGGCACATTCCCAATAAGTAATTTGGAGTTGTTTCAATTGTTGATATTGTACTTTGAGAACCTGCCTAAGCAAAAATCACATTGTTCAACTGTAATTGACTACTGTCCATTTCACTTTTAATGATACTTTCTATTTTTACAGTAATAACACACAAAATACACAACTAAACAACTAGACTCTTAAGCTATATTCGGTGCAGTTAGTCTGCCTTCTCTGAAATATAATACACAAACAAATCATGTTAGTGTTTTTTGTGGGGGGCAGATTTGCTCATTTGATCAGCACCTAATTAATAAGACCTGCCGAAGATCAAAATCAGGCATTGAATAATGAATTTGTCATTTTGCCTGACAGTATGGATCTTGTAATGTGTCAGAGACACAGTGGAGTGGCTAACTGAAGGTAGATAGATCATTTCTGAAACATTTCTTATATGTACTAAGAAGAGCATGCATATACACAGAGAGGTACACATGCTCATACATACATACATACATACATACATGCATACATACATACATACCAACACAATTTATGTCAGCAATGTTCGTTATTTTTCTTTGTAGAAAATCTGTATTTTCTTTACAGAAAATCCATTTTTTAAAAAATTGTTGACCTTTATGTATTAAAAGCCTACATTAGGCCATCATCAACTGCAGAACATCAAAGCAACTTATTAAACCATTAAAGATCAAAGTTAATTATGTTGGCATACATCCTCTCATTGTCAAAACCATGAACTCTCAAAATGGGTGAGTTGATTTGCTTAATACTGAAAACATTTTTTTTTCTTTTTTTTCTGAAAACATTTTTGATCTAGTAAATAAACCAATTATTGCTTTAAGTCGGGCATAATTAAAAAGCTAAAACAATATAGTTGTAATAAAATATTACATGGATTATTTTAAAAACTGAATTCTATCTCTTCATATTAATCTCACTTTATGTTAAAATCTAGATTTTTGCTTTCTTACCATGAAAATTGTCTTTTTAGTTCAGAAACTAGCATAAATTAGGAAGCATTTAATTTTTACATGCTACAGTAAAAAATAAATGGCGTTGGATGGATGAATTCCAACACTCAAAGGGGACAATATGGAAGCCACAATCTGTGGTCTTTGAGTGTAGAACAGGAGTGAAATCTCCAACTTTCACGCTTCCTAAAGCTAGGCTCTAGGAACTGACCTATAATTCCAATGGGGGAGGGTATGGGGAACTTTCTAGATAACACTTGAAATGTAAATGAAGAAAATATCTAATAAAGAAAAAAGAAAAAGAAAAAGAAACAAGATAGATAAACATGCCCAATGTTTCCGACCTGACAAAGTTCATCTTCCGGATGCTTATGTCCTATGTAAAATAGTCTGTCTCAGCCTCCACCCTTCAAGGGAGTCCATAATTGTTAATCTGCTAACAAGATTAGTGCCAGTTACCTACAAGATGACTTGTTTTTAGATCTAGCCTCTCTGTCCTATATGGTGAGTTTCATTATAGACCTGAGCTATCTTTCAAGCAAGGATTTGCTGTTTCTGAAACTCATGATAACTCAAGGATTCTGTGCACCTTCTTTTTTTTTTTTTAACAATCTTTTTTTTATTAGATATTTTCTTAATTTACATTTCAAATGCTATCCCGAAAGTTTCCTTCCCCCCTCCCACTGCCCACCCTCTTCCCCCCTCTTCCTCCCACTTCCCCCCTCCCCTGCCCACCCACTCCCACTTCTTGGCCCTGGCGTTCCCCTGTATTGGGGCATATAAAGATTGCAATACCAAGGGGCCGCTCCTCCCAATACCCAAGATACAATGTGCGCCTTCTTTATTCAAGAGGAATGGGGTAGCAGAGATTATAATGCCTACACAAAATCAAACAAGAGTCTGGCTTGAAGTAAAGAAGACAGGCACAAAATAAATGCAGAGACACCAGGCTTCCATGCCGTGTTTAGTTACCTTGTGAGACCAAGAAACGTAGGAATTGGTGAACTTCATTGTTTTTGTTGTTGCTCTCATGGTTATTTTGAAAAAACGGGTTCAGAGTGCCTGTTAGAGTTCCTATACAGCATGAAGTGCATTGCAAAAGCTTGCCAAACTCTCTTCAGTCTTCCTTTGTAAACTACAAGCACCACTGTTGTTCTGCTCATTCATCTCAGGATCTAGAGAAAGCAAAAGTGATTATTGAAGGTTTTCAAATAGGCTTTTCCATTTGCCATCAAGAAGATTTCTTACTCTATCCTTCTAGGAAGAATGATTCTGGATCATCTATATTTCATATGGTTTTAAAATCCTTTTGTTTTCTCAAATGCTTTCCAATGGGCTCTGTAACATCCTACTGCAAATGCCAGACTCCTCTTCTGTGAGGTAGAATCACTTTCTACGTGTTTGCAATTAGCGCCATTCCTCATTCTAGTCCTGCATGATTTTCTTTTCTAAGTATCTATCAGTAGGTACTAGGCATGTCAAATATATATAATTCATAAAAACCATTTATTTGTGGAAAGTGTCTACCAAAGGGATAAATTGAATAAGAATACCAAGTCAAAATATTTTTTAACCAAAATCACCACATTTATATGATATGAATATATGATGCATATGAGAGAAAGGCAGAGATTAGGAAATGAAGCTAGTATAGGTCACTGGAAAAATAATTATGTAGAACATCGTAAAGCCATGGCTCAAAATGCTTTGTACTCTGCCTTGGACTACCAATAAATAATTTTCTTAGGTATTTTTTTTATTCATACTCATGATTGTCATTTATATCATGATTAAATAAGTTCTCTCTGTACATCCTATAGTGAACCTGAACTGCAAAAACCACCATAACTGGCATCTATCTCCAGTTTTTGCTCAAGGAAAAAGCTGTTTTTTCCAAGGACATTTCCAAGGTTCCTGAAAACACAGAGCGACTTTTGAAGATGGCATAGGGAAAGAGGAGCCAGCATGGAGGCGACAATGAATGCAACTGAAGAGCCTTCTTGCAGTAGGAAGGCATGGAACTGCTCAAATAGTGAAAAGGATTTCTTAAAGCAGCTGTGACCACAACTGCAATGGAAGACACCTCTAATTGTCCTTTCTTTCCTTATAATAGCAGCTCCTTGTCATTTGCTGTGTAGAATTAGACACCTCTTGTGGTATAACAGCTTGAGAGGGGGAACACACAGAAGAATAGAGGTTCCTTACCTCTTTCCTCACTGAAGTGTGTAAATTAACTTTCACTTTATTAGGAACCTTTTCTTCCAGTCCCTTGCAACTTTACTTCTTCACTTTTTAATCTTCCTGATGGCAGAAATTCTAAGCATTGCAGGGATTTCTTTGTTTTTGGTTTTTTTCTTCTTTGATTCTTTGTTTGTTGTTGTTGTTGTTTTTGTTGTTGTTTTGGGGTTTTTTTGTTTTGTCTTGTTTTTTTTTGTTTGTTTGGTTTGGGTTTGTTATGTTTTGTTTTGAAACAAGATTTCACTGGACAACCTAGAAAGGCCTTAAACCCATGATCTTCTTCTTGAGTGATTACAGATAATCATCACCACATCCATAATTTCAAATTTGTTGGTTCTTTTTTTCCTGATAAATTCACATAAATAACAAAAATGTCTTCAAGGAGTAGGTACATTATACCTTTCTTCTCCATAGTAAATTTACAATGACCGCACTTGATAGGAGAAGTGACTCAACATCTCTCTCATAAAAGAAAAGGCAAACAGTGACATTTATAATGAAATAATGTGTATGTTGAGGTCTATCCTTGTAGACTTGTTTTCCAATTTGTTACTTGTGGGATTTGTGGTGGGCATGTTGAAAGGTATGAACATTTAAACACAGTCTATTTTTTACTCCATATTATTGTAAAGCCATTATGCTTGATTAAATCCAACTCTATTTGGGGCTCAGATGGAATTGTGTTCTTGTCAACCTTGTACTTCCTTGTAAACCAGTATCTATTTGCACATCCATTGCTTAATTCATGGAGACTGTGTTGAAGCAGGTAGCTTCATTCATTTTTCTGAAAGTCTAAGTTTGTAAAAAAAAAAAAAAAAGAAGAAGAAGAAGAAGAAAGAAAGAAAAAAGCATTGCTTTCCTAAGAGGAATAAGCTCAGAATGATTTCTCTAATGGCATGTCTTCACACTACCTCCCAGAGATCATTATTTCACGGTTTCTCTTCCTGGAATCTCCTTCAGCATAGTCTGCCTTCCCAAATCAGTGTTTTTAATTATTCATGATAAGTGTTTCAAAGTAGGATTAATGTACCAGCACTCAAAGTCAATTCCCTGGCTCCCCAAGGAAACTGTTCTTCATATATTGGACTTAAGTTTTACAGACTATGAAGTGTCTGTAGTTTACTATAATTGGCTTCTCAACTTTTGTGGTATTTTCATTATTATATTACATAATGAGTATGTGATCTTAATGCTGTCTATAAAGTGCATTCCTCTTTGTTATTTGACTGGCTTCTTGGAAGTAACTCTGAAAACACTCAATTCAAGAAATTATTATTTTCTGAATCAAACATTCCTTTTGTACAGGAATTCAGCATTTTTAGGCCTGAATTAAAGGTTTATATCCTCATACTAGAAACAAAATGGAAATGGACAAATGCACTGTATATTTTCTGTGACAAAAAAAAAGAGTGATCTTAATTTCATTCCATACATTCTTCACAGAATTTCTCCAAAAATCCTAAAAATATAATTAATTCACTAAGCATCAAAAGAATATCACTTCCCATTCCCATATTCTAAATCTTTTTTTATTTCTGAAACAAAAGCTTAAGAACCCATTAAACCATATTTTAAAAGCCAGAGTGGACATTATATAATTTTAGGTATTAATTTAAATCAGCTCCCAACTCCTGCTACAAAACTTTATTCCCTCTAACTACTAAGATGTGAACATTCATTCTCCTAACTTAGTTGTCTAGAATAATTATCACATTTCTTCTGAAGTCATATAAGAATTGACTTGTTTGCACTAGACAGCTATATTGCACAGGATTTAGGTGTAAGTAAATAACCTGGAGGCTTGATTAGGCTGGAATATTTCTAGTGGATATTCACTTAGCTATCAGATGGTGCAGGTTTACTATCTTTGACTGTAGCTGACACTGCCAACTTGAGTAGCTTATATACTATATACCCAGGTAGCTTGACTATTTCACAGTACAGTAACTATTTCCCAAGAGATCTATCCCAGTTATGAAGAAACAAATTTCCCCGGGATGTAAAAGACTGTAAAAAAAAAATATGGTTCTGGTATTGAATAAAATCCCATGGAAAATGCATATTTTACCTGATTTTGCAGTAACTCCAATTTTTCACTATTATATCATTCTTTGAGGTACTAGAGAAAGGAGCAAACACATGGCTTACCATCTAAGCTTTCAGATTAGTTCAGCACCAGAATGGGTTTCAAAAGAGAACTTAAGAAAGACAGAGAAAAAAGCTAATGAAAAAAAAAAAAAAAAAAAAAACTTATTTCTGTAAATTGCTTGGTAGTCATGGTGGTTCCGGTTACAGATAGATAGCTTAGATAAAAAGTAGTACCGTACACTTTTTTTTTTTTTTTGAGACAGTGTTTCTCTGTATAACCCTGGCTGTCCTGGAACTCACTTTGTAGACCAGGCTGGCCTCAAACTCAGAAATCTGACTGCCTCTGCCTGCTGAGTGCTGGGATTAAAGGCATGCACCACCACACCTGGCCACTTTTTTTACTATAAATAAAACTATGTCTTTAGAATTTTGATACAGTTAGAAGAAAAACAGGCAAATGAAGTAAAATTTCAATCACCTAGCCTTGAAAAACTAGAATAATGTAGTTGTCATTTACTGACATTAAGAGGTGAAAGTACGATGTTAAAATTTGAGGTATAATAAAAAACAAAAAGAATAAGAAATTTGTTGTATGATTTTGTTGAGCTACCTTTAAAGTATGAAGGAGTAGATGTTGTTGAGACATTTGGATATAAAGCTGTTCTTGACTTATTAGGGCATTATAAACTGACAAACTCCTTTGCAAGTTGAAAAAGTTAAGCTTAAAATGCCTACAGTATATCCAATTTACCCATCCAAATAAACCATGTAACTGATATCTACTCCATACACATCAAAGCAATGTAAAGTACACACACACACACACAAAAAAAATTGTAAAACTGTTAAGTTGAAACGTCACAAACTATATGCATTAAGTCTGGATATAGATAAAATATTCAGGTTAAAGATAAGCATAGAGAGACATTTTATATTAAGATGGTGTAGGTGCTGAGGCAACATATATAAACATATAGAACATGCATTTCTAACAAATCTGCCCTTGTGTATCTGCTCCTACAGTGCATCAGATATAACTCTATATTACCAATGAGGCTGAAAATGAATGTCTATGAATTTTGTAGGAAAAAAAAAAACACATACAGAGGGATTGTACCTCCTTAGAATCTCAGTTATGAGGCGAGAAGTCATCTCCCGTGCCATGAAAACCCAAAGCACTGTGAAGATGCTCCAGCAGAGAGAAGTGGAGGCCTCTGGAAAAGAGCCTGCATCAACGTGCTAGCTATCTGATATGCTGATTTAATTGATACTACTGCACTTAGCTGCAGCTAAGCTTTCCTAGAACTGCAGTCATAGTCTTTATCTGATAACCTTGCCAAACTAACAAGGAAACCACCACATTAATGTACTATCAGACACAAAGCATAAAATATTGATTACCTATTTGTTTCAAGCAATTAAAGTTTGAGGTTATTCATTCAGCATAAAGAAACTTAAAGCATACCTACTTTTTTATAAGGTATAGGGTACTGCTTTAATAAGTCCCAAACATTTAAATGTGAGATATAGAACAGGCAGTTTAAAGGACCGCAAAGGAAGTGTTAGTGAAGTTCAAAGGAACTGGAAAAAGATGTTAGTCAAATGAAAGGGTTCTTCCAAAATCAAAAAGAACTTAAAAATGGTACTGGGGGTTGAAGAATGGGAGATTATCGTTGTGCAATAGTGTAAGGTTTAGCAGCACTGTCACCTGCAATGAGGTGGGAAGTGAAGAGTCTACTTAAGAAGCAGGATCATTTATTTACCTAAAGATATTTCCTGGTAGAGTGTGTTGAAGGTGGTTTCCTGGATTTGCACAACCTATAGAGAAACTGAAATGAAAGACAGAAACTAAAATAATGATAATAAAATAAATCAACTATTCTGAGCTTCCTGAATTCGAAATAAAACTATTTCCCTCATTTCCAGAAAGCACATAATGCTAGTAATAAGAAAAACTGTTTCTAAAAAAAAAAGGTGAGCTCCAAGATATTATCAGGTCAACATTGCCCAAAGTAAACGCAGTAAATATAAAATTCTTAATCAATACCTTAGAAGGATATAAAGTACTAATCATAAAAACAGTGCACTAATATTAGAGGTAGACATTGTAGATTATTGCTCATCACTAAATAAAGGGATTTATAAAAATACCTGGTTTCAACAATATGAACTAACCAGAACCCCCAGAGCTTGTATCGCTAGCTGCATATGTAGCAGAAGATGGCCTAGTTGGCCATCATTGGGAAGAGAGGCCCCTTGGTCTTGTAAACTTTATATGCCCCAATACAGTGGGATAGCATTTGAAATGTAAACTAAGAAAATATCTAATAAAAAAAAAAATACCTGGTTTCTCCTAGCAGCCATACAGGGAGTACATGCCAAAGCAGAGCTTATCCCAACAAGATTCATTAATCAATGAGACCTTTCCCAACTGTACAATTCCCTGATAAATGATATAAGAAACACACAAGGCTTTTAAATGAATTGTATTTGGAGAAATACTGCTAGCTTGGATCAAAAGGAGAAAAGATAATAGAAAAGTAAAAGATGGCCATGGACTTTGAAATTGTTATGGGCTATAAAAGGCTGAAAAACTATTCAATTACAAGTAAGAGATCTTTATAATGGATGTGGAAGGATGGCTGTGCTGGTGCGATCAAGAAATCACACGGTAGAAGCGTGTGAATGAACAGACTCCACGCAGTCAAGTTTGATCTTAAGAGCTGGCAGCCTCTTTCCACATGCATTTCCCAAGTGCTTGAGGAAAACTATTCTGACGTCCTATTACTCATTATTACTATTTTGAAGTGGGTGGGTTAAGGCAGTTACCCTGTGTCTGTCCAACCCCTGTCTATGAAAAGTCTAAGGATTCTGAGTTGGAAAACGGGCAAACAGAAGAAATTTATTCTTCACTGTTTTACAGGTTTTATATTTTTCTCTCTTTTCTTTCTTTCTTTCTTTCTTTCTTTCTTTCTTTCTTTCTTTCTTTCTTTCTTTCTTTCTTTCTCCCCAGTAAGATCCACTTTCTGGTTCATAGATGATAGTTTGCTTCTTTCTGCTTCCTTGTGTGGTAGCTGAGGTGAGGAGTTTCTCATGCACCTCTTTTGAAGGGTGCTCATCCCATTTGTGGAAATTCTACTAGCATCAGCTCATAGCCTCTCAAAGGCTTCAGCTATTGGTTAACACCTTACTGGTGGATTTCAATGTATGTGGTGGGGGTACCTAAGCATCTCTACCATAATAGCTAGCTAAAATGTGAATTATAAACTTCATGGAAAGCACTGAGAAATAAGATTTTTTGTAGTTCATAGGTGAGAGGGGTATCAATTAAGAGCTAGAGGAGTAGATTTAAGACAGTCTCAAAGATGCCTCCATCATTCAAACCTCCCAGGGCTCATTCTTACATTAAATGAAAAATGACTCTGTGGGATCAGTTGTTGGAGTTATGGGGAGTAACCTATTCTTGAGCTCATTTTTGTTAACTCTGGATTTGTACACTTAATTAACCACTTTATTTTTATCCATCATCCATTCTTTTACCATCTTCCTTAAGTAAAGTATTCTGTAGTGTTTAAGTTGATAAACCATTGAGAACTTTTTTCCATTGTTTTTGTTGTTGTTGTTTGTTTGTTTTGTTTAGTTTTGTTATTGACTTGGGTCTTAGGTAGGCCAGGCAGGTCTTGAACGTGGTGTGTAACAGGAACTGACCTTCTGAATCTCCTATCTCCACCTCCTTGTGTGTTTGTATTATAAATGTTTGCTATAATACCCAGTTCTATGGTGTACTAAGGGTTGAACCTATGGCCTGTGAATGCTAGGCATGTACTCTACCAGCTGAGCTATATATCCAGCCCTTAGAAATAACTTATTCGATGGCTCCTCAAAGAGATTAACTAAAGCATTCAGACATCATCAGTACCAATTTTGCAACAATTTAAGTGAGTCATGTTGGAAATGAACCCTCTGGTTCCTGCTATGCCTCAAGTGATTGCTTTCTTTTGGTGCTATATGACTATAACATTATGATACCTTAATTTAAAGCCACCCACCTGAAAAACCATGAAAGGAAATAAATTACTTAGCCTACCTTGTTGTTCAAAGATCGAGAAATAAAGCCAAGCTTGCCTATACATATAAGTCAATGCTTAATTACCAAATTCAGAGCAGAGTAATGAGAAAGGGAAATCTAAAATACCATGCTAGAGATACTTTCCTGTTTGGGGAACAGGAAAGGAATGTCATTCATGAAAAAGAAAAAAGAAGCAGTGGCTAGAGAGATATAAATGCAAGTGGATATAAAGACAGTGTTTTAAAGATGGCTGTTCAGTGGTCTCACTGCTAATGGGACAAGAGAGTTTGGAGTTGAGCATGACATTCACAACTAAAATTTGACTAGTTTGATAATGATGGTTTAGGGAAACATAAGTTATTTCACAGTTCCAGACATGGCAAGACTAGTTGAACAATGCAACCTGAACACAGTGGGTAGAAAAAGAAGACTGCTCAGAATTAGAGGGGCAGGAAGAGAAGGCTGCAGGAAATGATTATGCAAGGGGATATGAGAGTGACTATGCTCACTATACATTGTATGGAATTGTTAAAAGTAAAGAAAATGTTTTAAAATACTGGGCATAAGATTTCTATCAATGAGGAATAAAGGATTTTTATTGAGTATAATCAAGAATACAGGAAGACAGTCATGGAAATATCTCTAGCTTTTCCTCAAAAATATACTGACCCAAGAAAGATAAAATTTTCAATCAGATGAGTGAAACTGAAAAAAAAATTGTATACAGAAATAAGTTCATGCAAGGCTCAAAGGACAAACACTATGACTTCTTTCTTATATGATTGTCCTAGCTTCAAAACTTTTGTGTGTTTAATATGTGGTACATGTAGAAATCAAGAAACTCGAAGTGGACTGTTGGTTAGTCTGATGCGTTAGGGAGAAAATAGTAGAATATGAAAGTGGAGAGGGGAGCACTTCAGGGAGAAGAGCTCAATCAGATAGTAGAGTGGAGGAGAAATGGCCAGGTAAATCCTTAAACAAAATTAAGTATTCATGAAGAAGTTACTTGGGAGCTATGATCTTGGAATAAAAGTAAAAACTATAGTAAGAATGTATAATTAAATATATGTGATATGGAAGAATCTGATAATATTGAGAGCTAAAGGTTTAAGGGGGATAGAGGTATAGAAACGGGTGAAACAATAGGTAAGGAGTGGGTTGACCAAAACTAAGACTATACTAAGAAGCCTTAGGAAACATTACCAGTTTGTAAACTAACAAAAATATAATTTTACAAAAGGAGTTTGAACAGAATTACCTCCACAGTAGTGAACAATACTGCTCCTAGAAGACATGGATTATTAAATGAGTCTCTCAGAGTCAGGCACAGGTTATCTCTCTAAGAGTTATTGGTCACAGAAATCCAAGAAGCACATAAAAAACACAGGCTATTGCTGTCGCTCTTGGTTGCCTCCTGTAACTAGATGGTAACGGACTTGTGCTGAAGATAATACATACTGTGTGCCAGGCTCAGAGACATGAATCTTAAATGGATCATAAAATGTTCCTTGCTACACGTGGGTGCAATGCAGGTTTCTGGGTGAGAGTGACATCAATAATCTTTCCCAGTATTGTCCTCATCATGCAAGAATATCCACTGTCAGGTTCAATATGCTCACTGGTACAACAGTGTTAAGGCTGATTATAGGGTGAACAGCTGCTTTTTCCCTGGATTTGAAGTGTGTTCCACAGGAGCTGGCCTTGTACTATGAACATGGTCAAAAATCATGACTAAGAAATTCATAGTCCCTGGACATAAACTATTGATATTGATCTGTTAAATGGTCATTTTATGTTGGGAACAAAATAAAAAGGGGGGACTCTGAGGGAGGCCCTGGGGAAGAAGGAGGGGAGAAATAGCCCATGTCCTGCCAGTGTTCCTGTGCTCTGGGCAGGCAGACACGGGGAGAGCTTCTGGACACTTTCCACTAGGCCCCGGGTGGGCATCTAAGCCTCTGACCCCATTCAACGGGGGGTGGACAAGCGGCAGCCCCCAACCGGGGACCCTGAGGTGACACCCTGTTGCCCCAGGGTTATAGGAGCGAGGGATAAGGGAAGAGGTTCCCAACACTGACCAGAGTGTGCAGCAGATCTTGCTGGAGCAGAGACTCTCTATGATTTAAGAGCTTTATTGAAATGCAGGGAGAAAGAGAGAAGGTAGAAAGAGAGAGAGAGAGTTAGAGGGAGAGAGGAGAGGAGAGGACAAAGAGAAAGGAAAGAGGAGAGAAAAGACAAAGAGAGAGGAGAGGAGGAGAGGAGAGAGGAGAGAAGATGACAAAGAGAAAGGGTGAGAGTGAGGGGTAAGAAGTAAGAGCTTAAGAATAAGAGGGCTGAACACCCCTTTTTATGGTCTTTACTGTTGCTAGATAACTGGGGAGGAGTTTAGCCTGAAGGTCAGAAGCTTGGGCCATTGTCTACATGACTACTGACCATTCTTCTCTTGTGGAGGTTGTGGGAGGTGGTAACTTAAGCAGGATCCAGAGTTCCAGGAGCATGAGGGAACGCCTACCATGTCATGTAGGTGAATTATGACCATCAGAGTTCTGACCTTAGCTCAACTGGATACCAGCCTGCAATTCCCCACAATGTTGCTAAACTGAATTCTAAATATTGATGTTTATATGCATTTATATTTGCTGCCCTCCACCTTAGTAGGAGAANAGAGAAAGTACCCAAGGAGCTGAAGGGGTCTTCAACCCTATAGGTGGAAGAATAACATGAACTAACTAGTTCCCCCTGTGCTCATGTCTCTAGCTGCATATATGGAAGAAGATGGCCTAGTTGGCCATCATTGGGAGGAGAGGCCCCTTGGTCATGCAGACTTTATATGCCCCAGTACAGGGGAACGCCAGGGCCATTAGGTGGGAGGGGGTGGGTAGGGGAGCAGGGCAGGGATGGGGGAGGGTATGGGGAACTTTCTGGATAACACTTGAAATGTAAATGAAGAAAATATCTAATAAAGAGAAAAAGAAAAGATCCAACATGTGGTGAGGATGCTTAGGGGAAAACATCCATTTCTGGTGGAAATGCCAACTTATATAGCCATTATGAAAAGCAGTGTGACAGTTCCTCAGGAAGATGATAACTGATCTACCTCCAAGATCCAACTATATCACTCTTAGGCATATACTCAAAGGATATTTCATCATACCACAGTGAAACTTGCTCAGCAGTGCTTATTGCTGCTCTATTTCTAATAGCCAGAATTTGGAAAACAGTCTACATGTCCGTCAGGAGATAAACGGATAGAGAAAACGCGGTACATTTATACAATGAAATATTATGCAGCCGTTAGAAAACGAAATCATGAAATACTTGGCTAAATGGATAGAGCTAAGAAAAGCAAAGTCATCCTGACTGAAATATGCCAGCTTGAGAAAGACAAGGATGGCATATATTCACTTATGTGTGTGTTCTCTCTTAACACTTAAAAATAGAAATAGAAATAGAAATAAAAACAAGCTACAGTTTGTATAACCACAGAGGCCCGCACTGCATGTGTTCCCACCAAAGCCTGTACCTGGCTGAAGCAGCCCAGTCATCAAATGATGAGTGTGCTAGCAGACCTCGGCAGACAACTGCTATATTGTATCTCCTTATCACTGTAAAATTAACCAATAAGGGAGGAGGATCATACCCCTAGAACTCCTGACATCATTATGTACATGATACATTACTGACAAGCAATGGAATACTTTAGAAGAAGAACAAGGTAAATTATTTTGTTTGATTGTTACTAAATTATAAGATTGAATAAAAGAGACATGCAATAAGTTAGAATATTAACATCTGAATAGAATATTTTGTCATTATGGGAACAGGCCATGGAAGGTATATTCATTACTAGAGATCACATGGAAATGGGCTTCAATTCTTGATTGTCACTTATTATGCTTAAGATGTGAAGCAAATAACTTCAGTGCCTTAACCTCAATTTAGGAACCAATAAAATAAAGACAGTCAACACCTTTGAGTATCTTGGTGGACATTAAACAAGTTCTAAAATGTCCCAAATGTGATGAATATATGTCAATTTATGCATCCATTGTGTAGATTATGTGGCTTACATAACATAAAGTTATTTTCACAGACTGCATATCTTAGGTCAGTGTGTTTGTTCTCTTGATGCTTCCCTTCCTACTTTGCAGGTGCCTACCTTTTTGCTGTGTGCTCACCTGACCTTACTTTGATATGCAATAGTCTCAGTCTACCTTGCTTTCATGACATCCTCTGAACCCAGTATCCTGCTGACATTCCATCTCTAAATATATCTCATCACTTTGGCTGTTTGACATGAGCAAATAAATATTGGATGGGACATACTATTTTATAACAATTATAAGATTTTTTTCTTCTTTTTCCAGTTATTATTTTTTTACATTTATGTTGTTCTTTTTTTTCCACTTTTTATTAGATATTTTCTTCATTTACATTTCAAATGTCCAGTTATTATTTTTTACACTCCAGATTTTATCCCCTACCTGGCCACCCTCTGTTCCACATCCCATAACTCCTCCCCACCCCTGTCTCCACAAGGATGTGCCCACCCTCCCCCGCAACCCTAAACTCCCTTGGGCCTCCAGTCTCTTGAGGGTTATGTGCATCATCTCTGATTGAACACAGACCTGGCAGTTCTCTGTTGTATATGTGTTAGAGGCTTCATATCAGCTGGTGTATGCTGTCAATTTGGTTGTCCAGTATTTGAGAGCTCTCGGGTGTTCAGATTAATTGAGACTGCTGGTCCTCTTACAGGGTCGCCCTCCAGTTATAAGATCTTAAATGAGAAAAACAATGAAATTTTAGCAATGGTGGTTATATAGATAATTAGTATTTAAATCAACTGTTAGAGATAACATAAATCATAGAAGGCTTTATGGTCACTTTTGTTTGTTGATCTACATAATATAATAAAAAAGTTTCTTCCCTTTAAAGGACTTTTAAAACTTATTTTCAAAATGTGTCAGTGGTGGACAGGATTAGATTGTCAAGTGTTTTAGGACAATGGTTGTGCCACATTCATTTTAGAAGTTGTGATATTACCAACATGTCTGGAGCATAAGTAATATTTTACATATGTTTGATGCATGCAAAACTACAATTGTACTCTGAGTATTTGTTCAGCTTATTTTGATATCTGCAGTGAACAAACAGGATCAGGGAAAAAAGGTAACAGTGTAACTTGCAATAAAGGCTATATTTGAAAAATTCTATTTTGTGTATTACAACCTTAAATTTCTTATGCTATCTCTTCATTCTCCATAAAGAAAGGTAGTTCTTCACACTGGACTGGGAACATTAAAAAACCTAACTGTTATTGGCAGGGCAGTTAGCAGACTGATTTGGCTCTGGTCTTTAATGGAAATGTAATCAGCAGTCTGCCTTTATGAGGGTGCTCTGCAACCACCAAATACCCACTTAGGTAGTGAGGCCAAGGCAGCAGGCAGTAGTCCAAAAGCATTAACATCCCCCAGGTGACAGGAAAAGGATGAAAAATGCTCACAGGAGAAGGATCCATTTCGGATTTCCTATTATTTTTAAAGTAAAAGAGAAAGTTGGTCATTTTATATCAATTTAGTCTGCTGAGGTTCTCTAATTTGCCAATAAGAGACTTTACCATCATAAATCCAGTGAGAGCGCATGGTGCCTTTGTTGGTTGAGGGATGTATTTCCTTGCAGGCATGCAAAATGAACTAACTGGCTCCCAATAAAAAGCTTTTGGACTATTTCTAATGGCGCAAAATACTGGTTCCGATTAATCTCTTGCTTTCTGGTTTAATTCCCTCTCCTGCTATCATTCTTCTCAATGTATCTTACAAGACAGTGAGTCTACTTGCACTCCCTAATCATGCATATAAACCTGCAACTCTGTAGCTACACATTCTACTCCTTGTCTTTCAATGCCTTTCTCACTGGCTCATCTAGTCCTTCAGATCACCCCAGATTAAAACCAGGTGTCAGTTCCACTACAAAGAGAAATCACCCCTGAGGACCTGAGAGAAAAGCCTTGCCAGTTAATCACGTCACTTGAATTTTTGCTTTTCTCCTTGTACTTTCTGAATTTTTAAGAATTATTATTCATTCATATAACATCCTGACCACAGTTTCCCCCACTCCTCCCAGCCCATCCTCCTGACCTCCCCTCTCCCCCAAACCCACTCACCCGGATTCTTTTCAGAAAATAGGAGAGGTCTTGAAGATATCAACCAAAAACACCATAACAATTTATAAGACTAGACATATACCCTCATATAAGTGGTGGATGAGGCAACCCCAGTAGGAGGAAAAGGGTCCCAAAAGCAGGCAAAGGAGTCAAAGACAGCCCCTACTCCCACCGGTAGGAGTCCTAAAAGAATTCCAAGCTCCACAACCATAATACATATTATATGGGCCTAGCTCAGGCCCATATAAGCTCCCTGATTTATCTTCAGTCTCTATGAACCACTATGGGCCTCCTTAGCTGATCTTGTGGGCTTTCTTGCAGTGTTCTTTTTGACCCTTCTGACTAAAATCCCCTTGTCCCCTTTTCCACCAGGTTCCTGGAACTACATCTAATGTTTGGCTTCATATAAAAAGTTTCCTCCAGCCAGAGATAATGGTGCTTCAATCCCAGCATTCAGGAGGCAGAGGCAGGTGTATCTCTGTGAGTTTGAGACCAGACTGCTCTATATAGTGACATTGAGGATACACGAAGCTACCTAGTGAGACCCTGTATAGAAAAGGGTTTATCTCTGTGCTGGCTAGTTTTGTGTCAACTTGACACAAGCTGGAGTAATCAGAGAAAAAGGAGCCTCGGTTGACAAAATGCCACAACAACTAAATGACTAAAGTTAGAGAGCCCCACTCACTGTGAATGGTAGCATCCCTGGGCAGGTGGTCTTGAGTTCTGTTAAAGAAAAAAAAAAAAAAAAGCAAGCTTAGCAAGACAGTAAGCAGCACCCTCACACAACTTCTGAAACAGTTCCTGCCTCCAGTATCCTGCCCTGTTTGAGTTTTTATTCTGATTTCCTTTAATAATGAACAGTAATATGGAAGTATAAACTAAATAAAACCTTTTTTCTCCAACTTCCTTTTGGGTCATGGTATTATTTCATCACAACAATAGAAACCCTAACTAAGGTAATCTTTCTTGGTTTTCTGAGCTCCTAAAAAAATAGGGTTTTACATGGATCCCAGTACAATTCAAGACAAATACAACTTGGATTTATTTGCCTGAATTGAATTTTGAAATGTATACTGCAGTAGAGTTCTATAAATGATATCATAGAAATATAAACAAATAGCTTCCATTACATAGGAAACATCTAATTCTATTATGCACTTTACAAAGGTTTTCAAGCAGCATGAGATTTGAAGAAGAGAGTTTAGTGATTAAGTTGTAACTCACCTGCAAGAGAAAGAACATCTCAAGCGTGCAGAAAGTACAAAGGACAAGTTGTCTCCACAGGAGAGACAAATTCATACTCACCACCTATTAATCAATTTCATATTGATCTAATTTTGTTCAACATTCTTTGATCAGTTGTTCTGAGGAGACAGAGTTTCTCTCTAACCACTAAGCGAGGGATACCTGCTTTCTCTTCCTAAATCCAAGGGATCAGCAATTATCTGAAATGCAATCCTAGGTACTGTAATTCATAAGGATAAGACTCAAGACTTCTAGTAGAAAAACTTCTTTGGGATATCTGCTGATCCTATTGTTTGTAAATGCAATGAACAGAGGAGGGTCAGTCAGCCTGAGACTGAAGAAAGCAAAAGCATCATGATAAAGATGGAAGAAAGTAAATAGGAAAAACGTCATGATTTATGATGAATCATCACATCACTGTATCAGTCAGCACTAGAATTACTCTCCCTGTCTGTCTGTTTTTATGCAACAATAACTCTGTTTCCCAGAAATCATGTTTCTTGAAGGCATCCTAATTGATATAGTATATTTGGGAGATGGTCAAATGTCATTTGAAACTTGGGACATATATTAGAGGAACAAAGTTTGAAAAAATGAATGATAAGAGAAAAGAAACAGACATCTAGAAACACAGATTAAAGTTAAAACCAGGGGCAATTTCTCCCTCTTGTAAGAGACTTCCTGTCTTATGTCTCTGAAGTCATGAAGGAAGATAGTGACTTTCAGCTCTGATCATCCTGATCAGAGACAGGAGGACTGAGAGAATTAAAGAAAGGAAATAAAAACAAAATGAAATGTTAAAGTGAGCAGAAAGGAAAAGCTACTGTGGAGGAAAACGTACTGAAATTGTTTTTTAATTGTATCCAATGAAAAATGATTTTCCCTACAAAAAGTCACATGTGTTTCAGAGTAAAAACTACAAGATGAGTAAAGAGGAATAAGTAAGAACAATCAAAAACTAGAACAGAATTAAGTTATTTTATATAAACACACAAGGGCATATATGTATATATAAAACCACATGTATATCTTATGAGTGTATCTCTGTATATACACATATATTTGTACATGCATGTATGTATATATATATATATATATATATATATATATATATATATATATATATATATATATATATATATATATGTATACATATGTATACCTTCAAAAATGTCACCAAGATAAAGCTGAGTAAATAGGAACAAAATATAATATTTATTTATAGAAATCACCCAGCACTGGTTCTATAGAATAATAGTGAATGATCCAAGAGAGACACAAGAGAACAATTTTGCTTATAATAGTTATGAAATCAATTAAATGCTCATGAATAAATGCATGGAGGTGAACAATCTATAGACTGAAAATTGTAAAAGTATAATCAAAGAAATAAATCAAAATTAAAATGATCAAAAATATTCATATACTAAAAGAAAGTTTGTAAAATGTCTTTCTCTACAACATATTCAGTAAAACTACTAATGATACATTTCTCTAAAAACAGTAAAATCTGAAAAATTCATATAAAACCACAAAGTAAACTGAGGAGAAAAAGAAGAAAATTGAAACTGTGAGGGAGACCTGTCTGGGACATCTGTCACCCCATTCATTGCCAAGATGATCTGACTGGTATGTGTGGCAGCTGTCTCCTTTCTCTATCCCTGATCCATATACATTTTTCCTGAAGCTGCACCCTGGGTTGTAAACTTTCTGCAACAGAAGAAGAATTATATTCTCTTACTAGATCCTCCAAACAAGTCTCAAGGAAAAAAAATGGAAATATCATTAATACATGACTATAAAACAACAATAATCAAATAGCAAGTGATGGCTATACAAATGCACATACCAGTGGAAGAGACAGCCCAGCGATGAACATGAAAAAAAATATGGCATTTTTACATGTATACACACAGTGTAATATTATCCCACCTTAAGAGTAAAAAGAAAAGCCAGACTTGGTGGTGCACACCTTTAATCCCAGCACTCGGGAGGCAGTGGCAGATGGGTCTCTGTAAGTTTAATACCATCCTGGTCTACAGCGAAAATTCTAGGACAGCGAGAAATAAATCATGATGCCTTGTCTCAGAAAGAAAGAAAGAAAGAAAGAAAGAAAGAAAGAAAGAAAGAAAGAAAGAAAGAAAGAAAGAAAGAAAGAAAGAAAGAGAGAGAAAGAGAGAGAGAGAGAGAAAGAAAGAAAGAAAGAAAGAAAGAAAGAAAGAAAGAAAGAAAGAAAGAAAGAAAGAAAGAAAGCAAGCCAGCCCAGGACCAGATGGGTTTAGTGCAGAGTTCTATGAGACCTTCAAAGAAGACCTAATGAAAGAAAGAAAGAAAGAAAGAAAGAAAGAAAGAAAGAAAGAAAGAAAGAAAGAAAGAAAGAAAGCAAGCCCAGGACCAGATGGGTTTAGTGCAGAGTTCTATCAGACCTTCAAAGAAGACCTAATGAAAGAAAGAAAGAAAGAAAGAAAGAAAGAAAGAAAGAAAGAAAGAAAAAAAGAAAGAAAGAAAGAAAGAAAGAAAAGAAAGAGAGGGAGAGAGATCATTTATGACAATATAGGTGAACCCAAAGTACATATTAAATTAAATAAATCAGACACAGAGAAACAAATCCTGCATGATCTCAGTAGTGTGAAGATTGTGAAAAATGAAGTAACCAAGAGCCAGGGGACAGTAGAGCAGAAAGGGTTGGAACAATATTGGTTAAGATAGAAAATTCTAATTAATTAGAATAAATAACTTCATAAATCAGTTGGACAACTTGTAACTATACTTAATAGCTGTACATTATATTCTTGAAAATTATTACAAGAAGAAATTTCAAAGGTTTTTCATTAAAAAAACATGGTGAGCACATGGTCTCATATTAATTGTCCAATATAGTCATCCCATGTTGTGTACATGTTTCCAAACATATTGCACCTGATAAGTCTATGCAATTTATATTTCTCAATATTAATTAATCTTTAAAGAATATAGTTTGACAAGATGTATGAAGGTATGGGCTAAGCCAGAGGAGTAATAAGTAAACTTTTGTACTAGGTCATTATATTTAATAATCTTTATGAACTCCCTCAAGATAAATGTAATTGTGATGTAAAAATTCTTGACATCTAGATGAGTGGTGAGTCATACGTGAGTGTTAGCACTGGCTCATCCCAACTTTCAAATAAAGGGAGATCTTCTCTTTAGCTTCTTAGTTGTGTACACCAGTAGAAAATATACTTGCAAATCTCTTTATTGTGGTCTATCAGCTACTGAAGACCTGTGGACAAATATCTACTTTATTTTTATAGTGTAATTACAAATCATATTTGTAAGCTTTCAATGGAGTATCTCTATATTCCACTGAACATTCTAAAAGGTTTTTACATACATTTATTCAGCAAGCATTTTTGAGGGGACAAACATGCTAGTGATTCTGTTGGAGTCTAGAGAAAAAACAGTCAACAAGAATCCATACTTTTCTTACAATAAGGGCTTATGTCCTGTTCTTCTATAAAATCGCCTAAGCAGACTGATATTTAGTGGTGCTGAGCATATGATGCCATTTTAACTCATTGCATAGTTAAACTACCACAATCTGATGATACATCCTTATTACAAGCAGCATGCACAACTTTTTTAGCAAATGCAAAGTTGTAGTCTTGGTATCATAAGTTATGCCAGTGGTAAACCAAATAATTAATTACTTTATTTTTTCTGTTCTCAGTGAATAGTTCATTTTGTCAGTCTCCACTTAAAAAAATTAAAAGCCTAAGA
Organism: Mus minutoides; assembly: GCA_902729485.2. NCBI lineage: Eukaryota > Metazoa > Chordata > Mammalia > Rodentia > Muridae > Mus > Mus minutoides. The sequence continues at coordinate 126,203 of LR751090.1, read as the reverse complement.
AGTCAAGTTCTAAGATTGAATCCATATATAAAACAGTTCATTATTTATTTGTTTGATTGCTTGACTGTCTTCTAAAGTGATGAACTGAACTAGGTATATAGTGATATTCACAGCAGTTTCTGTGACAGCAACTTCTTATGCACTTCTTTTTCCGGCCCTAAACCTCTTTTATTAATTTGTTTTTCTTTCCTACGTAGACTTCGTCTCTCAAACAATACATCCTGACTGCAGGTCTCTTCTTTCCCCTCCTCCCAGTCTCCCCAACTCCTCCCTTGCTCCATTTCTCTTCAGAAGAGAGCAAGCATTCCAGTGATGTCAACCAAACATATCATAAAAGCTGCAATAGACTAGGCATAAACCCACATATCAAGGATGTGTGGGGCAAGCCAGTGGAAGGAAAATGGTCATGAGAGTAGATGGAAGAGACACCTCTGATCAGCTACTGGAGGAACTCTCTCTCTCTCTCTTCCTGCTTCCCTCCCTCCCTGTCTCTCTCTCTTTCTTGTCAGTGCTGTTTAAGTCTCTGAGCTATCCAGCTTCTGGGTCCTGGCCATCTAGGCAATATGGGACATTGGCTCCCTCTTGTGGTGTGGGCCATAAGTTAGACCAGTCCATAGTTGGCCACTCCCACAAGCTCTGAGTCACCATTGCCCCAGTGCATCTTGCAGGCAGAACAGGTTGTAAGTTACAGTGTTTGTGGCTGGGTTGGTGTTCAAATCACATCACTAGAGTTTAGGCTGGTTGTAGAAGACGGTCTGTTCAGGTTCCGTTTCCTCCATTAGTAGGAGCCCTCCATAGGTTTGCCTACATAGGTGCCACACCACCCTGATCTTGACTAATTTTTCTGTGTGTTCCACTCTTTTCCTTCTTACTGAGATCTAATCCATTACTCTTTAGAATCAATCTCTCTGGAGTCATGGGAAGCGTAGATCAGAATTATAGAGCAGAAGAACATAATTGTAGAATTCTTATTCGTGGAGCTTAGATTTACTTTTGCTGAGCCATTCCATTTACAGCTGTCATTAAACCTACTGACAATGCTTTCTCATTTTGTTCATAGATCATGCAGAATATCAATTTGTCTATTCAAAGAGTAATAGAACGGTCGTGGGTGACGGAAGAGAAACTGCAAGCCAGTTCATGTCTAGTATCAATATGAACAATTGCAAAATTAATCTCATTGTCCTTAAAATATTTTAATTTTAAAATCAAGGACTTATTTTTACCTCAGAAAAAAATGTTGTTATAATTCTGATACTATTATATGCCAACAGTGGATAGTAATATCATTAATTAATCCTTTGTATAGAAAATAACCAATTTCTGAATCTATTAAAGGACTCTTCTTAATAGAATGCTGTGACATTTTGGACAAACTATATTAATAAATTCACATTGCCAAAACAGGATCCACTAGGAAATGGCTCTACCAAGACTACACATCCAAATGTCCCCATGTAAAGATTCCTTTTTGAAGAAAGAAAATGTTTAACAACCTATTTCATTATGGTATTATAATTCTTTCTTAAATATTTCAGTCTCTTATTACAAAAGTCTCTACATAAGCCCTTTTCTATTTCAGTACTTGGCAGATCTGACTTTGCCGTGTTTTTGAATCCCACACTGTAAGAACAAACTCCATAGATGCTGTGGCACACACATGGCAGAGGGAATGGAGACTGTGAGATCCATGTGCAGCCTATGAAATCTTCTCCTTTAAAATGGCATACAATATTCCACTTGCACTTTATTTCGCAAAGAAAAACACAAGGTTGAGACTCATACCAAGAGAATAAGAGGCGGTGGTTAATAAAATACCACGATGAAATATACTCAGAGTTATTTTTTTTACGTAATCATTTCAAGGTAGAAGTTAAACTTACGGAAGAAGCCTGACATCAAGTTGACAGCACCCCAAACTTACCTAACTTTCCTGGGGATATAAAAACCTCATTCTCACTCACATGTATACCCAATATTAATATTGAGTGTCAAAAATTTTTTTTCCATGTCCTTGAAAGCTATGAACAAGAAAGAGGCCTGAAGTAATGCTATTCTTCTTACCACATTGATTAGAATTTGTGCACTACTGCCCCTGTTAGGTCAAGGCAAGTTTCTAGAGGCATAGTCACGGCTTTGAAATATTAGACCATCTGAGAAGGGAGGAAAATCCTCTTCAACTCTTTATCTTGTGGCTACAACTTGGTGAATATCTTTATTTGGACATTAGAAACCCTCACATTAAACTGAAGCAAATTTAATATCATCTGATTACATTTAGCCCACGGTGGGCTTTATTTGAATCTTAACTCTCAACATTCACAAACCATAAAGACTTCAGGAAATTACAGACTTACTTTTAAAAATATTATTATATTTATTTATTCAGTATGTATGGTGGAGGGGTAGTGTTTACCATAGCACACATGTCACCATCAAAGGCAAACTTTTAGGTGTGGGTTCTCACCTTCCACACTTTGAGTCAACCCATATGGATGGACCTCAAGCCCTAAAGCTTGACTACTTTATCCTGCTAAGCCATCTCAGCATCCTTACTACACAAATTTTCTATGCAGTCATAAAACATAGTTATGAATATAACTTGAGGGTTGCTACCTTATGACTAAAAGATTAATGATTTTGGAATAAAAGATACAGTGTGGGCTTCTGTTTATCAACTGTTGAATATAGTAATAGGAATCATGTACTTTTGAATCATGTTTTAGGACTTGGCAATATTTCTCATCTTACTATTCTTGAATACCCCTTTATCCAAGGCAATGATGTCGATTAGGAGAAAATATGTTCAGATGCTTGTGGGCTAGAAAATGAAGTTAGTCTTTATACATTCAAAACCCTGCTTAAGATGTTGCTTTGTCTAAGAAGCATAAAGGGTAGTAAGTTTAAGATGCTTTTTTTTAAGGGGTAGCTCAAGAAAACTAATAGTATAACTGTAATTAATATTCAAGTCAATTATATTTTTCTGCATAACCTATACCAGCATGATCTTAGGAGATTTTAAATGAGATATTTCCAAAGCATTTAGAATTGCATTTTGCTTAAATCCTGTTGTTTTCTGTGACCAGAAACACATAGGGAAGTAATAGATACTCATAGGTATATATCCAGTACCTAGTATATGTGCTCAACCAAATCTTTTTAAATAGTGAGTAAATGAATAATAAAAGGGGAGCAAGTTTTAGGCATAGTAAAATTTTAGATGTTTTAACATTTAAGGAAGGTTTTTCTTATATCAATTCATTACATTTATATATTTCAGAAAGCATGCTATAGCTGTGATCTATCTTCTGTTGCAAAAGGACTTAAATGTAAAAATATTCTAATCTCTGACCTCAGAAGTGTCATAGATCACCCGAAGTACCGCCCACTGACTGGCAAAATCATTTCAGTGTGTAAAATTACTGTAATTGATACAGATACTGTAAAATTTTAAATTCCATTTTTTGTTTGTTTATGAAAACAATACAATGGTTCTGTATTTATTAGTCTCTGTATTATTTGAGTTCTGCTTGGCTATGATGTATTAGACCAGACATTCAGCCTGTTCTTGTGGTAGTTCAATGCAACTGAAATCCTGAGATGGGCACTGACAGTTATGGTTGTTGCTGTGTGGGTTTAAGACAGCTTTGTTCCTGTGGGTCCTCATCACAAAAGTTTAAACTCTATACTCCCCCTGCAGGGTCAACTCTGCCTCCATCTGCATGATTCCTGAGCCCTTGAGGAATTTCTACTTTAAGGTTCTACTACAATTACTTTCTCCTGATAAATTTTTGATTTTTTTTCCCTGCTGTATTTCTTGATATATACCTTATGGGGGGCTAAAAATAGCACAGGGTTAAAAAAAATCTGAGAGTTTATGGTGACAAAATGAACTTACTACTTGACTGATGGAATTGTTTTCTTTTAAATATTTTTACATTTGGCTTTAAACTTTATTTCTAGTTGCTGATTCTCGGAGGCTACAGAGAATTAAGTCTTTGATTTAAACTGTCAACTTGTTAGTTTGCACTGACATTGTTTAGTAGTATTTTCTAAAAATCAAAGGTTACTGGTTTCACAGCACACACAGTTGTGTACCAGAAGCCATCTTGTATCTTGGGTGTGGATGCTGCTAAGTATTTGCAGCCTAATTTTAGTTTGTTTCCATGACATTTATCATGTTGCGTGACAGTTATAGGATATAATATAAGTATCTCATGAATATTGACATCTTCTACTCCTTGTGCTGCCTATTGCTATACCAATAAGACTCCAAATCTTTCTGGCTTATTATAGTGCAAATATGTTTTGTCTGCAAAAGGCTTCTCATGGGCTACTTCAGGTACTAGTCTCTAACTGATGATGTCATTCTCTTTCAGGGTCATCTCTGAATTCAGAAGAAGTTCACAGACTCCAACTCATACAGAGGTGGTATTGAATCAAACAAATGGGATATATAATACTGGTTATATATGGGTCCTGGTTCTGCAGAGAACTTGAAAATTATTCTCTTACATAAGTACACCCAGGCAGAAGAGAATGCACATTGTTGTCAAGGGTTTGCATGAGAAAAATAATGTACTGTTAAAATATTAAAACTCACAAGCTTTAATAGGAAGTAACTAAGTAAGAAAAATAAGTGAAATAACATTATATATAAGTGCAAAAAGCATCTTATAAAACAGATGCAGCTCCCAAACTTCAGTGTACGGTACCTCTTCCTTCTGATAAATTCCACATCAATAAGCAAGCTGTAGAGTGGTTTTGACCTTCGTAGGATAAATGTTCTTCAAAGGTTTTTTTTTTTTTTTTTTTTTTTTTTTGTGCATGGAAAATTGTAGAAAAAAAGGCCGCTCCTAGCACCTGTTGCTGTATGTGCAAGTTGCACATACATTCTGGGTTGTGTATATGTCCACCTACAACAAGGCATGGGATGCCTTATTTATGTCTCAAGAAACTCGTGTATCTCAAGGCACAGGAGCATCTAGCATGAGCTTAATGATGTGGAAATAAGTCCATCCTTCAAATTAACTTCAGAATATTATTTTAAAGGAGCTTCATGGTGATCACCTTTCTACATAGCAATGGACCTAATGAAAAGAAAATGGCCCTTATGATAGACCCTATTTTCTCTGTTTTACCTCTCTCTATTTATTTTCAATGCAAATTTGCTTACAGAATTCAATCTTATTGCTTCCTTTATATTGTTTGCACATTCATGTCATTGAATAATTTTTCCATGCTTATACTAAAAATATAATAGGAATTTTAAAATTGATTGCTTTGTGTGCACTTTATTATGCATATCCTGCATTTCACCATAGAGTGTAATCTTTCTCTGACTAGGCAACATCTAAGGTATGGTTCACAATTATGCATAATTCTGTTTAGGGTTCTTTCGTACCTACTAAATATTTTCTCACTTTGAAAGAGCATATTTTAGTTTGCATTGTGGTTCTCTGGTAAGCACTTATGTAAAAGGTAGAGATAACACTATTTGGGAGGCTGGAGGAAAATTTACTGTCTAATCATGTTACCAAAGTATTTTCTTGGTAATTAAAGCAACAAAATACTCGTTTGTGTAAAATGAGATTTAGCATTTTTAGTTGAGCTAAATCAAACTGAAAGACTGGAAATAAATATTGTAGCTAGGATTTTCAAGTAATTGTAGTGTAAAATGTATAAAAAAAGGATACAAAGAATGGTTCAATTTCATGTTCCAAACTGTGATTAACTCTTCATACATAAAAATGAACACATGCCATGAAGAGTGTTGCTCACTAAATAATGACATGCATTTAAAGTTTGCAGGTGGTAAGCAGTCAATTCAATCAGGCAAAAACAGAACTCTCTTTTCTATTCTATAAAGAAAAGAAGGCATTATATGGAATTATCCATATGAGAAGGAAGGGGGTAAATCCAATTATGAACTTTCTGAGGCATTCTTTATATTGTTCTTTGACAAGTTGCTTCATTTCTAACATAATGTGTGTATGTCTAACATATATATTAGAAATATATATAAGATATATAAGATACACATACACACACACACACAAACACACATATATATTAGAAATCACTTGATATGACCTAAATGAATACTGATTGCAACCTGAACCTTGGCTTATTACATTCTGAGTCCTATTTCACACACACCTTGGAATGGGAAGTCCATCAAATAAATTATAAGTCACACTTTCAACTGTGAGGAGTATATTTTACAAATATGATAGTATTTATTTGGTATTATATCCAATAAAGTATGAACCAAACTTTAGCATAAAGACTTTTTATTTTTCATGTCACATATTTTGTATGCTTTAAATATTACAACACATTTAAAAGACAATGTAATAAATGTCAACAGTAAACCAGAATAATTACATATTGCTATGCATCATCTATCATCTATTATCTATACATCAATCATCTAGGTATATTATCTGTCACTTTCTTTACAAGAAGAATGTTTCTAAATCATTCACTGTTGTTCTTTTAATCCAGTACCAAAAGTTGTGGGAGTATTGATTGTATCAATTATATAAAGTAATTTTCAGTATTAATCTTGTCTATTGATAGCATGAATATTATATATATGCATATATTTTACATATACATACCATAGATGTATATATTACTTTAGAACAGTGCTTAACACTCTATATTCATCAGATAAAATTGTTCGTTGTTATCCAGTGAGCTCCATGGGAACTGAGTTTCACCTGGTGCTTGTTTGTTTGTTTCTTTGTTTACGTTCTGTGCCTAGTATTAAATATTTATGTATGTGTTCAATTAGCTTTCATTAATGAATGATCAGTTCTATAGACTGTGTTTCTTCAGTTTTCTGGTCACATCATTGAACATAGAAATAAACCTAACACAGATCAACTACACATACTTACTGATGCAACAGCAATTGTTAACCCATTCTTATTCTAGAAGGATAAAGACTTAGCTTTGTTTTCATGTTGAACTAACTGCCATCCTAAAAGGATCAAGAGGATAACTGTTCCTGGAAAGGTGAAGGTTGGTTAAGACCCCTTAGTCCTTTAAGATCTTGAAAAGTTGGCATGAAAACAGCTTCCAGCAAGTTTTCTGCAGCTGAATGGAGGAATTTTCTTAAGCCGATATGTTCTACCTAGGATGCTAAAGAAACATGCACCACAACTTTATGATGATTAGATCAAAAAAATGTTACTCTTGTTTCTTTTGGGGGGGGCAAAACACTCACTCATTTATTTAAAAATAAATCTTAAAGGAATACAAATTAAATTACTAACATGCCTTTCAATTATTTTATGACTAAAATTCTCATATATAAGATGACAAAAAGAAAACATTACTTATAAGAGAACCCAGATACCCTTATAGCACAGCTACAAATGTGGTAAAATATCCTTAAATTAAATGGATTTTTTTCTTTTTTTATTAGATATTTTCTTTATTTACATTTCAAATGCTATCCCAAAAGTTAGAATATGTTATTTTTAAAGCAGCAATAACAGAGCTCACCTCATCCTCCACCACTGACCAAGAGCACAAGATTGTACATCCACCTAAAGGTTTTACTCTGAAAGGAAATTCACGTTCTTTTCTGCCAGGGAACAGCTTCTTCTTTTGCCAGTTGTACACAGTTCTCAAGTGACATGATGTACTGAAATCACTCTGCAAAGCATGAAAACCAGGAACCAAAAGTCATCTGTGAAAAGGGCATGAAAGGGGTTGTCTCATTGGATTTTGTTGAACATTCTTTTGGTTCCTCGTTGCAATTAATTAACCTCAAACCCAAATTCTTCCCCAATACCTCTTTTGGATTAGAACAATGTGAAAAGATCATATGTAATGACATGAATTGGTTTAAAAGATATGGATTCTATTTAGTTAAAATAATAATAATAAAGTTATTTGTGAAACAAATATTTGTGCTACCAAAGGAACAATAAAACTATTAGATTGATTAAAAAAATGTTTGGGCCAGGAAGCAGGAGTGGGTGGGTTGATGAGCATGGGAGTGGGAAGGGATGGGGGCTTGGGAGGGGAAAACAATAAATGGTATAACATTTGCGATGTAAAAGAAAATATCTAATAAGAAAAATGGTTTTAAAAAAGAAGAAAATGAAATTAAAAGAACAAATATCAAATTCAGTTTTAGAAAGATCCTTCAGAATATTTGAAGCTTAAAAATAAATGTTTCAATTCTTCTATTAAGAAAACTTTCTTCTTGGTGAATTTTGTATCTTGGAGAGATAGATGACTATGGCTAATTCCTACAATCTCTGAATTCAGTTGTTTTCTTAATGTGATTAATAATCAACTGGAGTACCTTAAATAATAATTTACATGTAATTTTTGTCTTAGAACAGTATCTTTAGTTTAAAATTTTTACCTGTTCTTTTAGCATTTTTTACTTTACTGACACATTTTGCAGCCTTTCCTTTTGGACAGAGAGGTGAAGCACATCTCAATAGCAGTCGGAGATCTTGCTTATAAGCAGTAGAACTGACCCCAACTAGCTTAATATCAAGGGGAATATATTGAAAGTCTGTGGGCATGATTGAATAAAAAATAAGCCTGGAAGCTCATCTTGGATAATGATCAGGAACGCAGGACTCCTTGCAGGACTGGGGAAGAGAAACACATTATTAGGAATAGTCTCGCCTGGTGCTCACTGTGAGCAGTGAGTTCCCAAGTCCCATCACCAGCACTTACCAGAGATCCAAAGTCTTTGGGAAAATATCCAATTCCAGGTAGACTCTTAAAATGAATTCTTCCTCTGTCTAAGAAACAAAAATCAAAGGAACTATATCTCCCACCAAGAGTATATGTAAGTTCTCCAGAACGACATCAAGATCCTGGTGGAGATATAAAACTAAATATTCCTCAGGCAAGAGGCTTTTAGAGGAGTTGGAGAGATGACTCAGTAGTTAAGAGCATTACCTGCTTTTTCAAGACAACAACAACACACACACACATATATGTATATATATATATATATATATATATATATATATATATACTAGGAGGCTGAAACTTTTAAAGAATTTTAAAATTTATTACTTTTTAGTGTATCAATATTTTGTCTCAATGTTTGGATATGCACCACATGATTGTATGGTGTCCATGGAAGCCAGAAAAGGACATTAGTTCCTTGAGACTGAACTTCCAAACAGTTGTGAGCCACTATGTGGGTGCTAGATATGTGTGTGTGTGTGTGTGTGTGTGTGTGTGTGTGTGTATGTGTGTGTGTGTGTAATATATATACTTAAATAAGCACAAACTGACTGAGGCTCAGGCAAGTCTGATCAAAAGATACCATGCCTGTAGTGTAATGGGCCACAGATGTTGAGCAAATTGAACATGGCCAATTTTTAATCTTCCTCATATGGAAGATGTGAGGTTCTCTGTGAGGAAATTAACTTCTCCAACCATGATTCCTCATCAATGAAAGCTTTCCAAATAGAATTTTTTGAAGAATTAGCAATAGCACACTTGGCTCATAATATATAATAAATAATAATAATCTGCAAAGATCATCTACCCCTCCACATCATAATTATCTCCCTGCTGTTAATCCCTCTCAACTAATATCTTGCTGACATTGTATTTTCTAGACATGAAAGTACTATGCTTTTCATCAGTTTATTTGAAAAGACCAAAAACTGACCCTTATTATCCCAATTTTTTTTCAAACCGATTGAAAATCTTTATCCTCATTCCTTTTTGTCAGTATACTATACTATGGCTATGCATAGTTTTTCCTTTACAATCAAGACAACCTGTATGTATTGTTCGAAAAATTGTCTTGAGAGAAATAACAACTTCACACATGACTAATTCATCACCTTCATGTCATGAACCTTCATTCATTTTATCTTTTCCAATATGTAGAGAGATAGATGTTCTCTTAAAATCACATCTCTCAAACACTGGACCGCCAGACAGCATATACCAGCTAATCTGAGGCCCCCAACACACATACACCAGAGGACTTCCAGGTTTTTGTTCATTCTGAAATGATGCACATAACTCTCATGAGACTGGAGGCCCCAGGGTCTTTAGAGGTCAGGTGGGGTGAGCCTGATGGCATCCACGTGAAGACTGGGGGTGGGGTGGAGAGGAAGTATGGGATGTGGAGCAGTCAGACAATGGATGTGGTGGGAGGGGATGGAATAGGGAGTGTAAAAAAATTAATTTAAATTTTTAAAATGTCAATTAAAGAATCTAAGACAATAGTTTCAGGAGAAATAATTACAGGCAGAATATGGAGATAGAAACCCTTTCTGACATTAGTTATGAGTATCAAAGGAAAGCCTAATGCATTTTATAACCAGTATATTACACAGGAAAGGTAGGTGCTGACAGGATAAACTGTCACTAGCATAGTTAGCTGGAACTTGTGAATATATCCACATGTATGTTCTTCAAGAGCCACTAGCCATCTGCCTTCCTTAACTGAACAAGTGGACCTTCCTAAGTGCTAAGATGCTTAGCTCTGCTTCCAGCTTGCCTCGCCACAGAAGCCGTGACTAACACTTAACGGAAAATTTGTTCTCTCTGTAGTCAGCAAGATAAAGCAGCCAGAGAGCTTGTACTATAAAACAAACACATGTATTAAGGAACCTGGGGAATTAAACAAAAGAAAAATCCAATTTATCCCATGGATTATTACCTCAATTATAGGTAATTAGCAAAGAAATAAATATATGTATATAAACTCAAGTTATCATTAATGGGAGGTGATAATTATAGTTTACATGATGTTACTATAATCTTTTGTAATCCTTACGATCCCTTGAATGGATGTCAATTATCTCCACTTTGCATAAACACAAGGTAGGTTAATGCAGGTGATTGTACTTTTTACTTATAACATTAATGGTAACATTTATTTTGTAACCACTTAGCAGATTAAACCAGGCAGCTAATCTTTTGCTGTCGTTTGCAAATGTGTTTTATGTGTTAATATGCTAATTTGTGCTCCATGAAAATGTCACTCAATTTAGATAGCAGAAGTGGACACCACACTGATTAGTTTATCATGCAGATATTTGGTTTGTATAAAGTTTGTTCAGTCATAAGGTGTGTGATGCTAAATACCAGATTTTTTTTTTCAGAATTAGACTTAGGCAGATGATAATATTAGTTTCCTTTCTTGTTTTATGACAACACATTAATATGTAGAAATGAAAATAACACAATTTACAGGAAAACATATTTATTATTTAAATGTCTTTGTATTGAAGCCTACTTTATTTTTTTAACTTCATTATAACCTAGATTTAAATATGCGCGCACACACTCACACACACACACACACACACACACACAATGCAACATAAAATCAGAGGTAGTTATTAGCAAATGGAAGAAGAATAGCAAGACAGTGAGATGGAGATTAGGGAAGAGCAGTCAGTGAATGAGTAAGAGAAGGTACAGTGATATATATGTATAAAAATGTCATAGCAAATAAATATAGATAGCTCAGTTCATTGAATGATTGTCATAGGAGCATGAAGACCTGAGCTTGATTCCCCAGTATCTACATCAAACGGCTTCCATAAAAGCACATACATAATAATCCCAGAGAAGCAAAAACAGGCAGATTCCAGGGACTTGTTAACCAGTCAGACTGACGTACTTTGAGATCTCCAGATCCTAGTGACAGACCTTATCTCCAAAAAATGTAGATGGGTCCTGAAGAATGACATTCAAGATTGAAATATGGCCTCCACATGAGCATGAGTCCCTATGAGCACTCCCTCTTCATGCACACACATGATGAAAATTACTTTGTACAGCAATTTAATAAATTAGGAAAAACAATAAAACTGCTCTGCATCTAACTGTTGTCTCATCAGACTATAATGTGTCATCAGTACAAAGACTGTCCTTTTCCTTATGTGCAATAATCTTGGAGTTTCATTTGGAATCAACAGTACCATGTGTGTCATTTGATGGATGGGTAATTATTGTACCCCTGTGACAGACACTCCTGTGTCATTCTCCATGATTTCAGCAGCACACTATGAATCCTTTACTCTTGGCATTTGGGGGTGTAATGATTGACAGACACAATGCCAGAAATAAAACAAAGTTCTTGTCTGGGCACTTGTGGTACATGCCTTTAAGCCCAGCATTTGGGAGACAGAAGCAGACAAATCTCTGTGAGTTTGAGGTCAGCCTAGTATACAGAGTGAATTCCAGGGCTACACAGAGAATGCCTGTCTTAAAAAATAAATCAAAGTTCTTCAGGCCACATAACATATAAACTAGCTTGCTGCTCTGAAAAGACCTTTTAATCCATTCAGAAGAACCTTTAAGTTGCAATGGAAGAAAATATCCCAGCTCTTAAGGAATGCAAGGTATTGTGCAATCCAAACAGCAGCATGATTTTACCCAGAATGTTCATTAGTGATGAGTTTGAATACACTGTAAGCAAGAATCTCAAGAAGTAAACAAATTCTATATGTGTCTAGGTCGAATTTTGTAGATTCCTGTGGGCTCTTTATGGTTCTAGATACATCCTTAAAATTCAAAGTCAGGCATGTATAAATATTTTGTGCAAGAATGTTCATAGTAAATAGGCCTAAGGTGGTCCGTCTCAATGGTGCAAGCATGGTTTTCCTCATTCTTACATAATAATCACATTCTCCTTGTCTACTCTCTACAGAGTAGCTATCTACAGAGGCATCTACAGATGCCTCTAAATAAGAGGTATCTTTGCTCATTTTTCCTATCAAGTGTTAATAATAACTGTTTTATGCTAATGTATGTACTGCTAAGGCCAATGGGCAGATATCACCCTTCCTGCAATATATCTCACAATAAAAAATTATCTTCATATATCATTACACCAATGCTAAGACCCTCCTTTTCAGAGAAGAGAAGAGGGAAAAGAGATGTTTTCTCTCATCTAAAATAATAATGCATTGATAAAATCCCTATTATACTGAAGCTCTGTTATGTCTTTTAAAAGGCACAAAATTAATATTATTTCTAATTTGTAATTTGGCTGATACATGTCTTAGAGAATTGAGAACAGAATTCACCTCAGTGGCAACACTTAGAAATTATACACTGGTTTCCAGTTTCCTCTCCACCTAAAGTAAGAATCATCATATGAAAAAAATTAGTAATATGATCTAATATGGAGGATATGAAAATATGGACATTTTCTTCCATTGTGGCAGAAAAAAATATTGCATAACTACTCTGGTAAATAGTATGAAAATACATATTTTATAGTAAGTCACCACCCTCTATATATTTAATCTGAAAATTACATTTACATTTATGTCAAATACTTGTATAAGAAATAATAGTAACATTTTCAATAATAGCACAAAGCTATGAACATTGCAGGTACTTATCAATAGAAGGGATAATCTGTGGGAAAATATAAATAAATAGATAGATGGTAGATAGATAGATAGATAGATAGATAGATAGATAGATAGATAGATAGATAGATGAATAATAGCCAGAGATAAGCATAAAGATAAGCATATATTCCACAATATCATGTTCTATATAATTTAGAAAATCCTATAAATTTATCAACTTAACTTCTAAAATTGAAATAATAGAAGTCTCAAAAACACTATACTGAGTAAAAAGCTTTGTAGAAAAGTATCTATCATATTATTATATCTGTATACAGTTCTAGAAAGGGTTTTACCAAATTGTGGTGATAATATTCTAAACAATGGCTTTCTCTGTAGGATATACAAAGGAAAAGATAGCTTGAGCAACCATAATTAAACTCGTGGATAACAATAAATAAATACACAATTAAGTAAGTAAATAATCCAAAGCAGATACAAAAAATATGGATAACTTTTTGGGGAAAGAGAATTCAATGGGAGTAGGAAGGTAATGGGGGTGAAAATGTTTAAAATATAGTATATATATATATATATATATATATATATATATATATATATATGAAATTATCAACAATACATGTATTAGCAAAAAGAATAACAAGGGACCCGAAAAATAGCTCAGCATTAAGGGCACTTGCTACTTTTTCAGAGGCCCATGGATTGTTTTCCAGCACCAACATTGTGGCTCAAAAGGGTCTGTAACTCCAGTTCCAGAGTGATCTGATGCTCCCTTCGACTCTCTTGTTCAGGCACAATTTGTGGTTACATACAGGCTGACAAAATAATTATATACATACATACATACATACATACATACATACATACATACATAAATCTTTCAAAGAGAATAGCCACAAATGTATTTTTATTTTATGTTTGTGTGGCATATTGTGGTTCATAAATGTCATAGCAGGGTAGGACTGTTGTTGCTTCCTTCATTTGGGAACTTGCATGGTGCCTACTGGCACCATAAAAGCTAGTCCTCAGATAGGAGGTATTTAACTCAGTTCCAGCTCAGGTAGATTTTCTTAGTAAAATTTTGGTAAGATATAGAAAGATCCATAAACCATGTAGGCAGCCTTAATGCATTAATACTATGTCTCTGCAGGAAGCATAATGACTGAGAGAATAACAGCTGTACACACTGGCTCATTTTGAATGCATCTTCCCTAGCATCAGACAACTTTAAAAGATCCCTCTTAGCAAACAAAGACTATGCAACAGTGGTTTCCCATGTATTGTTGCAATCACACTACACCCAGCAGCAGACATTCTATGTGCCACAGAATGGTACAACATTGTAACTTGATCTCAATTTTTAAGAAAAAGAAACATTTCTTTCTTCCTGCCCAGAATAAAACAATAAGTCAATGGGGGAACATGATACCTGGTACTACTTGTTTTACCTTTTGCCTTTCACTTTGCTTCTCTGGTGCAGTTATAAGAAGAATCCCTATAGGATTCATATGAATAAACTTATTACTTTTTTAAGAATACTATTGGAAATAATTGTTTTACTTTGCTGCCAAACCACTAGCTATGCAATCTGATAGAGTCATGATCATCCTTGAAGGTCTTGGGTAAATAACAAGACATCTCACAGGGACAATAAAATCCTAGTTTAATGACATGTGGCCAAGGACCAGCCCTGGCTGGGTTGAGTGTCCTGAGGAAGCAGTGTTTGGGAGCAGCAAAAAGAATGATTTAAAGTCAATCATGGGGTACAGCCTTGGGTTTTGTCCCTGCTGGGTCTCCAGACACCTTAACAATAGCTCAGCCCTCCCAGACCAAAGTCAAGTCTTTTACTTACATATCAGTTCAATTTATTTACCCAGCTTTCCTCTTGATTATCCCATGAATCATTATTCTTTTGACCTTAGCCCTTTGATTTTTAGAAAAGGACAACAAGTACATTATTTTTTAATAATGACAAATGAATACAGAGATCTGCCTGCCTTTGTAAGCACAGACAATAAGCTAGCTAGGTGGGATCTGGCTCTGAGATCATCATTTTGACCATATCAGAACCAAAATTCACTCTTTCCTAGGCTGACATTGAACTCGGGAATCTGCCTGCCTTTGTAAGTACAAACAATAAACTTAGATGGTTGGGATCTTGATCACCACTCTTCAAATCTCTTTATGTTTTTCCTTAATATCTTTCTAACAAACTGGCTCATAGTACAACTGCCTTTGTTCTTTTAGGTCCAGAAAGTCCCTCATATAGTTAATATTTCATTCTTATATTTTGCATAGTTGAGAAACTATATATACTTGAACTCTTGTTTTCAGAGTTCTTTCCCACAGCCTTAAGGGCTGTCCTGAAAGTCACAGGGTTTATGATTTTAGCTAAGGACATAAATACACCCTCACCTCCTAGACTCGTGCTGCCCTGCTTATCTTGGAGTCATTAACCTTGGCAGAGAGGACATTCCCCAATAACCTTGGTAGGGAGAATATTACCTGAAGTAGGAACATGAATGAATATATATAATACAAGCAAGCCTTACACACAGAAACTTTCAACACCATGGAGGCTCATGGCCTGAAGGTTCGGTTCAAGGGGCAGGAAGCATGTCACACTCTCTCATACATGACCATGCAGGACATTGCATCATAGTCCATGGAGTATATCATACAAATTGTCAGCCCTGTCCTTACACTGAGTCATTAGTAAAGTACCACAAATCCCTGAGCAAGTTGATTGTTAAATATCTCTTATGAACTTCAGAATAAAAAGAAAAATCAAGGGCTTAAGAGATGCATTAGCTGCTAACATTAGTTGTTGATCTTCCAGAGGGTCCAAGTTCCATTTCCAGAACCCTCATCAAGTACCTTAGAACTACCTCTAATTGTAACTCCAGGGACATTCAATGCCTCTGTCCTCTATGCTTAACTGCAACACACACTCACACACATTTACTTAAAGGCAATAGAAATAAATCTTTTTTTTTTTTTTTNAGCAGTAACAACATAATTTTTGCTCTGCTTTGCAGAATTTTAGTTTCTTTGATTATCTAAATCAATCTCATTTTTTTTAGATAAGGGACACAACTCTCCACTCTGAAATTAAAGAATGTAGCTGAAATTTCACAGCTACTAAGTAGTGAAATTACAACCCACCGTGTCTGTCTGTCAAAGCCCAGCGTCTCTTAACACTACCCTGCTACTTCTGGGCTATTATTTAATGCTTTTAAACCATCTAAATCATTTACAAAATTATATGATTGCATGGCTTTCTAAATTTTAAGCCATCATTTTGCATTATAAAAGGTCTGTGGATTTCACATTATAAAAGGTGGGAATCAAAAGTTGAAACTATATGTTTCTATAACCTCATAAATGTTCTCCCTCTGCTGCACTCTCTAAATCCTTTCAGATCTTCTCACTCATTGTTGGCAACACGTGCCGGTTTTACAACTGGCTTTCATCACTGGGAACTGACATTCTGCTTTGCATTACTTTTTCACTACCAGATCTAAAAGATCAACCTATATTCTAGCTGACTTGGAACAGCAGCTTTAACTCCAACCTGCATGTCTTCACCCTAGAAACAAGCAACAAGGAATTCAGGCGCTACCAGTGCTGATTGTCATTTGTTATCTGGAAGAGTCTACCTGCTGTTATTCATGTTGTCTCCGCAATTCTCCCCAAGACGCTCAGCAAACTCTGGTGTTCTGGGAATAAAATATGTTTAAAATATGATGTCAGGCACTTTCAAACTAAAAACTATTCAAAAAACTTCAAGATTTTTATACTTGTGCAATTAATAGTTGAAAAATCAACCTAAAAGTAGCAAAGACACTACTTCCTGTCCCACAGTTTAAGTATTCATTAAATCCAAAGACTCTGATCAGATTCAAGCCGCTGTTTTTCATTGGAACTTCTGAACAACATCTGCAACCATGAAATGCAACCAAAAGAGATAGCTCACTTGTTTAATACTTGCTCTTTTGCCCTAATTCCATATTATCAAGGCAGACATTGTAATTTATTTGGCATTTCTCTGACACTTGTCATTTCCTATGTTCTTGTTCTTACTCTTAAAAGATACTAATAATTGAATTCTTTTGTGTTTATGTCTTTTGATGGTCTGGATGTGGTTTCATATATATCTATCTTTGGAGTATTCTAAGTTTCTGGGCTAATACACACTTATCAGTGAGTGCATATCTTGTGTGTTCTTTTGTGATTGGATTACCTCACTCAAGATGATATCTTCCAGATCCATCAATTTGCCTAAGAATTTCATAAATTCATTGTTTCTTTTTATATATATATAAAGATTTATTTTACTTATTATATGTAAGTACACTGTTGCTGTCTTCAGACACTCCAGAAGAGGGCACCAGATCTCATTACGGGTGGTTGTGAGCCACCATGTGGATGCTGGGATTTGAACTTATCACCTTCGGAAGAGCAGTCGGGTGCTCTTACCCGCTGAGCCATTCACCAGCCCCGAAAATTCATTGTTTCTTAATAGCTGGGTAGTACTCCATTGTGTAAGTGTACCACATTTTCTGTATCCATTCCTCTGTTGACATCTGGGTTCTCTCCAGCTTCTGGCTATTATAAATAAGGCTGCTATGAACATAGTGGAGCACGTGTCCTTATTACAAGTTGGAACATCTTCCGGGTACATGCCCATATATTTGAGGCTTTTCCCCACTTTCTCCTCTATAAATTTCAGAGTCTCTGGTTTTATGCAGACTTGATCCACTTAGACTTCAGCTTTGTACAAGGAGATAAGAATGGATCAATTCACATTCTTCTCCATGATAACCGCCAGTTAAGCCAGCACCATTTGCTCCGGAGTGGTATTGCTGTATCTCCCAGTAGTACTATGTCCAGCTTTCTGAGGAACTGCCAAATTGATTTCCAGAGTGGTTGTAACAAATTGCATTCCTACCAGCAATGGAGGAGTATTCCTCTTTCTCCACATCCTCACCAGCATCTGCTGTCACCTGAATTTTTTATCTTAGCCATTCTAACTGGTGTGAGGTGGAATCTCAGGGTTGTTTTGATTTGCATTTTCCTGATAATAAAGGATGTTGAACATTTTTTTCAGGTGTTTCTCAGCCATTTGGTATTCCTCAGTTGAGAATTCTTTGTTTAGCTCTGTACCCCATTTTTAAATAGAGTTATTTGGTTTTCTGGAGTCCAACTTCTTGAGTTCTTTATAAATATTGGATATTAGTCCCCTATCAGATTTAGGATTGGTATAGATCTTTTCCCAATCAGTTGGTGGTCTTTTTGTCTTATTGACAGTATCTTTTGCCTTCCATAAGCTTTGCAACTTTATGAGGTCCCATTTGTCGATTCTTGTTCTTACAGCACAAGTCATTCCTGTTCTTTTTTATTTTTTTTCAAATTCCATTTTTTAATTGGATATTTTCTTTATTTACATTTCAAATGCTATCCCCAAAGTTCCCTTTGCCCTCCCCCCGCCCTGCTCCCCTACCCTCCCACTCCCACTTCTTGGCCCTGGCAGTCCACTGTACTGGGGCATATAAAGTTTGCAATACCAAGGGGCCTCTCTTCCCAATGATGGCCGACTAGGCCATCTTCTGCTACATATGCAGCTAGAGACATGGTTAGTTCATATTGTTGTTCCACCTATAGGGTTGCAGACCCCTTCAGCTCCATGGGTGCTTTTTCTAGCTTCTCCATTGGGGGCCCTGTGTTTCATCTTATAGATGACTGTGAGCATCCATTTCTGTATTTGCCAGGCACTGGCAAAGCCTCACAAGAGACAGCTATACCAGGGTTCCTTCAGCAAATTCTTGCTGGCATATGCAATAGTGTCTGTATTTGGTGGCTGATTATGGGTTGGATCCTCAGGAATTTTTCCCCTGTGCCCATATCTTCGAGGATTTTCCCCACTTTCTCCTCTATAAATTTCAGGTCTCTGGTTTTATGCAGAGTTCCTTGATCCACTTAGACTTCAGCTTTGTACAAGGAGATACGAATGGATCAATTCACATTCTTCTCCATGATAACTGCCAGTTAAGCCAGCACCATTTGTTGAAAATGCCGTCTTTTTTTCCACTAGATGTTTTTAGCTCCTTTGTCAAAAATCAAGTGATCATAGGTGCATGGGTTCATTTCTGGATCTTCAATTCTATTCCATTGATCTACTTGTCTGTCGCTGCACCAGTACCATGCAGTTTTTTATCACATTTGCTCTACTGAAATCTTTTATTGAGTTTTTCCTAAAAATCATGTTATTCCTTTTATCGAATAAGAATGTGATTAGAACAAATTTTGATACATTAAATTTCATTTGGTTAATATAGAGATAAAATATTCCAAATTTTGAAATATTAGCCCATATTTCCCTCTGGAAAAAAAAAAAGACACAAATTACTAAGCACAGACATGCACTTTCTGAATAAACACTGATTTGTGTTGCTTACCACTGATATGGCAGACACTGTGTTAATCCCTGAGAGCTCAACATGTGGTCTCTACGAGGTAGTAGGAAAGGTGAGGAGACCAGTGCTTAGTCAGTAAGAATTTCATTTCTGAAGATAATGAATGTCTGGAGATAAATGAAGGTATTAAAAACTCAGAAGCTATCATAGCTAAAAGGCTCAATTTTTTGTCATGTACATTTTAGTACAATAAAGCAAAAAAGTCAGAAGGTCCTCCTGGAGTTTACAACCTGATATAAGCCACAGAGAATTAGATCACTATCAAATGCAATACTAAAATCTTGATAATAAGAATATCTTTTGACTATTATATAAACAAAAATAAAAGACATCACCACAAGAGTGTGGAGGACAAGCCCTGAAGATTTGAAAGGGAGAATGGAGATGAAGCTGAAAGAATGAAGGTGAGAGGCTGAAGACAGGATTCTACCAGTGCAAGTATCCCAATTCAAGAAAATGTACCAGAATCCACTTTGCTAGATAAAGCTAGTTAGGCTTCATAAGCTTCTAGATGCCTCTGCCTGTCTCTGGAAAAGCTTCCAGTAGTTCATCTAATATCCTTTGGCCTTGCCTATTTTACCTAATAATTCCCATTGGCATTCAAACTTTTTCTAATATTTTCCATCTCTAACACACATACACACACACACACACACACACACACACACACACATACACACACATGCTCACATACATGTCTATCCTTCTTTATTTAGACCTTGATATAATTCTGCAATAAAAATTATATCCTCAGAGATATACATAGGATAAAGTTTGGAGACCCCTTTGATTTCTAGCCAAGTTATTTTTCAAGATTTCAGGTCTACACAAGATTTTCAGGGTTTTGATTTTTTCACTTATCTAGCTATTACTATATGCCCACACTCTTTACAGGGCTAGAATTCCCTACCACAGAATAAAACAGAGTTATGATTTTTTAAATAATAACTTATGAGGACAGCCAAAAGGAGGGATTGTGAGTACATCATGTTTGTTACCAGGAAGATCTGTCCTCTGCCCAGGTCCTATCTGAAGGATTCATACCTTCATTGTTTGTAATGGAAACTACATCAAAAAGAAGGAAATCTATCCAATCTTTTTTTACCACAGTTGCCATAACTGATATCCTTAATACTATGCAATGTAAGCATGGGTCAAGATTCTTGTTGTCTATAACTGTAATAACATTATTTCTTTTAGGAGACACTGAACAGCACTGGCATTTTTTTTTTGAATGCTAAGGCTTCATTAGGTACAAACACCATTGGTGCAAATATCAACTTCATGAGACTGTGTCGGTTAGTCTCAAACTGTGGCTATAGGCATCAGGGTTAATAAAGGGTACTGTTGAGACCCATTAAAAGCCTGGCTCCTGCTTTGGATACCAGGATATATCAACCAGAAACTAAAGAGAAGAAAAAAGAAAGGCTGATTTCATGGGGGTAGCCAGGTATAAGGAGAAGGGGAATACCTAGTGACCAACATTCTAAAAATAGTCAGAATAACACTTGGGGAATATAAATTTTATCTCAGATATATTATGTAGCAATAGAACTGGTATTTCTGCTATTAATTTTATTACTCTATCTTAATGCCTGACTGTTATACTTAAGCAAACAGATTAAATATATTTGAAGACACATTATGATCATCTTAATGCTAAAATAAATCTATATTATGTAATTAAGATATGGTTATACAAGGTCACAAAGAATTGCTTAATACAATTTTCCAAATGCAAAAACCAAGTATGACTAGACACTACAGAACTTTAAATAATAACACAGGCTTATGTTGGAAATAAATATTTTAAATCTTTGATTTCAGGGTATGATCTGCCATTATTAATTATGTTTGTAAGGGTCATTAAGCACCTAGGTGGAGAAGCTCACATTTTTATCTATATCAAAGCTAGACTCAACTCCTCATTTGCTCTGTGATATCAAACTGCATGAGAATCCAGCCATGCTTTCGGTAAATCAATCACTTTGTCTCATATAACAGTCATAACATCCATGCCCTGAAGCACTTTAAATATTCATGTAGACATGGTAAGATGCCTTCAGGTTTTGAGATAAGTGGGTTATCTCTGTAACCTAAAGGAATTATTCCAATTCCACAAAGGAAACAAGTCACCAAGCAAATCATAAATCTTCTATCTATAGCATTGCCCAAATCCTCCACAGAGAAACTGTTTTACTATTCTTATGAGAATAACATAATAACATAATGCTTTATGCATATACATCCCGCCTCCAATCATTATCAACTCATTTGTCTTTTTGACAGTCTTGAGTAATAAGGATGAAGCAATATTATTTCTCTTTCATAGTGAAGAAACTGAGGTAAGGAGCTCATGAGAAATTTACCAAAGGTCAGAATTTATCTAAAACTGATATTAAGTGGAGAAAAAGAGAGAGCAATTTAGACACCCAGAGAAAATTCATCAGAGCCCTCTATCATTAAAAGGAGTTTGTTTCTTTGTTGAAAGAGAAAGACTGAAGAGATTTACACATGAAAAGACCTTTGTACTGAAGTCCACACCACACTTGCCAAATCCTCTGTCGATAGAAAAGTATTCCACAGATACAGAGAAATCATGAATCCCTTGCTAACTATACTTATCTTGCCTTCTTCTTATGTTGGAGAACAACAAAGCTGGGTAAGCCTCTTCCATGACGCTCAAGGATTCGTTCATGAATCCAGAGTCTGACACATGGAGCTAAGTTTTCTGGAGCAGTTGGTTTCTAAGGTCTCCAAAGAAGAAACAAAGGTTACTGGAGACAGGATCCTATAGGAACAGATGCCAGTCTTGACACTGTTTGATGTCAATCCTGATCTTATTCCACTAAATAAAAGCTAATCACATATCACATTAGTACATTCAGATCACTATAAGAAATATTACAGTGTAGGAGGATAATTATCAAGAGAAATTTATTTTTAATAACATAAATGTTGGGAGTTCTAAGATCAAGGTGTTGGTAGGCCTGCTGTGCATCAAAGTCTGCTTTCTGGTTCAAAATGCATGAACCACAACCAACCATAATCAATGACCTCTCATTGTAGAAGGGTATAGAGTCATCACACTACACACAGATAGATAGATAGAGATAGATAGATAGATAGATAGATAGATAGATAGATAGACAGACAGACAGACAGACAGACAGACAGACAGACAGACAGACAGACAGACAGACAGATAGATAGATAGATAGATAGATAGATAGATAGATAGATAGATAGATAGAGGTGCAAATCCCAAAACCAGGTTCTGCAATCTAGAAAGGCAAGAAACTTCAGTCATGGGTGGAATGTAGAAGAAAGAGCTTCAGGAACCTATAAATGCCCAATTGTCTCTACCATAAACAGCACATAAGCAAGAAGGAGGTGAGCATGTGTTAGAGAGCATTAAATTAATTTTTCAGAAGAATCTATATTGGATCCTTTATTTGAAGATTGTTTTAATTTGAGGGGGTCAAATCCCTTAATTTGCAGGACAATTTTCTCAGCTGAGAAATATATTAGAAAGATAAAGTACGATCACTGTGATGTTATGGGTGATATAACAGTTACTTGTCTCATTTCTGTGATAAAATACCTAAATTGAAAATAAAACTACTTAGGGAAAGCAAGGTTTATTTTGGTTCTTAGTTTGAGTGTATGGGCCACTGTGGTAGGGATAACATGATGGCACGAGCGTGAGGTGACTGGTCACATTGTATCTGTAGTCAGGAAGCAGAGGTAGACTAACACCAATGGTCAGAACACTTTCTCCATTTTACTTAGTCCTGGACAGATTCAGCCATTAAATAGTATTGCTCACACTTGGAACTGGCCTTCCATCTCATCTTCCATTAAACCTTTCTGCAAACTCCCTAGTAGACACACCCAGGAATGGGTGTCCACAGGGACTATAACCAGACAAGTTGATCACAAAGCCTTGCCATCACACTTGACTGTTGTTTGTTTAGCACTTGTCATGTGGTATATTTTCAACTGTGGCTCATAAGTTTCCAAGCATAACTTGTAACATTCCTTGGTCTAAAGAAGGGATACAAGTCAAAGTTCTTCTATCAGACTATAGGAATGAGGAAAAGAAGATATCAAGTGAAATTTGGAACTAATGGGATACAGAGCAATAATGCTTCTTCTACTTCGCATTTGGTATGGAGAAATATTAAGGTTGTTAGATCACATTGGGAGAAAATGTAAAGTTGGCAGATAGGTAAAATTTCCTAGCCAATAACCAAACCCTTCCTTTTTTGTCAAGTCTTAGTTTCTTCTTCCCTCCCCTTTTTCCCCTCCCCTTTCTTTCCTTTCCCTTCCCTTCAGAGAAACCATTGTTGACTGCCTATAGTATGGAAGATTTGGACACAGCCAGGCTAGAATACAGAAAAATTGGAAGGATCTGCAAGGTCCTATTGTGACTTATGAATTGAAAAAGTAGAATATTATCGAATGATTTCCTTTTGGTTTTTTGTTACTTCAGATGGAACACAGGAATCCCTAAGTGAAATCCTTGTTATTGTAGTAAGGACATTTTTACGGGTACCATATGAAATGACTTTATATATTTAGTTTTTCTCAAACAAAGTATTTAATAGGTATTTGGTCCTTTAAGGACATACTCCCGTAACTTTTAAGAATTTTTCTGAACTATTAATAGTTCTAAAACATGTTTGCTATCACTGTGAAGAGAGTGTTGTTCATCAAACAAAAAGAGTATGCTTCCAGGTAGAGTAGAACATAGTTTTCTTTTAATATATATTTCTCAAAACTGCTACAGTAGTGGGAGACTTCTGATCGATGAAGGCCACCCACAGAAGCATTGCTTTGAAACTTTGTGTCTTTTTAAAAATTTATTTTATTTTTTTATTAATCATTCCATTAATTTACATCTCAAATGATATCCCACTTCCCAGTTATCCCTCCACAAAACCCTTATTCCACATCTGCACTCTCCCCCTTCCCCTTTGCCTCTATAAGGGTGCTCCCCCACCCAACTACTCTTTCTTGCCCCACTGCTCCAGCATCACCCTATGCTGGGTCATCAAACCTCCACAAAACCAAAGCCCTCCCTTCCTGTTGATTTCAGACAAGGCTGTCCTCTACTACATATGTATCTGGAGTCTTGGATCCCTTCCTGTACACTCTTGGTTGGTGGTTTAGTCTCTGGGAGCACTGAGTGGTGGACAAGCTGATAGTGTTCTTCCTATGGTGTTGCAATCCCCCCTGCTCCTCCAGTCCTTCCGTCAGCTCCCCTACCAGAGTCCCTCAGCTCAGTCTGATGGTTGGCTCCAAGCATTCACATCTGCATTGGTCAGTTGCTGGCAGAACCTCCCAAAGAAAAGCAACACCAGATTCTTTGCAAAGATTATATTCCCCAGTACAGAGGAATGCCAGGGCCAGGAAGCAGGAGTGGGTGGGTTGGGGAGCAGGGCAGAGGGAGGATATAGGGGACTTTCAGAATAGCATTTGAAATGTAAATCAAGAAAATATCTAATAAAAATTTTGTTTAAAATTTAAAAGAAAAGCAACACCAGGTTCCTGTCATCAAGCACCTCTTAGTAACAGCAAGAGGTAGGGACTGGTATCTGCAGACAGGATAGATGCCCAGGTGGGGAGGTCCTGAGATGGCCCTTCCTTCAGTTTCTGTTTCATTTTTTGGTCCTTGTCTTTCCTTTGGAATAAAACTGTTTTTTAGATTAAAAAACTTTGAGATGGGTGGATGGCCCCAACTCTCTACTGGGGGGGTGAAACTGTGTCTCATTGGAGGATAAATAATCTAAAGATTAAATCTTCTTATGACTTAAGAACTGAAGAAGTAGAATATAGAGATGGGTTGAAAAAAATATGAAATGTTTTTGAAAAGGGAGGGGGCATTTGCCAGTTGCCTTTTAATGAATGTGTAAATAGTCTCACCAATGGACCTTTAAGTTACTAATGAAATGAACTTGTCCTTTATGATGACAGGTAGCCAACCAATGCTAAATAATTATATCAAAACTATTTCCTGATCTAAGTTCCTATAAACTTATCTCATTGTGCAGGCTGTTTAAAGCATCAACATGATGCCCCCCTTGTATCTGATATAAAGCAAGTTTGATTCTCAGAAATGCTGCTGTTCTTAATGAACTGTAATCAAATCAGGCAAATTTTCATCAGCATTCAGCTGCTATTATCTTCTGTCTAGAGACGATTATCATTTTCCCAAAAGGGAACAAATACTACGTTATAATACACAAATACAGTGTCTTTGGCTAAGGATGGACGGGAAGCTATTTCTCACTAAAACCATTAACCAAGTGTAAGCCAGAAGTTTGTTTTCTTAAAGGTATAATAAAAATATAAAATGTACCCAGTCTAGACATCTCTAAATCTTAGGCACTATAGTGCTCAATTAAGTTATGTAAGCATATTTCTAAATGTATTCAATCAAGCATTCAGGCTCTTCATTCAAATAAGTCCAAGTCCAAAGGGTTTGAAACAATTATGGGTCCTGTGAAGTTTGATAGTATGTCTATTGGATGTATATAGCTAAGATGGGCCTTGAAAGCTTTTATGTCCCTGATGCATCTTCTTCTAAACTAAGTGTCTCAAAGCAGTTCTGGCCAAAATGCTCTGAATCTGCACTGCATACTAAAATTTCCCAAAGAGATTTGTAAAAACCTCGGGCCACACCCCAGGCCAAATAAATCCGAATATCCCTGAGTAGATTTCACAGAGTTGTATTGTTTTTACAACATCTCCTAAGAGATTTCAAAGCACCAATAAAATTGAGAAATACTGATCTAACAGATGATCATGTGGAACTAGTAGGTCTGTTGTTTAAAAACAATTTCCTTCAAAATCGAGTTAAGCTTTTGCTATGTAACCTTGGCTGTCCCCAGACTTTCGGTCCTCATGTCTCCACCTCTAGTATGCTGGAATTATAGGCATGAGCTGCCACATTTACCTAAGAGCATAAAATTTTGAAGAAAATAGATGCTCAGATTGCTTTTATCTTTTGCCTAGAGACTATCATCATTTTCCCAAACCTAATCTCTGGCAATTTCCAGATATTTTCTATATCTTCTCAATAAACAGTTTACTAAAAAATTTTTTCTGGGCCATACTCCATTTTTATTTGATTATATAATGCAGCCGAGAGAGATTTGAGAAAGTAAATGCAGATTTACTTTTATAAATGACAGCACATTTTAAATTAACAATAGAAGACACTGGCCTTTCTGGGAGGTGTATTTGTTCCTCACTGTTCTCAGGGGATGACTCCAGGA
Source organism: Mus minutoides (assembly GCA_902729485.2). Lineage (NCBI taxonomy): Eukaryota > Metazoa > Chordata > Mammalia > Rodentia > Muridae > Mus > Mus minutoides. The sequence goes on along the minus strand of LR751090.1, from coordinate 99,098 downwards.
TTTAAGAAAGCCTCTCCCAATGCCTTATCTCTATACCCCTTGGAGCTGTATGAAAGCCCTTACAATTTACCTTTGCTTTAACGAGGGTAAAGTGCAGAGCTGTGCATTCTATTGCTGGCACTACAGTTTAACAATGGGATTTACGAGGTGTGCACTCACCAGCGTGTCTCTAATGCCCAGGTTCACTCATCCTGCATCTTAAATTGGCTCTCTAGGTGCTATTTTAATCGGTGCAGAGCCAATCACGCACAGCTCCCAAATGGTGGGTCCAAAGAAATGTATATAGTAATGTGCAGAGGCTATGGTTTCTGTCAATAAAGGCCAGTGTTAGCCAGGAATGAAAATAGAGGAAACCTGCTAAAGAGATGAAACATTTGTTATGATTCTGGATTGTGAAGGGAAGAAATGGGCAAGAGGTAAAATGCAAATTCTTTCTGGGAGCTGCTACAGGAGAAACTCACCTATCCATAATAATAGGCAGTGGTGATCCATCCTGTATTTTAACAAGCAGAGGCAGTAAGCGTCACAGACGGCTGCACAAAATGTGTTGAATCATCACTTAGGCCTGAGAGAGTCCTGACCCAGGACATGCTCTTTTTCTCTCATCTACACAGATACAAAGTTGCTATTCCATTACATAAAAACCAGCATTTGAGGCACGGAAGAGTATCCATTCAGCCCCTTCTTCTTTCTCAGGGTTCCAACTAAGAACTTGGTTTGCACATAACAAAATGCAACCGGGAGAATACACGGAAGCAATCACTTTTGTAAGGTTCCTGTTATGTCTCCACCCTCCTTTAACTCTTTGGAAGGCCTTCTAGCAGGTAGTGACTGTTGGAACACAGGCTAAAACCCACCAGTTTAGACACCTGATGCCCCTCTATTAAGTCAAGGTCTAAACCTTTGTTTTCTGGATATTGAGGCAAGCTTCAGAGCTGTAGGGAACTGGTGAAAGCAACCAAGCAGTCTGGATCAGGATGTAGTCAGAGGTCTAAGCTCAGGAGATAGATATAGACAGTATTCGGTAAGGGGGCACTTCAGTTTCTTAGTCAGTGATTTAGTTATGTGAATATCAGTTTTTTCAGTGGGCTTGTAGAGCTAAGGATATGGCTCAGTGGAAGAATGCAGCATAGAAAGCACAAGGACTTGGGTTTGATCCTTAGCACTATGGGAAGAAAAGCAATGTGTTGGGAAAAAAATTCTATTATTAGCCTACTGCTCAGAGAATGAGCCCCACTTGGATTTTGCATCTGATAGTTTTTGTGGTAGTTTGAATTAGAATGCTTCCCCATCATAGGATTGTATTTGAAAGGTTATGGTGTGGCATTAGGAGGTGTGGTATGTTAGAGTAGGTGTGGCCTTATTAGAGGAAGTGTGCCACTGGGGATGGGCTTTGAGGTTTCAAATGCTCAAGCCATTTGAAGAGCTTAAGTCTCTCTTCTTTCTTCCTACAGCTTCCTGATCCAGATATAGAACACCCAGATACTTCTCTAGCACCATGTCTGCCCACATGCCATCATGCTTCCTGTCGTGGTGATAATAAACTGAACCTCTAAAACATAAGCCAGCCCCAATTAAATATTTTTCTTTATAAGAGTTGCTGTGGTCATGGTGTTTCTTCACTGCAATAAAGCCCTAAGACAGTCATATTTTCATATTTTTTTCATATTTCTTATTAAAGTACATATCTTTACAAAAGTTAAAAGGGGGATAGGTACATAAGGGGCAAAAGGGGATGAATGAGACAAAGTAAGCAAGAAGAAAGCTAGTTTAATAGACAATGACTTAGCCTGAGTAAACAATCCTTCCCCCCACTAGCTCAGCTAATATCCTAGGCTCGCAGAAGATTTGCAGCCACAGGATTGTGCCGTTCACAATCAGCTCCTCCATTTATCAATTTTACCTGGCACAGTAGTCGGCAGAATACAAATGCAAAGAAACAAGAATAATAATAATCTGAGCACAGCCTCCACCAGATAGTAATGACTGTTGGCTGGAGCAGGTGCTGAGATGCAATAAAATTCATGTGAAGCAGCATTGCCATTCTGTAGTCTATCAGATGCGCTAACAAGGATTTCTCTTGGTGGCGTGCGGCAAATCATCAGTCAATTCTATTAGGCTTTTCAAAAAGCAGAGAAGAAGCTGTGCTTCTGTCACAGGCAGAAACTTGTCCTGGGCCAATTCTACTGGCTGCATAAGGGTAAGTCAACTAGGAGGCATGCGCAGATTGGGTGGTGAGAAGTCCGAGTTCCACAGCACTCTGAGCGTGATTTCTGCCTCTTTTACACCATTAACCTTTACTCAGTCCAATTGCAAACTGCTCCTTTTCACTTGGTCTCACATGGAATTTAATAGACATTGCCAGATTGGCAGTCTGAAAGAAAAGATGCCCTTGGGAACATTCAGGAGGGAGGGGCAAGATGGTTTTGCTCAACAGATCATATCCTTACAATATCAACACCCTAAGCCAGGCACTCACTCAACAAATTGCTGCTGCTTTCACCTCCAGGTTTTATTTCCTTTAAAATGTTTACTCTGCTTACTCTTTGTTGTCTCTGAAGCCCAAGGAACTTGGATTTATCAGATCCTTTCCTGAAAGAAACTTCCAGAAATCAACTTATGAAAGTACCTGAAGAGTCTCCTGACTTGGAAGATAAATGTGCCTCAGAGAGACGGTACAGAGAAATGGATGGATGAGCTAAAAATATACATTTATCTAATGCACATTCCTGCCTAAATGGCCCTATGCCTAGCTTTAAAGAACATCACCTCCTACTCTCAGCTCCTCCACAGGCTAAATCGACTTCAAAGTCCACCTCCAGATAGGCAAGACAGGATTTCATACAATGACAAGGGAGATGATGTGATATATATATTCTTGTCTTGATTGGCACATAATTTCTTTTTAGACTAAACAATTAGATTTTCCAGAGGTCCTTAAAGATATTTATGACTCAATGTAACTACTAAAATGTATATCAAACTCCCAGGAAAGCTTTTCAAAGGAAAGCGAGAAATTAAGAAAGTTGATGCTTTTGTTGCCCCTACCTCCTGTTAACTAGTCTTCGATTAATAGAGTTTTTGTAATTAGACTGAATCATAATTAGTCATTAAATATATTCCATTATACACATAGAATTTCTTGACCCATTTTTATAAGGTCTTAGAACCTTGAAATGCTCCTAAATTCACATCCTACCCACACAAAAATAAAGATAAAAACATAATAAATTGTTTCACCTTGTATTCGTGACAGCTATTTTTTAAATTGTAGTAAAATATTCATAGTACAATATTTAGAATTATATTATCGTTGAGTGTAAATTTCATTTGCATGAAGTAAGTTTGCCCTGTAGGTCAGACATCAGTCTGATGAATTTTCTTAGCTTTTATCAGCCTACAGAAGTGAATCTCAGTACTCACTAGACACTAATTCCCCAAACCTCTTCTCCTGACCCTGAAAGCCCATTCTGCTTTCTGACTTTATGGTTACCTGAGAGAGCACATTTAACATTTTAAAAGTGGCAACATTACAATTTGTAATAATACTACCTTAACTTAAATACTATCCAAAATCTCTGATCCTACAGGCTGAGGCAGCAGGGGGGCCAGATAAACAGAATTATCTTAAATAAGAGAAATAAAATTTCTACCTTAAAGTTTGTTAATCATGAGTTTCATTTGTACATAACTAGAAGTAGACTGATTCTATACTTCTGGAAGTTATGTTAGGATCAGCTCAAAAAATTTCAAAAGCTACCAATGCCTGGGCCTTCTCTGGGTCCACTGCTGTATTTCACCTTGTTAGAACCAAGCACAACCATTTAGAAGCTTGGAAGCTTAGCAGTGATTCTACAATGCAGTCCAGATCTAGATGAGGATCAGTATTTCAAGTCCTTTCTCAGATGCATACAGTATTCAAAGTTAGCCTGGAATACATGGATCTCTGTGTAAGAAAAAAAAGGAGAGGGTGGAAAAGAAGAGAGAAGGGGAAAGGAGGGGAGCAAAAAAGAAAAAAATAGAAGGATAGAAAAAGGGAGGGAAGAAAAAGGCAAGATAAAACAAAGAAGGGAGGGTGGGAAGAAGGAAGGAAGGAAGGAAGGAAGGAAGGAAGGAAGGAAGGAAGGAAGGAAGGAAGGAAGGGAGGGAAATGGGCTGGTGCTACCACTCAGTTAAGAAATGGGAGCCTGAATTCGATCACGCACAGATCATATAAGCAAAACCAGACGTGGCAACACATGCTTGCAATCCCGTTGCTAGAGAGGGAAATACAGAAAATCCCTATGACTCCGATATCCAGCCTAGCCCACTTGGTCAGCTGCTTGATAATAAGAGATCCCAACACAGGCAAAAAAAAAAAAAAGAAAGAAAGAAAAAAAGAAAAGAAAAGTAAAGAGAATCAGAGGAAAGACACCTGCAAGTATCTTTTTGCTTATACACACATGAACACAAATACAAAATTCCTAGATCTAGAGTCTCTCACTCTCAACCTCTAGGCTGGTGATGAAGCTCAGAGACACAAGGTGACCCCTCCATCATCTTCTTTGTTTCCTCAACATCAGTCTATTCTTCGTGGACCCTCAGGTCCAGCCTTCTCCCTGCCTAATGCTTTTATGAAACGCACTGTCTATGTGAGAAGCTTTGACAAGTTTTGGGTTTCAGGCACTCTGCTCTGAAGCCTCCCTTCTTCTATGCAGTAGCTCAGGCACAAATGCAATTGCCAAGGCCCTGAGGGGCCTCACTTCCAACTAGAAGAATTCTTTTTAGTATAAAGGAAACAAATACTTTCCTCCTCTATCTAATGAAGTAGTCTCTTGTCTCCCTCCAAAGCAATTAGTATAATTTAATCTAAACATTAGATTATGAGAAACTGAGCATGTAGGATAGAAAAAAAAAACTTAGTTTTATTTTACCCAAATTTTCTACTAAAGGAAGCACAAAGCCTGGCTCCCTTGCATTGAGAATACAAATACAAAGGAAGAGATTCAAATTGAATTTTTCTGGGGTGGAAAGATAGATAATGCAGTTGGAAAAATACTTAACTAATATAAAGGCCAGAGGTCAAAGCCCAGAATCCTGGTTAAAACAAACAAACAAAACAAAAAACAAGAATAGGGAGTATTGCAATGCATGTTTGTGACAACCCCTGTGCTAAAGATATAGTGACAGGTAGACATTTGGGTTCATTCGTTGGCCAGTGTCTTAGTCAGGGTTTCTATTCCTGCGCAAACACCATGACCAAGAAGCAAGTTGGGGAGGAAAGGGTTTATTTGGCTTACACTTCCATACTGCTGTTCACCACCAAAGGAAGTCAGGACTGAAACTCAAGCAGATCAGAAAGCAGGAGCTGATACAGAAGCTATGGAGGGATGTTCTTTACTGGCTTGCTTTCCCTGGCTTGCTCAGCCTGCTCTCTTATAGAACCCAAGACTGCCAGCCCAGAGATGGTCCCACCCCCAAGGGGCCCTTGATCACTAATTGAGAAAATGCCTCACAACTAGATCTCATGGAGGCATTTTCCCAACTGAAGCTCCTTTCTCTGTGATAACCCCAGCTGTGTCAAGTTGACACAAACCTAGCCAATACAATTGACCCCTTGTCAACTTGACACACAAATACATCACTAGTAAGCCTCAATCCTTAGTTCTTATTCAACCCCAAGATCTTAAATAACTTTAAAAGTCCCACAGTCTTTANCTGAAATTTCACAAGCCAGGCCTCCATCTTCTGCACTGTTCTCAACATTATCTTCCAAGCTCCTACACAACATCCCACAGAGTTCTTAACACAGAATGGATCTTCTGGCCCAAAGTTCCAAAGTCCTTCCACAGTCCTCCCCAAAACATGGTCAGGTTGTCACAGGAATACCCCACTCCTGGTACCAATTTGTCTTAGTCAGGGTTTCTATTCCTGCGCAAACACCATGACCAAGAAGCAAGTTGGGGAGGAAAGGGTTTATTTGGCTTACACTTCCATACTGCTGTTCACCACCAAAGGAAGTCAGGACTGAAACTCAAGCAGATCAGAAAGCAGGAGCTGATACAGAAGCTATGGAGGGATGTTCTTTACTGGCTTGCTTTCCCTGGCTTGCTCAGCCTGCTCTCTTATAGAACCCAAGACTGCCAGCCCAGAGATGGTCCCACCCCCAAGGGGCCCTTGATCACTAATTGAGAAAATGCCTCACAACTAGATCTCATGGAGGCATTTTCCCAACTGAAGCTCCTTTCTCTGTGATAACCCCAGCTGTGTCAAGTTGACACAAACCTAGCCAATACAGCCAGCCTAGAATAATCAGATCAAATGAGATACTCTACCTAATAAAATAAGACAGACTACACTCAAAGAATAATATCTGATATTGAATGTTGAATACAGCTTTTACATATACATAAAAATGCATGCAATCTCCAAATGCACACATTCCTAACAAGCTTTTGAACTTGTTCATTCATATGCAAAAGTAACATCACTAAGAAAAACAAGATAGATATATATAGATATAGATAGATAGATATATAGATATAGATATATATAGATATATACTTGTGTGTGTGTGTGTGTGTGTGTGTGTGTGTGTGTGTTGTTCAGAACTGTACATCTCAGAATAATGCTTCAAGTGAGGCTACAAGGTGCTGATGAAGAAAGTGAGCTCTGTCAGGACCAGCACACAAAGGGTGTCTAAGAGATTGCTGCCACTGAAACACAAGGAACTCTGCTTCCTTTAAGAACAAGACAATGTCAGTGTTTTCCTATGTCACTAGCTTTGCACTCAGTACTCATGTTGAGACACTGACTTGCAAGAATATGGACCAATTTGTCCAAATTCTGCCTTCAAACAGGGTGAAGAAAGTTTTGGTCATTAAATTTTATGAATTTAATATTTCAATGAATTTAAAATTGACTATGTCTCCAGCCAAGTTTCATCACACAACAGAAGGGAATTCAAATGCAAGAGAGAAAAAAATACTAAAGAAAGCTTTTCATGAAGAAAAGCTATTGAGAAGGCAGGGGGAGAGGGAGAGAGAGAGAGAGAGAGAGAGAGAGAGAGAGAGAGACTGAGGAATGTAAGGTTATGGTAGTTGTGTTTTGGACAGCTGCTAATACCTAACTAGAAGTGATTTAAGCAGCAGGGTTTTAAACATCTTGATACAAAATAAGAAAATACAGGCTTACTCCCACTAGTTCAGCAGTTCAGTGGGGTTAAGATTAAATCAAATGTTCTTTTGTCTTTTTTTCCTCTGTGTTCGATTTAGCTTCAGAACAAGAAAAAGAGAAAAGGGCATAGACAGTGCCAACATGTGCATCACAGGAAAGCAGTCCAATACCAGAGGATGGAAATCAAGAGAGGGTCCCCTCCCACATAGCTGTCTTCCATAGCAAGACATGAATGTATAGAACATGATAACTTCAGCTGCTGTTTTATTGTTTCTCCCACCAGATATAGTCCACAGGCACTGTGATGAGTCCTTTACCTTAACTGTTACTGAGACTGGTCATATTCCTATGCCTCTCCATCTACCTGTGTTCTTTCTTTGTTCATTTGCTTGCTTATGTGTCTTTCTTCAGGGCTCAGTACTACCTAAAGTATCCTTTCTATTATGCTGGTGCCTTTAAGTGTCTAAATGGCCTCTATGGATTCTTAATGTGAGTCTGTCTCTCTAGACACCAGATTATCTTACCTCCATGTTATCCTGTATTTATTTGGTAAATAGCAAAAGTCCATCTCGTGAGCCTCCATTGGAAAGGGAGATCATAACTAAATAGACACAGGAAAAAAAAGGTCACAGGATACAATGGCTGAGTCCATTCAGACTGCCCTGGACATTATTGAAGTATCTTAAGCACTTTGTTTTTGTCGCTTAGAGTTCAACTTCATTATATGCTCTTTAGTTCACAGGGTCTTGGTAGACAGCTTATGAAAGCCAAAGAGCATGGCATGGGGCAAAAGGGAGAAATGAGAACATGGTTTGTGGAAAATGTCTTTCCCTCTTTCTAGAACCCAGTCACTAAAGCCCTTCTTATCTTTTCTGCCTGCCTTACTTTAATCCCCATTTCAGGCTGGGCCCTTCACACTTCTCATTGTGACCACAGTACTCTTACCCAGTGAAGGGGATGATGATATAAAACAAAGACTTGGCTTCTGTGAGATATACTCATGGCAAGCTACAGAGATTACGTTGACTTTTTGTTGGCTTATTGGCTTTGTTAAGACACCAAATCTTAATTCTATTCTGTATATTAGTTAACAAAGACCATTACTTATTTCCTATTGAAATATGTAAGACCCTGTGTATAGGCCTGAATTTTTCTGAACTTTCCAAATGTCCCTGAAATTTAGCTCCTGACCAATGCCTTTGTTTCATACTCTAAACCTGCTAAATGGTAAATTGTGTCAAATATTAAAATTCATTTTTTTATTTTAAATCTTTTATTGATAAAATAATTTTACATACTTTCAGAATATAGCTTACTAATTTAATGGGTGAATATCATATTAGGTAAGTAGCATTTTTTACTGTTTATTTTTTCTTTACTTTGTTTCTCATACATTACATTTCTACCACAGCTTTTCCTCTTCCCACTCTTCCCTGCCCCTCCCCCACCTTCCCTTTCCCCTAAATCTCTCTCACTATTTTCTCTTTTTAATTAATTATTGTTCTCACATATATTACTTCCCAACCACAGTTTCCTTTCTACCTCTTCTCCTCTCAGTACCTACCCGCAACTTCCACTCTTCCAGAGATATCAAGCAAACATAGATAACAAGTTACAATAAGATATGCACAAAACCTCATCCATGTTGCACTGACACGAGAGCAAGTGTGTGTGTGTCTATTACCACTTGTACTATGTACTGGAGAGCAGGTCTGTGGGTAGCATGGTGGCCCACAGGTCTATGTTTGACTTTTTCGTGCACTGCACTTCCTAGATTTGATTTGATTTTTATGGGTCCTATGCATAAGACAGATTTGGCCACCAGGCCAAACATCAAACTTGAATGAACAAAGGACTCCCATTTATTCTGTCTCTGACTGATATAAGAACACCACCACAAGATGTGTACTTGCCAATTGCCAGAGGGTTAAAACGGTATGTTTTAAAAAGAAAATACTGAGAGAATACGTAGTGAAGACCTGCAGTAATGGGAGATACAGAGCATGAACTGGACATCTTCTGTAATCAGGCATGGTTTTTAGTGACAGGATTGGAATACCAATCGAGCAACAAAACATTCTACATGTAATCTGTCTGTTCTGCCTGCAACATGTGCTGGAGTAAAGGTGGCTCAGAATTTGTGTGGCCAACAAATGACTGTTCCATTTTGAAACCCACATCACTGAAAGAGAGCCTTTTCCTGACACTGTGGAGGTGTAGGAACCAGAGACTGAATAGCTCAGAGACCTAGAGCAAAACCAAATACTGCTGTCAAAATACAAACTCCAGCAAACACAAAAACAAAACAAATAAGCAAACAACAGCAAAACCCAATGAAATGATTCCTAATGATACTCTAGTGTACTCAGTAAACTAACTGAGCCTATCATGACTGTTATCAGGGAGGCTTCATCCAGCAAAAGAAAGGAAAGGAGGTAAAGATAGGGAGCTGAACATTAGATAGAGCTCAGGGAATAGGAAGGGGTATAGGAGACAGAGGGAACAAGAACAAGAACACAGCCCATGAAATCAACTAATAGGCTCATAGGGGTTCATAGAGACTAGAACAAAAACCAGGGAGCCTATTTTATGGATCTGAATTAGATCCTCTACACATATGTCATGGTTGTATAGCTTGACCTCCTTGTGGGAATCCTAATCAGTGGGAGTGGGCTTGTCTCTGACTCTTTTGCCATCTTTTGGTACTCTTTTCCTTTTACTGGGTTACCTCTTCCAGCCTTGATCTGGGGATTTGGGGTCACTACCTGAGGCAGTCAAGAGAAGACACAGAAGTCATGACAGTGGGTGACCTGGCTCTACACCTCACCTGGGAGGCATAGCACAAGGCTGTGTTGTGAGTGAAAGCCTGGTAGGGTTGAGCTAAAGGCTTGATGCCCTGAAGACCCTGAAAGAACAATAGGAACTTCACCTGCTCCAGGCACCAGGCCCCTGTCATGTAGCTGAAGACCTGTTCCACCCCTCGGCCTCCAAAGATTTTTTTTTTGGAAACTAATATTTATTGGAAACTAATATTTGAAAACAAATATTTATTAGAATAATAATAATTCAAAGAATATAAAATGGTAGCCCAAATGCTATCCTTGGAGAAATATCTTTAAAGAATGAAGGAAAAATAAATATTTTTAATAATAAGGAAAAAAGCATACTACTTATTGCCAGTATATGTACCCTGTATAAAAAGTTACCAAAGGTCTTAGGCAGAAGGAATAGGGCATAAGACAAAAACTTTTTTTTTCATTGTAGCCTTATTTTTTTCCAACTTTTATTAGATATTTTCTTCATTTACATTTCAAGTGTTATCCAGAAAGTTCCCTATACCCTCCCCCCTCCCGGCCCTGCTCCCCTACCCACCCGCTCCCCCATCTTGGCCCTGGCGTTCCCCTGTACTGGGGCATATAAAGTCTGCATGACCAAGGGGCCTCTCTTCCCACTGATGGCCAACTAGGCCATCCTCTTCTATATATGCAGCTAGAGACATGAGCTCAGGGGGTACTAGTTAGTTCATGTTATTCTTCCACCTATAGGGTTGAAGACCCCTTCAGCTCCTTGGGTACTTTCTCTAGCTCCTTCCTTGGGAACCCTGTGTTCCATCTAATAGCTGACTGTGAGCTTCCACCTCCATGTTTGCCAGGCATTGGTATAGTCTCCCACGAGACAGTTATATCAGGGCCCTTTCAGCACTATCTTGCTGGCATATGCAATCGTGTCTATGTTTGGTGGTTGATTATGGGATGGATCCCTGGCAGCCGCAGTCATTGGGTCCATCCTTTGGATTCAGCTTCACACATGATCTCTGTAACTCTTTCAATGTGTACTTTGTTCTTAATTCTAGGAAGGGGTGATGTGTCCACATTTTGATCTTCCTTCTTCTTGAGTTTCATGTGTTTAGTAAATTGTATCTTGGGTAGTCTAGGTTTCTGGGCTAATATCCACATATCAGTGAGTACATGTTATGTGAGTTCTTTTGTGATTGGGTTACTTCACTCAGTATGATGACCTCCAGATCCATCCATTTGCCTAGGAATTTCATATATTTATTGTTTTTAATAGCTGAGTAGTACTCCATTGTGTAAATATACCAAACTTTTTGTATCCATTCCTCTGTTGAGGGACATCTGGGTTCTTTCCAGTTTCTGGCTATTATGAATAAGGCTGCTATGAACATAGTGGAACATGTGTCCTCATTACCAGATGGAATATCTTCTGGATATATGCCCAGTAGAGGTATTGCAGGATCTTCCAGTAGTACTATGTCCAATTTTCTGAGGAACCGCCAGACTGATTTCCAGAGTGGTTGAACCAGCTTGCATTCCCACCAACAATGGAGGAGTGTTCCCTTTTCTCCACATCCATGCCAGCATCTGTTGTCACCTGAATTTTTGATCTTAGCCATTCTTACTGGTATGAGGTGGAATCTCAGGGTTGTTTTGATCTGCATTTCCCTGATGATTAAGGATGTTGAACATTTTTTCAAGTTCTTCTCAGCCATTCTATATTCCTCAGTTGAGAATTCTTTGTTTAACTCTGTGCCCGACTTTTTAATGGGGATATTTGATTTTCTGGTGTCCACCTTCTTGAGTTCTTTATATATATATTGGATATCAGTCCCCTATCTGATTTAGGATTGGTAAAGATCCTTTCCCAATCAGTTGGTGGCCCTTTTGTCTTGTTGACCATATCTTTTGTCTTACAGAAGCTTTGCAACTTTATGAGGTCCCATTTGTCAATTCTTGATCTTACAGCACAAGCCTTTGCTGTTTTGTTCAGGAATTTTTCCCCAATGCCCATATCTTAGAGGCTTTTCCCCACTTTCTCCTCTATAAGTTTCAGTGTATCTGGTTTTATGTGGAGGTCCTTCAACCACTTAGACTTGATCTTAGTACAAGGAGATAAGAATGGATCAATTCACAGTCTTCTACATGATAGCTGCCAGTTGTGCCAGCACCATTTGTTGAAAAGGCTGTCTTTTTTCCACTGGATAGTTTTAGCTCCCTTGTCAAAGATCAGGTGACCATAGGTGTGTGGATTCATTTCTGGGTCTTCGATCCTATTCCATTGATCTACCTGTCTCTTGCTGTACCAGTACCATGCAGTTTTTATTACAATTGCTCTGTAGTACAGCTTGAGGTCAGGCATGGTGATTCCACCAGAGGTTCTTTTATTGTTGAGAAGAGTTTTCGCTAGTCTAGGTTTTTTGTTATTCCAGATGAACTTGCTAATTGTCTTTTCTAGATCCTTGAAGAATTGAGTTGGAGTAAAGGTGGCTCAGAACTTGTGTAGCCAATAGATGACTGGTCCATTTTGAAACCCACATCACTGAAGTTTTCTATGCTTTGTTTTGTTGTTGTTTGAGTGTGTGTGTGTGTGTGTGTGTGTGTGTGTGTGTGTGTGTGTGTGTGCACATGACTGTATGTGTCTGTGTCTGTTTGTCTATCTGTCTGTGTTATTTTGGAGATTGAAAGGGTGAATGGCAGATATGAGGGAGAGAAGATGAGTGAGTGGGACTAGGGTGTATGATTTGAAACTCACAAGGAATTAAAAAGTTAAAAAAAATGGCAGGAGCTTTAACTCCTCTCTTCTAGATCTTTATTAGGCAAGACATCATTGTGACTTATAGTCCCTCTTCTGTGTTCCAGAAAGTTATAATATAATCCTCCTGTGTCATGATATTTTCATAACTGCTATCTAAATCCTACCCTTTTCTTTCCTTCATATGCTCTAATAGCCATTATTCTACATTCAATTTCTATGTTGTTTTGCAGTTGGCTTATCTTGCTTATAGTATTTTCTCATTTCATTCATGCTGCCTCCAAAGAAAAGACTTCATTTTATGGCTAATATTCACTCCTGTACATATACTATGGCATCTTAATGCATTTATTTTTCAGCGGATACATTGGCTGGTATCATATCTTGATTGTCGTGAGAAGCCAAGTACACATGACCATGCAGATGTCTCTTTAATAGAATAACTTTATTTTGTTGGCTTTTGTACTCCCAGTAGTGAGATAGGTGAATCACATGTTTAGCTCTGGTTTTAGTTTTTAAATATAAATGTTGTTTATATTTAGCCTAATAGAGCAATGTTTTATTCATCATATTTTCTACAAGAAGGGATGGTAAACTATAGATAGGTTAAATCTTTGCTTTTACATGTTTATGAATAATCTTCCAAAGCAGAAAGTAATTTACATTTCTCCAGAGGCAAACAAACCCTGTGCTGGACCCAGCCATGTTAAGCAAGGGCTTGGTGGGACTGATCACATCAGCTGGTACAAACTGCTGCTCAAGCCTGGAACAGAGTAAACCATAAGAACACTCAGTTTCCCGCACAGTGCTCCTACTCTCGGTGACTTCAGTTGCGATGGTCTCTTATTTGGATGCATCCTGCTAACAATTCCAGTTTCTTTCAGATTTTTAAAGTTGCCCTAATATAGGCATGGAGGAGAATGTTTTTATTACTCATAGCATTGACTTTATAGACATTGGTGTGTGATTGTATTCATACATGCATATTGATTGTACTGTTTTACTTGAACATCGCTAATTATTCAGTACATTAAAAAAAATTCAAGAACGTGTGTTCTAGTTCTTGCTCTATGAAAGACTGCCCATGAAGGTGATGGTGCTGATTTCACAGGAACAGACTGCCTACCATCAAACAAGAGAGGCAGGCAGGCTGCCTTGTCACCTGCCCCTGGAAAGATGGCAGAACGCCAGAACCCTGTATCTTCTAGAAGCGATAATGCCAGAGCTGTCACTTCTTTAATTAGCCTAAGAACTACCTCCAAACTAGAAAAACAAGTTTGAAGGTTGTCACATTAGACAAAAACAAACAAACAAACAAAACCACAGAGACAAAATTCACCAGTCAAAGCAACTGATACTACTGACAGATTCGTCCTCCTAAAAGCCTACTTATGACATAATTTTAATGAGGCCAGTGCAGCAGAGTATTGCTCTGAGAACTTAATCATTAATGTCTTTGACAAGAACTTTAAGGTCTGCTTTGTGCAAAATGGTGTTAGGGAATGTGAGGACAATTCACTGGAGAGAGCTGTTTCCTACAATGGAGCACAAGTGGACATCCTGAAGGGGAAAGGAGGAGGACGAGGAGGGAAGCCAGAGTGTACAACTGCTACATGCTGCATAGGAGCACAGAAATGCACAGGATAAAAGTTGGCAGTGCTCAGTTCACAGTTGCTTATGCGAGGAAGTTTTATTCTTTTTGTTTTGTTTTTGCTTTGTTTGTTTTGTTTTGTTTTGTCACAGATAACTCAGAAGTGCATTAGAGATACCTTGTGGTATCCCATGAAAGCTTCTAAGCCTTTCTTGTGGGGAGGAGATGGGATGCACAAGTTGTTCCTTCTTCCACCACCTTGGTCATCTGTTTCCTTCTACATGGCTTCCTTTTCCCTTCATTCAACAGGGAAAGTGACTGGTAGATGAGCTTGGATTTAATCCTCTCTATGGCTCCTTCTATAGAAATATTATAGCTTTCTGTTTAAAAAAGAAAATAGACTGTAAGGTGGGACCTGGTCCTCTTATACGTGTTGCTGGTTTTAGTGAACAAAATATGAATGCCCCATCAAGATTGATTTTTAGATAAATAGCAGATATCATATTACTATGACTCTGCACCATCAATGCATCCTGGGATACTGTTGTCCTAAGATCCTGGGCATGTTACAGTGCCTGGGAGTGGTGTCTCCTTTGAGGAGTGTGGAGCTGTCTGGTCAGTGGTCCCAAGAACACGTGGAGAGTCCTTTAGGGACTGTGGGGGTATCCACTGACTCCGCACCCAAGGTGACCTGGTGCTAGCACTGACTGGAAGGGACTTGTGCCCCTGGTCTGGCCAACCTTCAGCTTCCCTAATGCTGTCTCAGGTCCCGCATGATTGGATTGGAGCAGAAGTTGCGTTCCACTCAGCAGTGGTCCCAAGATCGGTGACATTTTCTAAATTGAGGCTCCATCTTCTCATATGACCCTAGTCTGTGTCAGGTTGAAAAAGAATTAACCAGCACATGAGCCCACATCATGACTGGGAAGGGCTGGTGACTAGAGCTTGAAATAATTGTTCACTTTGCATTCTTAGTCAGGAAACAGAGAGATAGATGCCAGTCCTCAGCTTATTTTCTCATTCCAATTCATGCCAAAACTCCAGCCCATGGAAGGATACCACCTATATTTAGGGTAAATATTACAAGTTCACCTACTGCATCTAGAAACTCCATTGCAGATGCACCAAGTTGTTTGTTTTCTAAGTGACTCTAGATCACATCAGTTGAAAATGTTAACCACCACAAATTCCCCTTAAACAACATGGAACCCAGACATCTCTGTAAAGCTGTAACTAGTTACTCCTTATCGTCATAGTCTTACAACCAATTTCCTAAAGCAAAATGCATTCAGCTGGAATTTGAAAGTCCCCATAACTTTATCATTTCTAACCCTGTTCAAAAGTTTAAGGGTAGAGTTCTTTCTGAGACTAGGATCATCTTTAAATTGTAAGACACTATAAACAAATAAAACAAACAAAGCAAACAAACAAAGAAACCTAACTAGTATTACATGCCTCCAAAATACAATGGCACAAATTACTTCTGAAAGCAAGTAATGGGGATAGAGCAAGGAAAGATTAAAAGTGGGACTGGACTAGTGCCTTAAAATAATGTATTTGAGGAGTGAGCCTCCAAGCATAGCAACAGGACGTCTAGAAAGAAAGATCAATTCTCTCAGGACAGAGCTGCAAAAAGTAGTTCAAGTGCTGTAGGGTACTAAGCAGGGATCTCAGCACAAGTGGCAGGTGGTCAGGGCTGTGATAGAGGAAGGGCTGACTTGGAGAATCAACCAGGGCTCATCAGCTACAGTCCAAACAAAAGAAGATAAAAGTTCCCCTAGGATATAAATATGGAGGATCTCGAAGATAAGAGCTATGGTTCCTACCTCTTCTCCCAGAAGATTCTCAATAGCACCTAGATGGCTTTGGAGGACTTTGAAAAAAAATATATTATCATATTTCATTCTCCCAGGCACCTTGTCTATGGTGGACCACTGACCTCCCTGGAGGTATATGTTAGGAAGGGAAAGGACACCAAGAAAGACTGGAGAGGTCCCTCTCTAGTAATGAAACTTTAGTGCTTTAAAAAAGTAACAATGATATATTACTCATGCCCATTTCCTCTTCTGTAATTTAACTTAAACAAGGTAATAAGAGTATAGTTCAAACTGCAAAGGGGGTGGAGGAAAAGGTAGGGACCCATAATCCTCTACTTTCTGCTGCAGATCAATAGAAGATAGATTTAAGACAAGCACTCTCTAGATTACTCTTCCTCCACTAGCCAGCTCCTCTTGAGGGGAATCTTCGGTGCTGATGGATAATATTGTTTTGTTTTGACTTGCTCCATGGCTCAGCTGTATGGAATCAAAATTAAAACTGCTTTATTCTTTTCAGAATACAAGGATTCCAGAGTCTCAACATAAGTATCCGTCAATATACACAGGATGCTCTACTACATTTATAGTGACTTTGCAGTCAGTTACGGAGTTTATTCGCAGCATAATTGTCCCTGAACTACATTAATGTGTGACTCTGAGATTCAGGCTGCCTGATTTCTGCTACTGATAAAAGAAAAGATTGAAAAGATTGAACTGGACATAAATCATGAAAAGCATACTCTGTTGACATATCAAAGCTCAGTGACAAAACATGAAACTCTCTGAGTGATTTAAGTCTAGAACACGTTAAACACAAAAGCGCTACACTGTTGAATTAAGGAGGGGAGCCACCATTCCAGACTAGAAGAATGATGTTTAAAAACAGTAGAAACTATATGAACATAGAGCAGAGTTGTGTTATATAAATCAGAGGCTGAGTTATTCAAAGAAACTAGAACTAACAGGGCTAGTCTAGCAGGATCTGGGTCTATACAGATACAAGCTATCCAGTTAAGACCAACTTCCTTGAAGGGCTCACAGTTCAGGCCAGTAGCTGTGAATTCAAGAGATAATCTGAGGTGTAGGTGTAGCCCAGTGGTAGAATATTAAGCCACTGGATTACACCCATGCCACTGCCACTGCTAATACACACACTCAGAGACACACACATGCACATGTACACACACATATACAAGAGAGAGAAAAAGAGATGAGATAGAGACAGGCAGACAGACAGAAATAGACAGATTCACACACACACAAAATCAAAACTTATCTATCTATCCCTGAAACTCTCTAGTATCTTCCAATGGAGGAATATGTCTCAAAATCTTCAAACACACTATAGACAAGACAGCAGAAACAGACAAGTTAGAAAATAGTGGGGGAAGAAATGGATCTAAGTTTAAACAAGAAATGAAAGATGACCAGAAGTGTATGTAAGGAGAATTGAGAAAACAGATCTGTTCCACAGGTTGTACCCTTGGCTGTACATCAAATGTCTTATAATGTCTGAATTCTAAGAAGAGACACAATGGTCAAGAGGGACTTGAAATCACAGTGAAAGGAGTTGTTCGTACTTAAAAACCCCATGTGCTGTTGACAATGTTGGGAAAATGTGCACTCAAAGTCATCCATGTTTTCATCTTTAAAATAAGTGAATGTGGTAAAGGTGCACAGAAAGAAGGAAGAGTGAGAATTGCCTTCTGTTGGGAGAGAATAAATCACATGGGCTCTTAAAAGCAAGAAATGTTCTCTTGCAGCAGTCAGAAGGACATGTGAATGTGGAAGATGCTGGAAGATACAGCCTTACTTGCTTTGAGAGAAGAAGGAAATAATACACCAAAGAAGAGAACTCTCCCCTATGTCCTTCAGTAAATAATATGGCCCAATATCACCTTGATTGAGCTCTAGGGAGCCCTGTAATACATTGTTAATTTACAAAATTATAAGAAGGTATATTTGATTTATTTTTGCACCAAGTTTGGTAGAGCCACAGGAGGACGTTAACAAGAGGAAAAACAGGTCTGTAGAGTTTCAACAGTAATGTTCAGTTCAAAACATAGATGAGATTCCACTGTTGGTACATACCTTTCATTACAGTATTCAGGAGAGTTTTGGAGAAATGTGGTAAGTTTAAGACCATCACGAACTACATAATGAGCCTCTTCAGAAAAATATATAAGAATAGATAAAGGAGAAAGGAACAACTTCCTAGTTTTGCTTGGCATGCTGCAGGAAATCATGGCAGTTTGGTTTCACTGTGGCCCCATAGAATTTACCATCTCCATAGTGATCCCATGGAGATGTTTTCCATGTCTAATGGAAGGTAGATGAGCCAAAGAAATGGGGTCTTAGTGTCAGCAGTTTTGAACAATCAAGAAGTCTTGATGGGAAGTATCCAAAGTGATGCAAGAGCAGACAGGATACCTCTGTGGACTCACATGGACCACAGCAAAGCAATGTGATGACATTCTTGCTATCCAGCACAACTGAATGAGGAAGCCACAAATGTCTTGGTTGCAAGTTCTAAGGAATGAATATCAGCCCAATGCTGTTTTGAAGCATGCTTTTAGGCAATTAAGAAATATTTTAGAGAAATAAATTAGTTACAAAAATATGGATTGAATAGCTAATGCTTACTTTTCTGAACTTTTATAAAGAATAAATCAGACGCATGTCTTAATGTAGTCAGCAGGCTTGAAGTTTACCTAGACATTTGTTTGTGACTTTTTTCCTGAAAAACAAACTTTAGAAATATTAATTAGTTCTTGAAAATAATCCCACAAAATGTGACTTTTAATAAGGTGTGTCATAATTCCTTTAAGTAATTATATAACTTGGCATCCATATACTGTATCTTACTTGTTTTGAATTATTTTGCAATTCTACGAAAACATATTACTGAGACAGTATTTTTACCATCTCCACAGCATTCATGACTTTCCTTCTTCTCATTGTATTACTGAGTAAAATGCATAGAAGCAGCAGAGGAGCCAGCTCTCTTTTAGAATGCTAAGTACCATTGGGAATGACCAAAGTGGAGAAGCAGTAGTTTCCCAATCTCTTTACCTCAAACTAAAATTTTAATAATACTATAAACCCAAGTCAACACTCCAAATAGCTTTGTGCTCTTTGGATCAGTTTTCTCTCTAGGAAACAGTTTTGAGAATGGTTTTCTTTAGCAACAGAATGTCAGAGCCAAACGCTTTGCTATTTATTTGAATATTTGAACCCCAGGGCCAACAGCTAACCACTTCCCTTCCTTGCTCACCTACTGATAGTCATCTAAAATAATCCACAATGTCCACATGCTTGATGACCTGTGAAGCAAGGTGTTAATTCATTTTTTGCATATGTACATAGTCACTTATATTATTAAGTTATTAGATTTGCCCTGAATATATTATATATATTAAATATAATATATAATGCATATAACATATGTGATATTATGTGTAATATATATAATTTTGTGTATTATATTAATTATATACAATTAGTATAATTAAATATCATTGCATATATTTAGTATTTTTAAATATTTAGTGAATTACATATAATTAGTATATATTACATATTTATATTACATATATCTTCTATATACATTATATATTATATATTATTTATATTTATGTATATAATCATATATAATCTATTTATTCATATAATTACATAAATTACATATATAATTGCATATACTATGATTATATATAATAAGATATGTTATTATGTATTATGTAATATAATTAGTTTACATGATATATTGCACCTAATATAGTAATATATATTATATAACATTTAATATTATGTAATATTATATTTTATTATATATGATATTTTATACATAATTATGTATAATATATCATTATGCATCATGCATAATACTTCATATATTTTACTTTACATGTTATACATTATATGTCACAATTTATTTATTATACTACATATAAGTAATATATTGTAATCTTATTATAAATATACATTATATTTAATATATTGTATGTTATATATACTATATAATCATATAGTATATATTAAAAATATTATAATTACATAGTATATATAGTATATATTATATACTATGTATAATATATAATTTTATGGTGTATTATATAAAATTGCATAGTATATATTAGATAATACATATATGTATACTATATATGATGTATAGTATATAATATGTATAATATTATATTGTATATATTAGACTATATAATCATATATGTTATATTTGGCATATGTTATGTATAAAACGTATTTCATATTTATATGTTTATTATATACTTAAATATACTTGTATATTAATATGCATAGTATATTATGTTATAAAATAAATTTATATAATATAATCATATTATATGTAATACTATATTTATTCCTGGTGATTAAGGACTTCTATGCTCAAAGAGATTTACTTTTATGCTTTGAGCTCAATGACTTCTGCTCCAAAGGAAATGACCACTTTTCATATCATTATAATAATGAGATTATAAACACCAGAATTTAAGGGAAATTGCCTATTAATCTACATTTAACACATTTTTATTTTTTCTATAATTATAAAGTAGGCATAAGTGGATCAATAAATATTTATTAAAAGTGAAATCATTCAGTTGGAGTATTGTGTACTTGGAATTTGGTACCAGTAATTTATCCATCAGAACTAACTCTGTGATGGTCCCAGCTGACATGCAAACTTTCCTGTACTGAGCAAATCATATTGCTGGGAAATTCATTACTATGGCATCCTAAATAATAGGCATTCTAATCTTTGAATCCTTGAGAATTCAGATGCATTTAAGGATTTAATGGAATCAGTGTAAAACTCTAGGCCTTGGAGTCTTTCTAAAGATGGGAATTCTTCTTCTTCTTCTGCTTCTTCTTCTTCTTCTTCTTCTTCTTCTTCTTCTTCTTCTTCTTCTTCTTCTTCTCCTCCTCCTCTTCCTCCTCCTCTTTCTTCTTCTTCTCCTCCTCCTCCTCCTCCTCTTTCTTCTTCTTCTTCTTCTTCTTCTTCTTCTTCTTCTTCTTCTTCTTCTTCTTCTTCTTCTTCCTCAGTTTTCCAAGATGTTCTGCCTTTTCCTGAAGGTAAGATAAAACACCTTTTTAAAATGTATATCTTTCTTTAAATTCATGCTTCAGCTGGTGTTTGAGATCCTTTTAAACCTTTGTATTTATGACATTGTTTCTATACCTGATACTCTTTACTCAAGCCTTTATTTCTGTAGTGTGTGAACCCCTTCATCTTGGTTAACACCTGTTTTCTTCCATGGGTTTATTTAACTCAAATTTGAAATTAAACACATACCTCATGAGATCATGTATCTAAGTAAATTGTGCCAATTAGGTCTTTATATATGAATCTATCTTTACAATGTGTGGATTTATCTCACTCCATTTAGATAAATATATCATTAAAATTATCCCCAATAAATTTCAGAAATTTATATGAAAATGAAATTAATGGATTTATCTTAATATAGCTTTCTATTTTGATGGTTGTGCCTAGAAACTTTGTTTTACATATTCTCGTTTAGAATTACCGTATATTATTTTGAAACATAATAACATGCTCAATATTTACAAATGTTTAATGGATGCTTGTAAACATTATGTGCCTTTTATTCATTCCCATGAAGTTATGCATGCATATTTATGTTTAATGTAGCAATATGTCATTCAAATCCTACCTTGCTAATTTCTCTCTTATTCTTCACATTTCTAAGAGCAGGAAATTAAAGTCTCCCACTAAAGTGGTTAATATATTTGACTTCACTATCCAGGCTTTGCTTAACATCCATTAGTGTTAATGGTGATAAAAGGATAAAATCCAATTAAAATTAAAATTTCTTTTTCACTAACTTCTCAATATAAAAATCTCTTTTATATGTATTGCATGAAAATTAAAGTCTATTTTTCCACATATTAATAACAGTTCTTTTTATTAACAGATGCTGAGTCTATTTTGGTTCCACTCTAGTATTTTTGGTATTGCTTTATTATTTTATTTCAGAGTAGCACGCAAAAAGTTACCCTTTATTTTTACATAAAGTTTATCAAATTTTCTGTGACAGCTTAATATATTCATATTTAATAATAAAGTACATGCATTTACTGCTCTTACAAGAAAATATAATTTTATATCTTTAAACTGTACCATCTTAAAGTAAATCCTCAAGATGTTTAGTGTGAGCCTTTTTCATTTTACTTCTCTTTTTCTGAGTGATTCTTTATGTTGACAATAATCTCTTCTGTAAGGCATCTCTTTCATCCTTTCACTTCTTTTCCATATTTCAAAACCTGTCTTCTTAATCCATGGAATAAATATGAATTATGAACAATGTAAAGTCATACTTCTGTATACGCAGATGTCATACACATATATTTGATTATAGTTTCTCTAGGTACAAGATTCCTTGTTAAGAAATGCTTACCCGGCGTGTAGCAGATGCTCTGCCACGGGGCTCCATACCCAAATAGCACTGGGGAAGGAACAAACCCCCCAGTTGTGTGGTCATGCCTGTGAGTGCATGTAGGACCACCACTGCTGCTCAGCGAAACCCACCCAGAACCCTCAGAACACAGAAACCAAGGGGTGGACTGGAACAGAGACTTCCTGATCAAAAGAACCTGCCCAAAACCCTCAGGACACAGGAACCAAGGGGCAGCCTGGGACAGGAGTCTTCCAGTATCCGTCTGAACCCAGAGCTGATCTTGTGCCACAGAGCTACATACACAAATCCTGCCAGGAGAAAGCTGTTTGCCCAGGAGTGCCTACCTACCTGTGAACACAGGTAAGACCGCCATTTCTCTTCAAATTCCTGGACTGAGAAGGAGCCTCACTGAGCCATCAGGACACAGGAACCAAGGGGCAACCTGCGACAGGATCCTTCTGGTCTCTGCACCCAAGAACTGACCCTGTATACAGCTCTTGATACCCAAATTCCTCCCAGAGAGAACTGGTCTCCCAGAAGTACCAACACACAGGCCAACAGGAGGGAAAAGCCAACATCAGAGACAGCAACACCAGCTAACACCAGAAATAACCAGGTGGAAAAAGGCAAGTGCGAGATCATAAGCAACAGAAACCAAGACTACTTGACACCACAGTAAAGGCTGGTTACACCAACACACCAGAAAAGTAAGACTGAATTAAAATCACATCTCATGAGGATGATAGAGGAATTTAAGAAGGACATAATAACTCCTTAAAGAAATAAAAGAGAACACAGGTAAACAGGTAGAAGACTTTAAAGATGAAACAGAAAAATCGTGTAAAGAACTGCAGGAAAATATAACCAAACAGGTGAAGGAACAGAATGAAATCATCCAGGATCTAAAAATGGAAATAGAAACAATAAAGAAATCACAAAAAGAGAACACTGGAGATAGAAAACCTCGGAAAGAGGTCAGAAGTTATAAATGCAAGCATCACTAACAGAATACAAGAAATGGAAAAGAGAATCTCAGGAGCAGAAGACACTATAGAAAACATTGACATAACAGTCAAAGAAAATGCAAAGTATAAAAAACTCCTAACCCAAAACATCCAGGAGACCCACAACAAAATAAGAAAACAAAACATAAGGATAATAGGTATAGAAGAGAGTGATGATTCCCACTTTAAAGAGCCAGTAAATATATTCAACAAAATTATAGAAGAAAACTTCACTACCCTAAAGAAAGAAATGCCTATGAAAATATAAGAGCCTACAGAACCCCAAATAGATTGAACAAGAAAAGAAATTCCATCCATCACATAAAAATCAAAACACCAAATTCACTAAACAAAGAAAGAATATTAAAAACAATAAGGAAAAAAGGTTAACAAATAAAGACAGACCTATCAGAATTATACCAGACTTCTCACCAGAGACTATGAAAGTTAGAAGATCCTAGGGAGATCTCATACAGACCCTAAGAGAACACAAATGCCACCCAAACTACACTACCCAGCAAAACTCACTATTACCATAGTTGGAGAAACCAAGATATTTCTACCCAGCAAAACTAACAATTACCATAATGGAGAAACCAAGATATTTCATGACAAAACAAAATTTTCACAGTATCTTTCTACATATCCAGCCCTACAAAGGATGATAGGTGGAAAACACCAACACAAGGAAGGAAACTACACCCAAGGAAAAAAAATCTTCTTTTAACAAGAAAGTAATCTTTCAACAAATGTAATAGAAGATAACCACACAAACATAAAAATAACATCAATAATAACAGGGAGCAACAATCACTATTCCTTAATATATCTGAACATCAATGGACTCAATTCCCCAATAAAAAGACATAGAGTGACAGATTAGATATGAAAGTGAAATCATAAAATTGCAAAGTTACTGTAAGACAAAAGACACTGACAATAGGACAAAATGGCAACCAACAGATTGGGAAAGGATCTTTACCAACACTTTATCTGATAGAGGGCTAATATCAAATATATACAAAGAACTCAAGAAGTTAGACTCCAGAGAACTAAATAACCCTATTAAATAATGGGGTAGCAAGCTAAACAAAGAATTCTAAGGTGAGGAATATCAAATGTGTGAGGAACACCTAAAGAAATGTTCAACATCCTTAGTCATCAGGAAAATGCAAATCAAAAGAACCCTGAGATTCTACCTCACATCATTCAGAATGGCTAAGATCAAAAACTCAGGTGACAACAAATGCTGGTGAGGTTGTGGAGAAAAAGAAACTCTCCTCCATTGCTGGTGGAATTACAAGATAGTACAATCACTCTGGAAATCAGTTTGGTGATTACTCAGAAAATTGGGCCCAGCAATACCACTCTTGGGAATATATCAAGAAGATGCTCCAACATGTAGTAAGTACACATGCTCCACTATGTTCATAGCAGAGTTATTTATAATAGCCAGAAGAGGGAAATAACCCAGATGTCCCTCAACAGTGGGATGAATACAGAAAATGTGGTACATTTACACAATGGAGTACTACTCAGCTGTTAAAAACAATGAATTAATGAAATTCTTAGGCAAATGGATGTAACTAGAAAATGTCATCCTGAGTGAGGTAAGCTAATTTTAAAAGAACACACGTGCACTCACTGATAAGTGGATATTAGTCCAGAAGCT
The DNA here is from genome assembly GCA_902729485.2 of Mus minutoides. Classification (NCBI taxonomy): domain Eukaryota; kingdom Metazoa; phylum Chordata; class Mammalia; order Rodentia; family Muridae; genus Mus; species Mus minutoides. The sequence goes on along the minus strand of LR751090.1, from coordinate 73,875 downwards.
CAGAATTCCCAAGATACAATTCACAGACCACATGAAGTTCAAGAAGAAGGAAGACCAAAATGTGGATATTTTGGTCCTTCTTAGAAGGGGGAACAAAAATATCAGTGGGAGGATATACAGAGACAAAGTGTGAAGCAGAGAATGAAGGAGAGGCCATCCAGAGACTGCCCCACCTGTCCATCCCATACACCAAACCCAGACACTATTGTGGATGCTGGGAAGTGCTTGCTGACAGGAGCTGTATATAGTTGTCTCCTAAGGGGATCTACCAGTGCCTGAAAAATATAGAGATGGATGCTCTCAGCCAACCTTTGGACTGAAAACAAAGTCCCCAATGGAGGAACTAGAAAAAGGACCCAAGAAGCTGAAAGGGTTTGCATCCCCACAGGAGAAACAACAATATGAACCAACCAGTATCCCCAGAGCTACCAGACACTAAATCACCAACCAAAGAGAACACATGGAGGGATCCATGGCTCCAGCTGCATATGCAGCAAAGGATGCCTTGAGTGATATCAATGAAAGGAGAGTACCTTGGTCCTGTGAAGTATCTATGCCCCAGTGTAGGGGAATGCCAGGACCAGGAAGCAGGATTGCGTGGATTGGAGTGGATTGGTGAGCAGGGGAGGATAGAGGGTTTGTTTGTTTGTTTGTTTGTTTGTTTGTTTGTTTTAGGGGAAACCAAAAAAGGGGATACCATTTGAAATGTAAAAAAAGAAAACATCTAATAAAAATAAAATTAAGAGCCCTGCCATCTTCCACCTGAACCCACCAGAGGCCACCAACGGCCCTCGAGTACTCTCTACACAGCAGGACCTTGGGATCACCTCAGAATCATGGGTGAGTAGAACGCAAGATCAGCTCTAAAGTCCCAGCCAAATCAATTCGACAACAAAAAGAGATCAAGAGAAAACAAATTGGAAAGAAAGAAGTCAAAATATTACTATTTTCAGATGATATGATAGTATATATAAGTGACCCTAAAAATTCCACCAGAGAACTCCTAAACCTGATAAACAGCTTCAGTGCAGTAGCTGGATAAAAAATTAACTCAAACAAATCACTGGCCTTTCTCTACACAAACGATAAACAGGATGAAAAAGAAATTAGGGAAACAATACCCTTCACAATAGTCACAAAAAGTATAAAATATCTTGGTGTGACTTTAACTAAGGAAGTGGAAGATCTGTATAACAAGAACTTCAAGTCTCTGAAGAAAGAAATTGAAGAAGATCTCAGAAGATGTAAAGATCTCCCATGCTCATGGATTGGCAGGATTAATATAGTCAAAATGATTATGCTGCTGAGAGCAATCTACAGATTCAATGCAATCCCCATCAAGATTCCAACTCAGTTCTTGACTGAGTTAGAAAGGGCAATTTGCAAATTCATCTGGAATAACAAAAAACCTAGGATAGCAAAAACTATTTTCAACCATAAAAGAACCTATGGCAGAATCACCATGCCTGATCTCAAGTTGTACTACAGAGCAATTGTGATAAAAAAAAAAAAAAAAAATACTGCATGGTGCTGGTACAGCGACAGACAAGTAGATCAATGGAATAGGATTGAAGACCCAGAAATGAACCCACAAACCCTTGGTCACTTGATCTTTGACAAGGGAGGTAAAACTATCCAGTGGGGAAAAAAGACAGCATTTTCAATAAGTGATGCTGGCACAACTGGCAGTTATCATGTAGAAAAATGCAAATTGATCCATTCCTATCTCCTTGTACAAAGCTCAAGTCTAAGTGGATCAAAGACCTCCACATAAAACCAAAGACACTGAAATTTATAGAGGAGAAAGTGGGGAAAAGCCTTGAAGATATGGGTACAGGGAAAATAAATCCCTGACTAGAACAGTAATGGCTTGTGCTGTAAGATCAAGAATCAACAAATGGGACCTCATAAAATTGCAAAGCTTCTGTAAGGCAAAATATATTGTCAATAAGACAAAAAGGCCACCAACTGATTGGGAAAGGATTTTTACCAATTCTAAATCTGATGGAGAACTAATATCCAACCTATACAAAGAGTTCAGGAAGCTATACTCCAGAAATTCAAATAACCCCATTAAAATGGGGTACAGAGCTAAATAAAGAATTCTCAACTGAGTATTACTGAAGGGTTGAAAAGCACTTGAGAAAATGTTCAACCTCCTTAATCATCAGGGAAATGCAAATCAAAACCGTGAGTTTCCACCTCACACTAGTCTGAATGGCTAAGATCAAAAATTCAGGTGACAGCAGATGCTGGCAAGGATGTGGAGAAAGAGGAACACTCCTTCATTGTTGGTGGGATTGCAAGCTGGTACAACCACTCTGGAAATCAGTCTGGAGGTTCCTCAGAAAACTGGACATAGTGCTACCAAAAGATCCAGCAATACCTCTCCTGGGCATATACCCAGAAGATGTTCCGACTGAGAATAAGGAAACATATTCCACTATGTTCATAGCAGCCGTGTTTATAATATCCCGAAGCTGGAAAGAACCCAGATATCCCTCAACAGAAGAATGGATACAGAAAATGTGGTACATTTACAGCTATTAAAAACAATGAATTTATGAAATTCTTGAGCAAATTGATGTATCTGGAGAATATCATCTTGAGTAAGGTAACCCAATCACACAAAAAGTCACTTGATATGCACTTACTGATAGGTGGATATTAGCCCAGTAACTTAGAATACCCAAAATATAATTTGCAAAACAAAAGAAAATCAAGAAGAAGGAAGACCAATGTGTGGATACTTCATTCCTCCTTATAATAGGGAACAAAATACCCATGGAAAGAGTTACAGAGACAAAGTTTGGAGCTTAGATGAAAGGATAGACCATCCAGAGACTACCCCACCTGGAGATCCATCCCATAATCAGCCACCAAAGCATGTACTATTGCACTTGCCAGCAAGATTTTGCTGAAAGAACCCTGATATAGCTATGCCAGTTCCTAGCAAATACAAAAGTGGATGCTCACAGACATGTATTGGATGGAACACAGGGCCCCCAATGGAGAAGCTAGAGAAAGTACCCAAGGAGCTAAATGGGTTTGTAACCCTATAGGAAAAACAACAATATGAACTAACCAGTACTCCTAGAGTTCATGTCTCTAGCTGCATATGTAGCAGAAGATGGCCTGGTCGTCCATCACTGGAAAGAGAGGCCCCTTGGTCTTCCAAACTTTATATGCCCCAGTACAGGGGAACACCAGGGCCAAAAGTGGGAGTGCAGTGCGTGGGTAGGGGAGCATAGTGGGGGCAGGAAGGTTTTAGGGGACTTTTGGGATAGCATTTGTGATGTAAATGAAGAAAATGTCTAATAAAAATTGAAAAAAATAGAATAAAATAAAAATACTTACTCTATCTGATTATGGTGAATGATGTTCTTGAAATGTTCTTGGATTCAGTTTGCAAGAATTTTATTGAGTATTTTTGCATTGATGTTCATAAATGAAATTGATTTAAGTTCTCATTCTTTGTTTGGTCTTTATATAATTTAGCTATCAGGGTAACTGTGGCCTCATAGAATGAATTTGGTAGCATTCCTTCTGGTTTTAGTTTGTAGAATAGTTTGGGGAGTATTCTACTCTAAAACAATCTGGCCCTGAGATATTATTGGTTGGGAGGTTTTTAATGACTGCCTCTATTTCCTTCAGGGTTATTGGGATGTTTGAATAGTTTAGATAGTCTATCAGAAAACTCCTACTGTTGATAAATAACTTCAGAAAAGTGGTTGGATATAAAATTAACTCATAAAGTCAGTAACCCTCATTAATACAAATGATAAACAGTCTGAGAAAGAAATTAGGGAAATAACACCCTTCAAAATATCTACAAATAAAACAAAATAAAATAAAATAAAACAAAGTTCTAACCAAGTAAAAGACCTGTATGACAAGAAAATCAAGTCCCTGAAGAAAGAAGTTGAAGAAGACATCAGAAGACAGAAAGAAGGAGCCTCGTTAGTGTAATAGGTAGCATGTCAGTCTCATAATCTGAAGGTCGTGAGTTCGATCCTCACACAGGGCATCCTGTACTGTTTTCTTGCTTAAGAAGATAGAAAGATCTCCCATGTTCATGGATCGGAGGATTAACATACTGAAAATGTGCATCTTACCAAGAGCAATCTACAGATTCAATGTAATTTCCATCAAAATTCCAACACAATTCTTCACAGACCTTGAAAGAGCAATTTTAAATTTCATCTGAAAAAAAAAAAAAAAAAAAAAACACTCAGGATATCCAAAACAATCCTGAACATTAAAAGAATTTCTGGAGGAATCACTATCCCTGACTTCAAGCTCTACTACAAAGCAATAGTGATTAAAATTGAGTGGTATTGGTATAAAAACAGAAAGTTTCATCAATGGAATAGAATAGACAACCCAGAAATGTGGACACAAATGTGGACATTTGATTTTTGACAAAGAAACCAAAAGAAAGCATCTTCAGCAAATGGTGCTGGTCTAACTGATGGGCTGCATGCGGAAGAATGAAAATAGATCCATGCTTATCACCTTGCACAGAACTCAAGTCCAAGTGGAGGAAGGACCTCAACATAAAACTGGATACACAGAATCTAATAGAAGAGAAAGTGGGAAATAGCCTTGAATGCATTGTCACAGGACAAAAAGTTTCCTGAATGGAACACCAATAGCTCAGGCTCTAAGATCAACAATTGATAAATGGGACCTCACAAAACTGAAAAGCTTCAGTAGAGCAAAAGACACTGTCAATATGACAAAATAGAAGCCTACAGATTGGGAAAATATCTTCACTAACACTATATCTGTCAGAGGGCTAATATCCAAAATATATAAAGAACTTAAGAAGTTAAACTAAAAAAAAAAAAAATCAAATAAGCAATTTAAACATAGAAATCATCAGAGGAATTCCAAGTGGCTCTGAAGCACTTAAAGAAATGTTCAGCATCTTTAGTCATCAGAAAAATGCAAATCAGAAGGACCCTGAGAGTCCATTTTACAACAATCAGAGTGTTTTAGATCAAAAACTCAAGTGACAGCACATGTTTGTGAGGATGTGGGGAAAGAGGGGCACTACTCTATGGTGGGAGAGAAAACTTTTACAACAATACTGGAAATCAGTATGACAGTTTCTCAGAAAAGTAGAAGTAGTCCTTCCTGAAGACCCAGCTATACTGTTCCTGGTCCAAAAGAAGTTCCACCATACCACAAGAACATATGCTCCACTATGTTCATAACAGTTTTATTTGTATCATCCAGAAACTGGAAGCAACCTAGATGTCCCTCAACCAAAGAATGGATACAGAAAATGTGGTACATTTACACAATGGAATACTACTCTGCTTTTAAAAACAAGGAAATCATGGATGTTGCATCCAAATAGATGGAACTAGAAAACACCATCCTGAGTGAAGTAACTCAGGCTTAAAAGAACATGTATGAAATGTATCCACTGATAAGTAGATAATAGCCAGGAATTATAAGATACCCATGACACACCCCGCAGACCCAAAAAAAGTTAAACAAAAAGGAAGGTCCAAGTGAAGACATGTGGATTCCCCCTTAGAAATGGGAATAATATAGTCAGTCATAGGAGGCAGATGGAGGGAGGAACTTGGGTGGAGGAAGGGAGGGGATGAGACAGAGTATTATCATATATGGGGATAGACAGGAGGCAGGCTCATAAATAAAAATATGCAGCTGCCTGAGGTGGGGGTAGAGGGGGGGGAACTCTCAGAAGTCCTAGACATTTGAGATGGGTAAGGAGGTTTCTAGGAGTTAATACAGGTGACCATAGCCAAAATGCCCAATAGTGTGGATATGGAGCCTAAAAAGATTACTTCTGGTAGCCAGACAGGACTCCTAGTGGAGAGATGGTGACACCAACCCACCTACAAAGCTTTCTACCCAAAATTAGTCCTATCTAAAAGAAATTGAGTGACAAAGATGGAGCAGAATCTAAAGGAATGGTTGACCAATAACTGACCCAACTTGAGACCCATCCCATGGGCAGGCACTAATCTCTGACACCAGTAATAATGCTATGTTGTATTTGCAGACAGGAACATAGTATAACTTTCCGCTGAGAGACTCTATCCAGCAGCTGACTGTGATCCACAGCCAAGCATAGTATAGAGGTTAGGGACCCTATGGAAGAGTTCAGGGAAGGATTGAAGGCCCTTAAAGGGAGGACAACTCCACAGGAAGACTAAGTGTCAAATTACCTGGACTCCTGGGAGCCCCCCCCCCCCCCCGCAGACTGAGCCAATAACCAAAGAGCATATACTGGCTAGTCTGAAGCTCCAGGCACATATGTAGCATAGAGCTGCCTTGCCTGACCTCAGTGGGAGAGGATGTGCCTAATCCAGTAGAGATTTGATGCACAAGAATTGGGGAATACTGGGAGTACACTCTCTGCGGGGAGAAACCCTACGAGTGGGGACAGGGAGGGACAGCATATGGAATGCAAATTAATACATTAATTTAAAAAATGCCTACCTATTTTACGTGAGTTTTCAGTGACTTCTACTCAGGCATTTGGCATCATTCTTGTGATATTTTATGCACGTACATTTACTCCATTAATGATTAAAGTCACTGAATAGTTAACACAGAGAAGTATGGAAATATGTTTTTCAAATGATAGTGGTAATAAGAGAGGAACAGTATGAGTAAAATCAGAGAGTCAGAGCTGGAACTGAGCTTCAAGTCTCCGTCGATTATCCAAACTCTACTGATAACAGGTAAGAATTCCAGAATCATAAACACGCACTCTTGACAATATGTTGCACTAGAGGTTTGGGGCTTAGGCTTTGGTCTTTACTTGGTGTTTTTGTGTTCTCTCTCTCTCTCTCTCTCTCTCTCTCTCTCTCTCTCTCTCTCTCTCTCTCTCTCTCTGTAAGAGTAAATCTTTTTTCGAGAGGCAGGTTTTTCCCTTTTGTCCCTCAATCTCTTTCCTTGATCAAATTGATCCATCTTAAAGCCTCATAAGTATTCCTCTTAAAGAAGATACTTAGTCTATGTAGAGTCTGGTAAATGCCAGATACTAGCTGAGGAGGAATGGGGGGGGGGGGGGGGGGAGCAAAAGAAATAAAATGGTGTTTTTGTGATTGGAGGAGGAGCTGTAACCTGGAGCCTAAGTGATGGACTATTGTCAAACAACCAACAGAATCTATTGAGCCAGTAGTTTTTGTTTTTCTCTCTGGAGCCTGTTAGAATTAGGTTGTTATTGGTTTTGTGTATGTGTGTATGTGTGTATATGTGTGTGTATGTGTGTGTATGTGTGTGTATGTGTGTGTGTGTGTGTGTGTGTGTTAGGTTTTCTCTTTTTTCACACTTTTAAAATGTAATAATTTCATGCATTTATATAATACACTTTAGTCGTTTTCACTCACATCTCCCTCATCCCCCTCTCCCACTGGCACCCTTTCTCTCAAGCAGCCCCTCCTCTTCTTTCTGTACTGAGCAACTGGGTTAAATCAGAGCTATTTGCCTGAGCCTGGCTAGAGCATCACTCGGTGGAGCAAGGACAGTTTATATGCAGCTACACCACTAAAAGTGACACCCATACCCAACTAACGTCAATTAGAGGGGTGTGGCCTTGGAAGAGCTTCTTTCATTATTAAGGAGCATTGGTGTAGCTGATCCTGCTGTACAGGTAGCATGCAGCTAAGCATGGCCGCAGTGAATTCATGAGGGCAATGTCTGTGTCATGGCCAGAAGACACAGTTTTTGTTGTTGTTGTTGTTGTTGTTGTTGCTGCTGCATATCTTCCATCTTCTGCTCTAAAGTTCTCTCTGTCCCCTTTTCACTACATTCATTCTCTGAGATCTTGAAGGAGTGTTATAACTTTCCCAGATGGGGCTGAGCACCCCACAATCACATGCTTGGCACTTTAGCTAGATCTGGGTTGTTGTATTAACCACCTTCTGCTGCCATAATAAGATTCTTTGATGGAGGCTAGACACACCCCCAATCTCTGGATATAAACATGACTGTGACCAAGGAACCTGCTGAAGTTTTTATGTTTGTTTTTAGTTTCCAAAACTTTAACCAGGAATTTTCTGGATATTGATTTGTATTTTTCTCTCATCTTGGTAGAGCCTGCTTTTATAAATTGAAGACTTGAGACTGAGGGAATTTTCTATTTCATCTGTAATATCTTGGAAAGTATCCTATCTTTATTTTTTTTTAGCTCTCAATACCAACATCAAATTTAACTTTCAGATTGGAATTCTGTTTTGTGTCAAAGCCCTTTCTCATGATTCTTGAATTGTTGTTATTTATTCATATCCTTATTGTCTTATTATTATTATATTCTTATTGTCTTATTCATACATCTCATTATATTATTATATGCTTATTGTATTATGTATATTGTCCTATTATTATTATATTTGTATTGTATTATTATATTAATATTGTCGATTACTTACTTTTTCCAATTATTGCTCATTTATTAATGGAAAGTTAACTCCAATCCCTGAAACTGATAAAGTTAAATACATTCATATGAGGTTTTATTTTATTTTGAAACTAATTCTGTCAAACAAAGTTGCCTCTATTTATTCATATACCCTCCTACTTATTAATTTACCACAGATATTTAATAAGTCTAGGATATTCATAAGTTAAGGTACAGTTGCATGGATGTAGAAACTCAGCTCAAGGAATTTTATATCATCTCTGATGTTTCCCTTATTGTATTTCATGGAAGTAGCAACTGGATGAGAGTTGTGGAGGAACTATTGATGTATGAACTGAGTGACAAGTGATAGGCTCTCCTTATTGAAAATGGTCTGGTATAAAAAGACAGATGGGGATGCCCAAGTAGGTCAAAGTAAGGAAAGCTCTGGAAAAAAAAAAAAAAAGAATGACACTTCTTAGAATGATAGTACTAAAAAGAGGGCTCACCCTTTACTTACCTATTGTGAGAACCACCTTCCTCTCAATGTCGACTTTTGTATTCACTCTCACTGGTGAGTATAATAATTATACACACCAAGAACCCAGTAGTTGATAAATTATTCTCAGTACTTGATCATAGAGTGAACTCTAAAGCTAGAGCCCCTGAAGACTTTGGAAGGAGGACTCAAAAGATAATCTATAGGATGTTCTGTATAAAGACATTCTGCTGATAGCAACAGTACTTACTTATGATCTGCAAACCTAAGTATAAATTTGCAACTTCTCCAAATTTTCCTTTATATACATTATCTCATTATTAGTTTGTGTTGATTTTATTTCAACTGTTATTTTCTCCTAAGTATGTTCAAACTGCTTTTAATTTTCTGGAAATCCTAAAGAATTTATTGATTCCTGCAGATGTTTCTGTAACTTCTGAAATGCTTATGAATTTAAAATTAATGTGTAGTTCTCTGAGCTTTCATTAGAGAAGATAGAAAAAAGTTCATGTATAGAGCTTTCTCATTTGTTTCTAAAAGCTTACATTTCCTACATACCTTCTCCAATTTCAATACTTCCTGATGCTCACCTGTTTCAGCATCTTCCAAAAGCCCTGAAGATGAAAGATATCACAAGAAAAAGTTAACTAATCACTGAGGCTTCTGTCACACATTTTTAAATTACCTGTGCTCAAAATATGAACTAACCAGTACCCCTCCCCCAGAGCTCGTGTCTCTATTTGCATATGTAGCAGAGGATGGCCTAGTGGGCCATCAATGGGAGGAGAGGCCGCTTGGTCTTGCTAAGATTATATACTCCAGTACAGGGGAATGCCAGGGCCAGAAAGCAGTAGTGGGTGGGTTGGAGAGCAGGGCAGGGGAAGGGTACTTTCTGAGAGGAAACTAGGAAAGGGGATAGCATTTGAAATGTAAATAAAGAAAATATCTAATAAAAAAAAAAAAAAAGATTACCTGTTCTCAGTGCTCGCAACCTCCATCTCCTCTATATGATTCAATCCAACGTCATGGCACTCCATTTTCTCCTGTTTCCAATATTGATAATCTAGGGGTCATATTATCATTATCATCATCTTGATAAAAATGAAGGCATGTTTTGTCACAGCAAAGGGACCAGAATTTCACTGATTAGTTTCCATTAACAAATAAGGGGATGCTAATACAGAAAAGGAGATTGCATCCCTAACTACTTCTGATCATCAATCTCTGATCCCTAAGGAGCAAGATTAACTCCAGTAATGATTACATAAGTCATTATTTAAATATACCCATAAATGCAATGAATGTGAACTCAAATGGCCTAGAGTCAGACTCTACAGTCAACTAATTACTGTAACTACATAAAATATTTAAATTCATTGCTCATCAGTTTCTTTTGATTTCTGTAAATGTCTCTCCAGCTAAATACTTCTTTTATGAACTGCTGCAGAAAGACGGGGGTTGGGGAGGGAGGAGGACAGGAGGGAGAGAGACAGAGATAGAGAAAGAGAAATAGAGAGAGAGAGAGAGAGAGATGATAGAGATAGAGATAGATAGATAGAGAGAGATGATAGAGATAGATATAGAGATAGAGATAGAGATAGAGATAGAGATAGAGATAGAGATAGAGAGACAGAGGAAGAGGAAGAGGAAGAGGAAGAGAAAGAGAAAGAGAGAGAAAGAAAAAGAAAGAGAAAGAGAAAGAAAGAGAGAGAGAGAAAGAGAGAGAGGGAGAAAGAGAAAGAGAGAGAAAGAAAGAGAAAGAAAGAGAGCAGGTAAGGGGAACTACTTGTGTGTTTGATACCCATAGTTAGGACTCAAAAGCCCTACAAGACAAACATGTCTGTATTTTATATAATCAGTAATGATCTGTGATTAAAGAAACATTTGATATGTAATGAAAAGATGCCTTGGAAGTAAAACCGGAGGCTGTTCTGGGGTGTTTTGTTTTGTTTTGTTTTGTATTTTTCTATACAACATTCCAAAAAAAATCGCATTACCTAAAGTGAATCTTTTTTCCCACATTGAGAAAATTATATTCAATACAGTGAGAACTCTGTCAAAGGCTGAGTGTACCACCATATCTATGAGGTATGTGCAAAAAAGGGAAAAGTGAGAGCTTTACATTGATGGATAAGAACAAGATTGGAAACAGGGAGGATTTCCAGAAATGAGTGTGTTTTGAAAACTGAGATAGATTTGTTTATAAAACATAAAATTTATTGATTTCTTCTTTAATACTTTTCAGTGAAAACAGGAATAAATAAAAAAAAAACAGCTGCTGCTAAAAGATGTTCACATTTATGTGTACATGTGTACATGCATGTGTGTAGGTGTGAATGCAGATAAACATTGATGTGTGTGTGTGTGTGTGTGTGTGTGTGTGTGTGTGTGTGTGTGTGTGCATACGGCCTGAGGTCAACGTCAAGCATCTTCCTCAGTCATTTCCCACTTTACATTTTTAGACAGAATCGCTTACTGTCTTAGGGCTTAGGGCTTGCTTACTTTCTGCCTATGTTGTCTCTGACAAGAAAATGTCCCAGTCAACTTTTACATGGGTGATGGGGGAGCAAGTTCACGTTCTGCATCCGAAGCAGAATTTTACCAGCTGAATCATCTCTGTAATCACCTGGCAAGTAGCATTTTTTGAGTAATAAAGAAATCACAAATATTTGGCATTTGGATGTTGAAAAAAACCAATACAATGTTGTTTTGTTTCACCACATTAAGTAAAATATGAAAATGCATACAAATATGGTGAATTTAAGATGTATCAAAAAAAAAATCGCACCTGCAAACAAACCATTGGCATCTTCAGTGGTGATTTGTCAGATGTGAATGAAGCCTATATGAAGCTTTCCTCATTAGACCCTCAGAAGGATGAATACACACCTTCAGTACATGACTCATGCCCTGATGGAAACACAGGCACCACGCACCCAGCTAGCAACTTTCAATTACACTGATAAATGAGAATTTAAACTGTAATCCTTAAGCCCTATCCATTTTGTCTCTAATATCCTGCCTCTTCTGTTTTCTTATTGTGATTGAAAATAGAAGTCACAAGGAAACAAACAGTCATTTGGATTAGTGTGACACTCCAAACCAGGAGATAATGGGGCCTTGGTACTATGGTGGGAAGGAGACATCAGAGCGTGGAGAGTGTTCATGATATATCTCCAGGGTTGCTTGGAATGGTGATTAAAACTGTATAGCAAGTTCATCTAGCACTCATCTTCACCGATATCATAAATAAGGCAGCCAAATTGGGGAATGATTTGCTAATGACAGACAGCGTCTTGAAAGGACTGCTGGGATATTTAGTACCGCATGTCAGAGACAGGATTTGTTGTCCAGCCAGTGAGTCACCAGATTTTATTTGACACAGTTAATCTTTACTGCATATCAGGGCAGAGAAGACTGCAAAAGCACTTACTATGTTACTCATCGTTTCTCCCTCTCAACTGTTTATAAGCATAAATTTGCATGTCAGCCCCTGTATATGATTCGGCTCCTTCCCCATAGCTACACAAATCTAAACTAGGTTTGTTTTACTTCAGCTTGAATACCTATTTGTGTATGGTGACAGAATTGAAATCTAACTACACCAAAACTTGGGAAGCAAGATGAATATAATGAAGTGTCTTGGAGAGGGAAACAATATAATAATAATAATAATAATAATAATAATAATAATAATAATAATAATATAATAAAAGTGTAGTGAGTCACATAGAAGCCTTAATATCTCTGCCCATACCTAGTTACCTAACAACTCCAGAATTTAGATCCTAGAACCCTGCTCCCCATATTTTCCTTATTCTTCTCCACCTTCCGTGTCTTACTTGCTTATTGATAACCCTGGCATAGACTCATAGCATGCATAAGTTTGAAATTGTGCTTACTCCAGCCTGATTCTCCACCCACTTCACTAGTCAGAAAACAAAGACCCAAAAACTGAGAGCACAATAAACCCTCCAAACAGGAGGAGAGGAAATACCCCTGCTTACCTTTTAATCTTTAAAGGTGGGTTTCTTATGCCAACAGATGTGGAAGATCTCTCCTCTCATTAAATTTCTAGAAATTTTACTGATAGAAATGGCTGCTATTGAAACATAAAAAGCAAGTGTTTACTAGCATTTTTTATTCTTACTCCATGACAGCTCAGATGTGAGGTTATCAGGATTGGTGTCCTACTATAGGAAATAATTTGAAATAGGGAACAAAGAAATGAAGGTAAGGATATTTTAATATTCTGACTAAGAAAATAAAGGAATGAAGAAAGTGAGACTTTAAGGAAGAAGGGAATTTAGATAAACAATACCCTAGATATCCCAGAGTTTCAATGGGAGAGGGGGAGAAGGAGAAGGAAGAAGCAGGAAGAGAAAGAGAATTAAACCTCAATTCCTAAGATGTAGACCCACTCTTCTATTTGTATTAGGAAAATTAAGTCTCTAGGCCTTCATAAAAGTAAATATTTTTAGAACATTCTATTTAACATCAGAATACAGATATCCAAATTGCATGGAAAATTTACCAATCTGGACTTTATTGTTGGCATAAGACAAATGGAAACATTAAAATAATTGAAAAGCACTCTATATGATCTCATTTTAAAAAGGCATGAACTAGAAACCATTACAAAAATAAAATAGCGATACATCTAAAAAAAAAAAAAAAAAGAAAGTAAGGACAATTGACAGAGATCTGAAGGGCCCCCATGCACTGGCTTTACAAACCACTTTCAACTAAACTGCAGTCTTACACCTGTCCAATCACTAACCACTATCATTGCTATAATCCCTGGAACTCTGTTCTCAGCTTCAAAGCTTCAAAATATCTTGTACTGTCACTTCAGGAAAACTCATAAGAGCATAAAATTGTATCATATATCTCTGTCTTTTCATATTATTCTTCCCCTTTTCTCCAGGACACTGAAGTAATAGACAAGGATAAATTATGCTGTAATAGCTGGCCTGTCAACAAGAATTGCTTTAACACCAAACCTTACAGTAAAGAAAGAACTTTATATATGTGTGTATATATATATATATATATACACATATATATATACACACATTTATATATATATATATATATATATGTATATACACACATATATGAATGTAGGTATAATTTTTATATATTGTATATTATTTATACTCAAATTACATATAATTTTATATATAAAATCACCATTATCTATTAAATTCACATGTACAATAAAAACATATTTTATTTACCTGATTGGTTAAAGTACTGGAGTAAATTCACAGAATAGCTACCTCTTAATGCTAACAAATTAAGACAAATGAAGGTGCTATGGCTTCTACCACAATATACACAAGACGAATGGAAACATGAAATCAAATAGAAAAAAGGCAGTAGAATACAGGTCATGGGAATGGTCAGCCATAGACTGTATGATCTACTGACATCTTATATAAGCAATAGATAATGTCTTTTTAAAATAGTCACCTGCAAAGAAAAAAAAAAATGCTTTTGTAATTGTTCAGCAATCACAAACAAAACAATACAGTCACTTTCAACTTTCTAGTCCTAAATGGAATCTATTGACTTTCTTATCTAAGTTATTTAGTGTACTTAACCTTTCTAATGATTTAGGTTTATTCTTAAAATAGAGGTCAAAGTACATTTTGGTGTTCCAAAAGCAATGTCAAAGGCATAATTCTGAAGCATCAGGGTGCATGGCTTATCATCTCATTTTCAAAGGTGAATACTTTGTAAAGAACAATTACTTGGGTGTAAACATTTTTGATAGGGAACAATATCAGCTTATCATTATTCATATGATCACTATGTTAAGTGCTTCTTATCATTATTCATATTATCACTAAGTTAAGTGCTTCTTAGAAGCAAGGAGCACCCTTGCTTTGATAAAAACATGTTTGATATGCAGCCTGAGAGGCTGTGAAGTAAGACACCATCACTGTCGGGAAGGAGCCCTGCTCACAGCTCAGCTCATTGTTGGGCACTAAATCAAGGTTGTTATGTGTTTGACTGAACAAGATGCAAATCTCCTTTGTACTTGACAGAACATTAGGTATCTCAGCTGTTGTTTTACTTGAAGGAGTTTGAACCAAAAATTTGGTGAAACTTAAAAACCACTGACTCTCTCCTATGTTTGTAACACCTGGAACCAAAACCCAGCTTGTAATAAGCTGAATTTTGCCTACTCTGATACCTTATTGAAGAAACATATGACAAATAATGTGATTTTGAGAAAAAACATCTTTTGCCACATGCCCCTACTTTTCATATCACCCCCATCTACTCTCTGGAATGTTGATGTAAGAGGGTAAATTATTCTGTAATTACTGGCTCATAATCAAAGTATGAGCCAGTACCAAATCTTATAGTAAGAAAAAAAATTCAGCTTTTAGTTATTTTATAAAGGTTTTTTGTATTTTTATTAAACAGTTCTAGAACATTTAAAAATTAAAAAAAAAAAACTTATTGGCCCTCCTGATTCCTCCCACTGCCTCACCCACAAATCTCACACATTCTGTGATGTACTTACATAACAATATATAATAGATGTAAAGACTGTTTACTTCCAGAATATTTATATACATAAAATATATGCTGTAAATATAATTTTCCTTTGTATATTTATGTAGACAACCCTGACTGCTGTCTTCTTCCCGAATCTAAAAGATTGTGCCTTTCCAAAATAATCCACATGACTTGAAAGAGGATGGTACCCCATCAGTATGAGCTGCATAGAGAATGTTGAAGTTCTGCAGATTTTATTATAATAATATTGCTTTTCAGCCCTTCTCATAGTCCAGTTTTTGAAGATATCTCACTTCTCCAAGTGGACAAAGCTACTTTTCCTGTTATGGGTCATTCTCTGTCCAGTTAATATTTTAGGTTTCTTAATCTTGATTTTAGAATCACTCATCTACTTTGATGTCCTCTTTTATGGTGTTTGCTTTATCATTGGGAATTTTTGTTTCATATTTTTAAAATTGCTTCATTGTAATATTATTAAGTTTTTAAGAAAATATGTGAATTAAAGTATTTGTGTGAAAACTTAATAATAAAGAAAACCTCAATAATTAAAGTATAGGCACTTTTATGTTACTTAACCAAAAATATTAACTATTAATTGTTCTACGTTCTAAAATATTAAGAATTTATTTACATGTGTTTTATCCTTCTTTCTTTTCTTTTCATGAAATTTAGGAATGAAACTATATCTTCACACATGAGAGGCAAGCCAATGGTCAACAGCCTAGCTCACTAGCAATTGTTTCTATAATTAAAATTAGGTATAAAATTAGTACCTGAGGTCTGTAAGAGCTCTTTTCCTACTTCGAGGCTTTGTACTATTTTTCATTACCTTGTTTTGTTTTGTTTTGTTTTGTTTTGTTTTGTTTTGTGGCTAATGCTATATGATTAAGCTCCCTGAACGTCGACTTCTTCAAGGTTTGCCCTTCTCCACTAATATTTAACAAAATGAATAGTCAAGTCTCTTATGTAATGATCGTGAAAGACAAGTGTCAGTCTTTTCTTCAAAACGCTGCAAGGAAGAGTGTATGGGATAACTTCTCAGATGCATGACTGTCCACACAGTTCAGTCTGCCGCTCAGCCAAGCACATGCAGCAACATGATGCTTACTGTGATCCCTTTGCTCAGAATTTCCTCTCAGCTTTAATAGTCAATCATACTTACTCTCCAAGGCAGAACTAAATATTACTTCTTCTAACTGATCTCCCTTTTGTCCTTTTTTCCCCTAGAAGAATTGCATAGCTCATTGTCCAGGTTCCTTTTGTATTTGGTGAAGTTCTACTCAAGGAACTGAACAAAGCTATTGCTTCTACTTTCACTGAGCTCCTTAAAGACATGCTTTGAGTCCATCTCTTAAAATGTGTGTGGCAGGGGGGGGGGTATATTTTGTTCATTTTTGTGTATGAGTGCACATGTAGAGGTTTGCATGTTGGTCTAAAATTCAGAAAGTGATGTTATGGGTCATCTATTGCTCTCCACCTTTTCATTTGAGACAGGTTTCCCACTAGAACCAGAACTCACCAATGGACTGTGTTTGCTATCAAGCTCCACCTGTCTCTTCCCTACTTCCACAGTTCAAGGCTTACAGCCATGCTTAACCACATCTAATTTTGATATAGATTCTAGTGAGGCAAGCCCAGATCCTTAGAAATCAAGTACTTCAGCATTTGAGCCCCAGACCCTGCTTAGCCTCTTGTGGATATAACTAGCCATTAATGCACCAAGTAGACATCAAGAAAACACTGTCAAAAATCTCAAGCTTACTTACAGAAACACTACTACCAATTCTTCTCTAAGACCAAGAACAACAAATAAGGAGTGGGCAGAATATTAAACTCAAAGTCTACAATGAAAAGGATTTTACAGCCTTGTTAACGTTACTTGAGAAATGTATCATCCACATTTGACATATAAAAATATTAAACCAAATAATCTGGTCAAGTACAAAGTAGGTGACTGGTAGAAAGAGTAGCTGAATCCTGATCTGCCTCCAAACCAGAACTCTAGTTCTATGGACTTATTTTTTTTTCCTGAATGTAATAGATCAAAAAACTATAACATAAAAAGGAACAGTTTTTCATTTGCATTTTGGCAAATCTCAAAGTATAATTGACTATGGTCTTCAAATAAAAGTTAAGAATAGAGAAATGTCCAAATGTTTGCGTTTTGACTTATTTTTACGTTGTTCATTTCTGAGCCATTACATCTGCCACAGTTAGCTCAGCCTGCTACAAGATTATATAATCTCAGACTGTGATTGCATTAGCTGAAGTTCTTTATGCCTGAAGATAATACTTTCCAACTGTTCTACCTTCAGAGAAGAAAGAGCATACAACCAATCCCTTGACCTGCATTCTCAGCCACATTTTGTGAACTTGTAATTTGCATAACTTTCAAAAGTGTTCCTGCAAGGGTTTTAGGGTTTTTTTTTAAGCACAGTTTAACACAATATAAGACATTCATAATTCAACCAATCTTACAGAATGTCTTATATTGTCTTTTTATGACTATATACCTATTGACTAAAATACTTGGATTTGAGTCTACATATGTAAACTCATCTACATTCTTGCAAAGATAACTTCAATTTTTCAAGTAACCACAAGCAACTCTTTTATGTTGACTCCTTATCTCCTTTTTTTTCCAGGAAATTAATGATCATTAAACAGACTAATCTATTTTTTCATTTGTTTGTTTACATTTGGGTCATCCTGATTTACATTTGAAACTCATTGGTGCAGTTCCAAACAGGTTCTTGTGTGTGGTGGTTTGAAAAGGAACATATAGACTCATGTGTTTGCATACTTGGTACTCAGGGAGTGGCACTACTTAGGAAGAATTGGGAAGTGTGGCCTTGTCAAAGAAAGTATGTCACTGGTGGTGGGCTTCGAAGTTCTAAAAGCCCAAGCCAGGTCTAGTGGCTTTCTCTCTCTCTCTCTCTTTTTCTGCTGCCTAGGTATGCAGATGTATATTTCTTAACTACTTCTCCAACACCATGTTGGCTGTCATGCCATCACATTTCCTGCCACAATGACAATGAAGTAAATTTCTAACTGTAAGCAGCTCCATAAACCACACTCCTTCATGGATTTTGTATCGGTTCTTCTTCCAGATCTCTACCATGCTTGTGTTCCTGTCCATACATAAATTCTTTCTTACCCCAGGTGCTTTGGTCAGAGTCTTTCATGTTAGCAAGAGTAACCCCATATCATGTCATCTTCATCACTGTTGGAAGTATAGCTGAACATAAATCTCTGCTATCTACTATTTCCATACCTATTGAGGGGTTCTTACTTCCATCAGCTACAGAGTTTTACAGGGGCCTTTTATTGACTTACCGAAGAAAGTTTAACTTAATAGAGTTTATAGGGGGCCAAAGTTTAAGTCTTTAGAAAAACCTTCAACAATTGACAAAGAAGAATTAATGGTTAAGAAGGGACTTAGTAACTTATACCCTGTGCAAAGGTCCCTAAAAGCAATGCGTTCTAAAAGCCTTGAGAGATGGATCAGTAGTTAAGAGCACTGGTTGCTCTTGCCTAGGACCTGAGCTCAATTGTAAACACCCACATAACAGGACACAGTTATCTGTAACTCCAGCTCCAGGGGATCAGATGCTTTCTTGTGAACTCTGTGGGCACAAGTCACATATATGTTACACAGACTTACATTCAGGCAAAACACTGATACACACAAAATATAACTATAAAGAATACACTGAGCTCTCTTCTGCCACTCTAAACATTTTCTTATTACATCATTTTCCTTCCCTCCCCTTCTCACTTTCCTACTTATCCTACCTAGGATCCCTCCCATTTACCTTGGAGCTCCTGTTTCTGTAATAGTAAAAGGGCACATTATGAACCAATGTGCATTGGGTGATATCAAGGAGATTCTTTCCATCTGATATGCAAAGAGCAATGCCAAATCCTAATTCTCATATACAACTAGGAATAGTTTCCTCTCATTTCCAGGGTACCTCAGGTGCTCTATGACAGACTCTGCGTTCTGCGTATAGCAGTATAAGTGCAAGCAGTTTCACTCTGTCTAGGTTAAAGATGAAACAGAGCCTTTCCTACTTCTGTGAGTATCCTTGCAATTTCAGTTTCTCCTTCCTTTACACTAGGGATAGCAGTTAACCAATCAGAGGCCTCTTCCATCATCTTCCCACTAAGCCCTTAATGCTTTTCTGTTCTTATCGGCTGCACACGCACATAAACACATGCATACACACACATACGTACACACACGCACTCATAAACACACACCCATACACTCACACATACACATACAACATGCACACACAACACCCACACACACACACATACTACAGAACTATCATATTGACTCTTCTATTGCTATGACAGAATACCATGACCAAGGCAATTTATAAAAGAATGTAATTAACTTGGCTTATGTTTTCAGAGAATTTGAGTCCACGATAGCATAGCAGAGGAATGGTTGCAGGAAAGCTCACATTTTGATTCACAAGAAGGAAACAGAAAACACTAGGAATGGCAAAGGTCTTTTGAAATCTCAAGCCCACTCCCAGTGACACATCTCTTCCAATAAGACCACACCTCCTAATCCTCCCCAAGTAATTACACCTACTAGAGACTAAGTACTTAAATATGCAGGTCTATGGGCACCACTCTCTTTCAAACCACCACAAATCCTTACATTTTATTTCATCAGTGTATTAATTTCTTATTGGTAACATTATATATTAGTACAAGTTATCCTTAAAACAAATTAGAAATATTACCCTACAGTTCTGAAGTCTCAAACATGAACTGGGTTTCACAGTGCTAAGCTCACTGGCCAAGAGAATGGTCTTTCTGAAAATAAATTCTCTCTCCTTTTCTCCTTTTATTTCTTCTTCCAGGTTTCATAGACCAGAAGTTTCTCAGTTACTATCCCAATTCCTCATTCTCAAGGCCAGTACCTATAATCAGGCTTAAGATTCTTTCCTTCTGATTATTTTTCCTGTGTCTCCTCATTTAATTTCCCTTGTCCCTTGTGACTCAGATACATAAAAATCAGTATATTAATGAACTTTAGTTATATATGTAACATAATACCCTGTCATACAACCTCTTATTCTAAATTTCTTAGAATTTGGATATAGAGAGGTATAGGCTGCTGTGCCTATACAGTCAATAATAATAATAATAAAGTAGCTGGGAACATTAACTACTACATTTAGGAATAAATTATGCTTTATGCTATATATGGAATCATGCTATTACTTTATTCTTTGTATGAAGTCTTTCTAAGAATAAACAACTATACTTGTGAGGTCATATTACTGATAACTATAACCAATAAGAATTTGGGATGTGTCAACTATTTAATATACTAAGCCTTGCTTTAGTAGTTACAACCTGAACTTCAAAACCAGGTCGATCTGGATTTGGGTTTTCTCTGTTACCTAAGTTTATTTGACTCCAGAAACTTCCTAACCACCATGTCTCATTGTTATTAAACAGACAACCATACTTCTTCACAGTGAGGGTCAGTTTATCAATTGGTGTTAGTATCTGATATTAAAATTCCTGACCAAAGGGTCAGACACTATTTGGAAAAAAAGTAATTAAAAAAAGATTTATTTGTTACACATAAAAATTACCACATTGTTAAATTTGTTTAAATGTTCCCCGTTGTACACTAGAATAACAAGTAAGAAGTTGGTATGTTTAGTGGTCATCACGGAAAGATGGAGATTCCATCAGCCATGATTGGAATCACTTTAACAAGTATGTGAGAGGTGGAAATCCATTTAAGAATTCAAAGTGGTGTAGCCAAAGAAGCAAGCTAAAACTTACAATTGATATTGCTGAGGAAATGAAGCTAGTTAATTTTCCAACAGCAGCCCTAGAGCTCAGTCTTTGATGAAAACCAACAAACTATAGAGAAAGTAAAAGCGTTCAAGGTTTCCAGAGACTAGGTAAAATGAAGGATGAGTAGGAAGAGCACAAAGGATAGGTCTGTGAGAACACTGTGTGAGAGTACAACGGTGGCTGCATAGAGTTTTGTTTTTTTTTCATTTACATTTCAGATGCTATCCCCAAAGCCCCCTATATCCTCCCCCTCCCCTGCTCCCAAACCCACCCACTCCCACTTCCTGGCCCTGGCATTCTCCTGTACTGGGGCATCTGATCTTCACAATACCAAGGACCTCTCCTCCCATTGAGGGCAGACTAGGCCATCCTCTGCTACATACGCAACTAGAGACACAGATCTGGGGGGTACTGGTTAGTTCATATCATTGTTCCTCCTATCAGGTTGCAGAACCCTTTAGCTCCTTGGGTACTTTCTCTAGCTCCTTCATTAAAGGCCCTGTGTTCCATCCAATAGATGACTATGAGCATCCACTTCTGTATCTGCCAGGCATTGGCATAGGCTCACAAAAGAGAGCTATGTCAGGGTCCTGTTGGCAAAGTCTTTCTGGCATATGCAATAGTGTCTGGGTTTGGTGGTTGTATATGGGATGGATTCCCAGGTGGGACAGTCCCTGGATGGTCTTTTCTTCCATCTTAGCTCTGAACTTTGACTCTGTAACTACTTCCATGGGTGTTTTGGTCCCCATTCTAAGAAGGACCAAAGTATCCACACTTTGGTCTTCCTTCTTCTTGAGTTTCATGTGTTTTGCAAATTGTATCTTGGGTAGTCTAAGTATTTTGTTATTCTAGATGAATTTTCAAATTGCCCTTTCTAATTCATTGAAGAATTGAGTTGGACTTTTGATGGCGATTGCAAATCAATCTGTAGATTGCTTTCTGCAAGATAGCCATTTTTACTATGTTGATCCTGTGGCTGCATATCTTTACATATAGTGTGTACAGTGACACCAGGCATCCCTCAAATCCCCTATGATTCTTCAGTAATAACTACGTGTCATTGAAAGTTCACTGGTTACACCAAATCGACCATGCTTTGCAAAATGGTGGTAATTTGCCTTTATAGGACTAAGAGTGTATGAGAAAGAACCATATTTTCTGCTGTGACCCTAAGCCTTCTTTAAAAAAAAACAAACTAAAGCCTCTTGAAAAAGGAACTGTCTTGAAATTAAAATGAGCTCCTAAAAATGTTTTAAAATATCATATATGAAATGAATCGAAATTAAAAGGAACATTAATATTTGAAGAATGCAGGAAGCAGAATAAAATGTATCAGCACACACACAAAAATGAAAAAGATACAGTAACAAAATTAAGGAATTATGCCCAGCTTTCTACCAGCTGAAGTTGCAGAGAAACTGTGTATAGAACTTATTGAAGCAATACTTTTATATTTCCCTGAACTAAACAAAATAAATTTCCAGAAAATCCTGCAGGAGTGTACAGAATAGTAAGTGAAAGAAAAAAAAATCCAGGATAAAGAATGTTACACATTTCCCCAAGTTTTTTTAATTAATTTTTTTACACTTCATATTTTAATCCCTTCCCTCAGTCCACCCTCTGACTGTTCCACGTTCCATACCTCCTCTCAACCCCCTGTCTCCATGTGTTTAGGATCCTGTAAACCGCCAGCAGCTTACACTATCTGGGTTCCTGAGTGAGTGGCCGGAGCTGGAGGGGAGTGAAGGGTTGAGAGGAATAATAGAGGCCAAGACAAAATTTCTCTGATCAAGGCCCCTAGGTTTAATGCTTAGAGTCTTAGGTTATAGCAGGGCTTTCCGTCCACCTCACCATTCCATTCCTGGGGCCCCTGGCTCCATCTTGGAGACCAAGTGGAGCTGCCCTCTTCTTCCCAGAATGTCTGGGCAGCTCTGTGCACACAGGCAGCAGACACTTGGAGGTGGGCAGCAGTAGTTGCATAACAAAAGGAGCCTGCCTAGCTGGAGAAACACACTGTACTTAGCTTCCTGTGGTACGCCTTCAGGGGCATCAGGTCTGAACTCCCAGCCTGGAGCAGGTATGGGGGGAGGGGGACCACACATGTGGATGTTCCCACATCCCTGTACCACCTGACCTCTAAACTCCCTGGAGCCTCCAGTCTCTTGAGGGTTAGGTGCATCATCTCTTAATGAACATAGACCCTGTAGTATTCTACTGTATGTATGTTGGGAGCCTCATATCAGCTGGTGTATGCTACCTGTTTAGTAGTCCAGTGTTTCTCCAAGTTTTAAGAGAAGTTCCTGAAGCCTACTAGACACACACACACACACATATACACATACACACACACACACACACACACACACACACACACACACACATGCATACACATGCACACTGCTTGTTAAGGGTTTACATCTTTTGGGTTGGGTTTGGTTGGCTTGGCTTGACTTGGCTTGGCTTGACTTGGCTTGGCTTGGCTTGGCTTGGCTTGGCTTGGCTTGGCTTGGTTAAATTTGGTTTGGTTTGGTGTGGTTTGGTCTAGTTAGGTCTGGTTTGGATTTGAAACAAGGTTTCTCTATATAGTTCTGGCAGAACTGAAAACAGCTACACAGACCAAGCTGCCCTAGAATTCATAAAAATCCACCTGCCTCTACCTCCCAAGTGCTAGGATTAAAGTTACACCCCATCACACCCAGTGAATTGTTGTTCTTTAAAACATCATTAGTAATATATTTAAGAAATAAAAACAAACAAACAGAAACAGGTCTGATGGGTGAAAATAGCATGTAGAAAATAATATTCTTAGAAATAAACATAAATCTTAGAAGAATTTAGGCCTTTCAGAACTTATTTTTCCTGTGAATTGGTGAGAGAATAACAGTTGATGCCCATGACCTACGGCAGAATTATGTCATAGAGTGTATCTGCTGATTAATGAATGGTAAGATTATGTAAAAGGATGTACCTGATCTACAGCAGGATGTATGTAAAAAAAAAAAAGTGTGTCTGCTAATCTATTGTAGGGTATATGTAAAAGTGTGTGTCTGCTGTAGGGTGTTATGTAAAAAGATTGTGTTTGCTGATCTAAGGTAAGGTTATTTTAAAAAGTGTGTTAGCTGATCCATGGTAGGGTGCCTGTAAAGGGTATGTCTGCTGATCAATAGAAGGGTGTTTATATAAGGGTATCTGAGAAGTTCAGCACAGAGAACTCAACCAGATCACATATCAGGGTAGAAGAGATAGCATATCAAATCTATAGTGCCCTCTTGGTTGCTTCCCAAGGTGAGTTACACTAACTTTATTTCATACAGACCAGTTCTTTGTCAATGGTCTTTGTACCCATTTGGATAGAACCACCGAGTTTCTCCCAAAGCAGAATCAGAAGGACAAGCTTTAGATCATTTTTCTCTGAGCAATATTTTTGGGTGAGTGTAACAATTTAAGAACAGTTCAGTACAGCTCTTTACAATCAAAGATGTCATCGCTATCCCTAAACAGATTCAATGCAGGCACCTAGGAGGTGTGGAAATGGTGATAATTTAGAGTATTTTTTAAATGTGTCCATATTTTATGTGGGTGGGTTGCTGTTGTTTTTGTTAGGGTTTTTTTTTTTAATGCTATCTTGTAGGATGACTTCTGTTTCAGTTCTGTTTTAAGAAACTCTAAGCCCCAACCATTCAACATGTCATTACCATCTTGATTTTGTTGAGAGTATTATATCTTCAACTACCAAAATAGAACTAACTGAAATTAACAAATGTAAAAATCATCCTGTAAAAAAAAGATACTTGAAAATCAGATTTCACCCTGCTCCATCAATAATTGATAATAGTCTCAATGTTCCAATGTGCCTTTTTCTGCCAAATACTGTGTAAAGAAAGATTTGAAAATTATTTGAGCTGTGTCTTAGAAATGATTTATCCCCCTCTATACTCCATCTATCCATTTTCACAGTTCTATTCTCTCAAACTTTGTATAGAACTGCTACCAACCAAGAATTGAGTCATTAAAAACGTGGATCTAATAAATACTCATGGAATAAAACTAAGGAACACAATCAGAGGGAAGTGGAAATTATAATAAACTAGAAAATATATAATCCTGAAAGTATTTAGATTGAATTTTTTCTACAGCAGTTAGTAGACTTTTGAGTCTTCTGTGTCTCAGAAGCTACCAGTTCATATTCATAAAACCTGGGATATCCTCCTCCTCATTAGTTTTTACTGGCCACTCAGTGGTCACCCGCAAGTGTTCAACGAACTCTTTTCACTATTGGAAAGTACACAGAGTACCACTTGCAGACACTGCAAGTGAGAACAAGAGGGGTGTGTGTGGAATAGAAGTAGTGCAAATAGAAAACATAATCATTGATACAAGCACACAAATACATACAGACTTGCAAATGAAAGCTCAGTGGTGTACAGAGAGCAGAGAGAAAATATCGATCTGTTTGGGCTTGCCCTAGTCTTCAAGGGCATACCTCATCTAGCTGGAGTCCTGAGTTCATTTAGATCCGTTAGCTGCTGTCTCAAAGCATCTTTATCCATATAGATTCAAATTTCCCTGTAACCAATGTTTGGTTTGCCCTTGTATGGTTTGAAGATCATTTCTACTTGACAATGAAGACAAAAGAAAACAAAGCTGGAATGCTTCTGCCTCTCAGTGTCACTTATCAATACTACAGTGGGGTCCCTTATTCACACATTGTTCCATCATCGATCTATTTCTTCCAACACCAATTTTTAAGATTGATGTCTGATAATTTGTGCAGGCATTTTATAGTCTCAGATCAATTGAGTCTAAACTTTTTGAAAATACTCCTTTTGTGTGTGTGTTTGCTTGTTTGTTGCTCTTTGTTTTCTTGAGACATGGTCTCTCGATGCAATTCAGGCTATCCTGGAACTCACTAGACCAAGCTGGCATGGATCTCGTAAAGATCTGCCTGCTATTGCCTCCCATACACTGGAATTAAAGATGTGTGGCACCATGCCCAGCTTTGACAATATTATTAACAAATACTTTAGATTAGTAGTATAAAGATAGCCTTCACTCATATTTGAAACCTCCAATGGACATTAAATTGTTTTAACATGGCTGGTGTGTTGCTAAGCCTCTGTCTCTCATTTTAAAAATGAGAATAACAATTTCTATCTTGGAAGTAAGATTAGATTAGATGGTAGGAGGGAACTGTCCATGCTGATGTTTACCAAACACAGAGACCCATCAAATAATTCAAGATTGTTTACTGTACAGGCTTTCCTAGGGACATATCCTAACCCTTCTTTCCAAGCACAAGGTACCTAGTAATAGAGCAAACAGGCAGATGACATACTAATAAAACTTGGGAAAACTTTAAAAGAATTATGTAGTTGGCAATATACATATCTATTGGGAAAGAATAGCGTTTATTCTTTGAATAAGAAATTACTCATTCCTTCCTATAAAACACAGTTTACTAAAAATTGTCACCTTAATGCTTCTGCTGCAGTGGATGTAGACACTACAGTCTGCAATCTCACTGTGTCCCTATTCACACCGGGTACATGCTCTGCATGTGAATGGCTTCCCTCCCTGCAGCAAGCAGCCTGCTGGCAGGCATTTATAATGAGATAACTAAAGCATTCATTTATGCCTCGCAGAAAGGGTAAATTTAGCCACACACTATTTATGTGAGACAGAGAGGGAAAAAAATGTAGCCCTCTATGTTAGGGAAACCTTGTTTATGACAATGAGTCCTTGACTCCATATTGACTTATCAAGGGAAAGGGGCACCTACAAACACATCAACTTGTATAGGCAAAGCCTTTATTTATGAAACAGAAAAACAACCATCTCCTCTTTGTGGTTCATCTGTGTTCAAGCAATACAATTTATAACAAAAAAAAAATTTTTCTCAAAGATATCAGAATACAGCTACCATCTATTTATTTACTAAACTTCTTTGGGTCCCTGTCTTAATAATGGAGATACATCTGTTGTATTTCTTCCCCTGTCAACCAGTTCCTATAGTATCAAAAGCCCAAGTGCGGTGGACATTAGATGGCCAGATGCAGAAGATACTGCATGTCCAGATGCAGTGAACATTGGAAGCCTAGACTCCTCCAATGCCTAACACTGTGTGTGTGTGTGTGTGTGTGTGTGTGTGTGTCTTTCTCCATGTTTCTAACACTACAACTGGGTTTTCCAAGGTAGTCCATGAAATAGGAGTACTGTTCTCTCTGCACACTCAGGCATCCAGAAGTACAGGAAATATCCTATCCTCCAGGGAATTTCCTGAGCAAACACAGCAAGGTTCTTTATCTCTGCCTGGAAAAAAAATAGATCAGAATAGTATGATCTATTCTCTATGTTTCTCATAGAGGGGTTAAGGAGAAGAGTCTAGGATTTTATGCAAGGCTTGATGTTGGGTTGGCTTCTTTTCTTTCCCCAGCATGCTTCTCCCACCTGGTTCCTCATATCACATGGGAACATTACCTTAAGAAAAACAAAACTGCTCAGAATCTGCTGCTGGGGCAGAATGGGGAGGTCTTGGAGAGAGGAGGGAAATGTAAGGAGGTGGGATGAGGAATACTGAGATGGGCTGAGGAGGGGAGGCTGGAAGGCGGCCTTGGAGAAGATGAGTTCACTGACATAAACTCTCCTTGTCCACAGGTTGTATTATTTGGAGCCCTACTATTGTAACTTCAGAGTATCTCCTTAAGGATAAATTACTAGAAGTAAAGTTGCTGGGTCAGGCACGATGTACTGAATCAAGCTTGAAATATTTTCTCTAATCATCTTCATAAAAGACTGTGTCAGTGTCATCTGTGGACATGATTTGTGTCTTTGCCCCTTCACGAGAACATTTTTTTGTTTTGTTTTGTTTTGTTTTGGTCATTCTCTAGTTTATCAGGGAAAATCCATCACTTATAAAATGAATCATTTTACATTTTCACAAAATATAATCAGTATGCCTCCCCTGAATTGAGAATCATACATACCTTGTGCCATGTGAAGGATTAGGGAGGTTTTCTTTTGGATTAACTCTTCATGTATTAAGGACGTAACTATCCACAGACATAACAAACATCTGCAATGCAGCAATGGCTGCTGTTCTGCACACATTAAATAAATAGATAGATAGATGATAGATAGATAGATAGATAGATAGATAGATAGATAGATAGATAGATAAATCTCTCTTTCTCTCTCTCTCTTTCTCTCTCTCTCTTGTCACACATTCTAACACTTCCTGTGTGAAGGTACACAAAATGCACATTTCATCATTTGGAGCCCTGCTATGAATTAAGTGGCTTTTGTGTCACTGAGGTAAGAAGAATATAGGTTAGATACCCCTAATGTGTGATACTAGGGACCAGCATATTTTCAGAATTGGTTTGGGGTTTTCAAATATTTGCATTTATTTGAACAGAGTGCTTGGGAGGGAGTGCACACTTAAGTCTGGCATTCTTTTATGTCTCAAACAGACTTGGTGCATGTGACATCAAGAGTATGTGATATGATACTTTTAGTGTACCCTTATGTTAACTGTGGGTTATTGTACTGTGTCAGTGTTCAAAAAGCTTCATGTTTCGGGACCTTCTGAATTTAAGCTTTTCAGATCAAAGGTACAAAACATGTACTATCCTGGCTTAACTTGCTGTTTTAAACTTAAAACCCTTACATATGATCTTAAGTTGTTTCGGAAAAAAAAAAAAGAGTATTTCATATTTTAAGATTTGTTCCTAAGAACCTATTTCACCCTCTAATCTCAAACTTACTCAATTTGCCATTTGGAAAAGACGTTTTCTCACTCATAGGAAGATGGTCATCACTATTCTGTCAGTAATGTACTACAAGATATTGCAAAACTGCAACCATGATAATCACAACCACTGATGTTCAAGAAACACTTGGACCTGGAGCAATACCCAATTCATACACATAGTCATACACATATTTAATACATTTTCCATGCCTGCACCAGGAACCATGGTCTGGCCTACAGGTTCAGAGGTTCAATCTATTATCATCAAGGTGGAAACATGATAGCATCCAGGTAGGCATGGTACAAGAGGAGCTGAGAGTTCAATATTTTCATCTGAAGGTTGCTAGCAGAATATTGGCCTCCAGGCAGCTAGGAGGAGGATATTAAAGCCCACACTCACAGTGACACACCTACACCAACAAGGCCACACCTACTCCAACAGGGCCACACCTTCTAATAGTGCCACTCCCTGGGCTGAACATATACAAACCACTACAAACACCAAATGACTGTGTGAATGAATAAATCAATCACTCTATTGTACCTCTTCGTGTCCTAGATACTGGGATAGGTGTTCTGGATATACATTTGCAGCCCTGTTGGCACAATTACCTGGCATAGCATACATGAAACCAAGTTCCATCCCAAGCACTGAAATAAAAAAATAAAATAAAATGAAATATTTTATGTACACACACACACACACACACACACACACACACACACACACACACCACAAGCCAACTAGGATTTGTAAAGAATAAAGGTGTGTAGGAATAAGTAAAATTCAGTTTAGACACCAGTAGCAGTAACAAGTCTGAGCAGGCGTCCTTTTCATGTCCTGTTTTCTCCAGTGGTTGCTGGTGCTATGATAATCTCTTCCCACACATACATCATTCCTATGTCAAGAATAGCAAGGATCCACAGAAGTATACATGGAAACGAGTATCTTTCCAAAGCAAATTCTGTTTTCTATAATCTCTTTTAAAGTCACTGTGTAGCAAACACCCATGAAAAGTAAGAAATCATATCTAATCACTTTCACAACTTATCTCTGTGGTTTACTTAGAGTAAGAAAAGTCTGCAGTGTTATTAAATAATAATGTACCAAACGGGCAGAGCCAGAAATTCAAGGAAAGGTTATAATGAGTTTCAGTAAATGTTGAGGGAATTTGGCTCTCTTCTCAAGAGACATTTCCTCCTGCTTTAAAAGCATGATGTCTCTGTGGAATAATGCAGTAGGATCAGCCTGAATATAAATATTATTTTATAAAATTATAATAATTTCTTGACAGAATAAGGAACCTATTGTAATTTTATTAACTCCTTGCTTACTTTGGTAAACACAGTACTTAGCATGATGCTGTAAGAAATTATGTCGGCTCCCCTGGAACCCCTGGCATGCAAAAAAAAAAAAAAAAAAAAAGGATTTCCTCTTACTTACTTAGAGCACTCTTACTTACTTAGAGCACTTTCTGAGTTCAGTCTGGTCATATAATAACTAAAGTCATGGTACCCTGAGTGCCACAGGCAGCAGTGGCTCTGCTGCCTTTGAGAAATAGTTGTTGCATCCCTGAATCCAAAAAGGTCAGCAAGATAAGAGACAGTAAACACCACCTGATAAGGTTGAACTTTACATCTAAAAGCAATCCTATTGGTTCAACAGCTTCTTCAAGTACTCTGTGAGACACAGATGTTCTTGGCCCTAGAACACAGCTACCCTACCTCAATGTTCAAGAAATCTCTGTACAATGGCTGATTTTTGATATGTTAAAGATACTCATGGAAGCTAGAGAGATGGCTGAGATTTAAAATATTCAGTGCTCTTGTAGAGGACTGGAGTTCATTTCGTGGCCCTTTAATCAGGTGGCTCACAACTGCCTGTAACTCCAGCTCCTGTAGATCTGACTGGATTTTCAGATCTCTGCAGGCATTTGTCCTCACCCACACATACACACATGCTTACACACACACATATACACATGCATCCAACATGTACATGTATATGCACACACCCATCCACATTCACATACACATTATTTTTTAATGTTTGAGAAGAAAAGAGACTCATTACTCATAACTGTGAAAATAAAGGGGTAGAAGAAAATCTTAAGCCAACTGAGCATCTTAACTCTACACTGCTTCATATTTTCTAGTAGTGTATCACTCACTGTATCCTTAATCATATTGCTCAGTACATATGACAGCATTGTAGTAAACAGGGACAAAGGATATTATAATCAGAAACTTCAGATTTACATTGTAACATGGCCAAAAAAGATCTGTGCCACAATGGGCATTTAACCCAATGTCCTTTACTCATCTCTGAAATAAGAATACGTACATTACAACTGAGGGAGAGATGGGGTTATGAATTTAAATTTCCTTATGTGATCAAATGAATATTTGATCAACTTTATCTTACTACTAAGGAGTGACAGATATCTGGATACAGTGACTCATTAGTTTGTCACCATAGAGAATGTTCTATGATCCACCCTATTTTTAAGTAAGTCCAGTGAGTATTAATGTGCAGTTGTTTATAGCCCTTTACTCTTGACCTCTTTTTCCTTTTGAATCCTATTTCTCTCTAGACTAACCATCTTTAGACTTCACTCAGCCAGAATAAGACAGAGATGTCCTCTCACCACTCATATTTAATAGGATACAGCATATCTTAGAGGGGCAATTTGTCAATAGAGAGAAAGTATACATATTAAAAAGAAAGAAGTGAAAAATATCATACATGCAGTTAATATAATCCTATATATGGAAAAATTCTAACTATTCCATCAGAAAGCTATTTGAAGTTAGGGACAAGTTCAGTATGGTTGAAATATTAAGAAAAAAATCCAACATACACCAAAAAACAACCTATTTATATCCAAATTGCTGTAAAAGAAATTAAGTAAGTAACCCATCTTCAATAGATAAAAACTGAGGAGATGAACAAGGACAGCAGTAGAGATGTCAATGTGAACAAGGGCCAGCCTACTGGGCCTCAATCCACAAATGAATTACAGGCAACTGAGGAAAGTTGAGAGCAGAGCAGGACAAAGAATCTTCTGCAGGGGAGACCTCAGCCCTGAAAACACATACACACGCTAATGTTAAATGGACTGAACAGGTTGGGCTATTCATACATGCATGTTACAACTGTTAATGAAAAAGGAGGCTTTGAAAGAGAGAAAGGGGGTGAGTGTATGGGAGGGTTTGGAGGGTGTTAAGCAAAGGGGAAGTGATGTAATTATATAGTAATTTTAAAGTTAAAGAAAGAATCAAAAAATATATGCCTAAAAGAGTCAAGGTTCTGTATGAATGAAATTATGATACCTATGAAAAGAATTATAAAGGACACCAAATTCCAAATATGTCCAGTATTCACAGATTGAAAGGACTGATATTGATAAATTAGCATACTCTCAAAACAACCTATAGTTTGATTTGATTCTCATCATAACAGCACTTTCTTCACAGAAAATGCAGGAAAAGGAGCTAGAATCCATTCAGAGCCACCGGTGACCCGGGACATTGAAAGCAATCCTGAAAACAATGCAAAGCAAAGACATCAAAATATCAAGTTTCAAAATATGCTACAAAGATATAGTAACCAAAGGAGCATGGCTCCAACAGAAGAAGAGACACTAGCCCAGTGGAACTGACTAAAGATACAACAAACATAATTCATGCTCTTCTAACTAGTCAACTCTGGACAAAGACATTAACAACATAGATTGGAGGAAAAAATGACTTCTTTGATAAATGGTCCTGACAAAATGACATTATGAAAAATGAGACTGGATTCCCATCCCTACAGTGTACAGAAAAATCAACTCAAGATGATCGAAAAGCCAAACTGTTAACGATTAAATCTCTGGCATACACCTATACTCCCACTTGGTTGGGACACTGAAGCAAAAGGCCCACCTGGGCACCAAAGTTCAAATCCAAGCTGAATAACAAGAATAAGAAGGAAGTCATTTGAAAAACAGGACTAGGAGGGAAGGAAAAGGAGGACGTAGGGGACCTGGAGGGCGGAAGATAGAAACTACTAGAAAACATGAGGCAAACATCCCTCACCATGGTACAGACAATAAATTTTTATAGTGAACTCTAAAGGCACAATCATAAATGTAAAAAGAAATATATGGGATAATATCAAACTACAGAACTTCTATACCCTAAATGAAATAAAATACTCAACAGTGTAAAGAGAAAAACCTACAGAATAAAAGAAATTCATCTGACAGGAGGTTAATACCCAGAATATTTAGAGAATTTTCAGAAATCTGAATACCAAAATAACAATCCGACTTATAAAATATCATCAATAATTAAACAGAACTTTTTTATTTTTTATTGCTTAATTTTGTTTTTAATAAGGATACATTATATATAATACATCTATAATATATATAATGTGTCTTTATTATTCTCTCCTAGACACCATCTTATCTCCATGCCCCATCAATATTCATCCATCTCTACCAGACCTTTTCCTAGATTTAAAACTTTTTATTTTGATCTTTGAACCATTAAGTTTAACCAGGCTAATTATAGTGACCATTGGGCTGCAGTTTTCCATTGAAGTCTGGTTGGGTCACCAGTGTGTAGAAAATTGAAAGCACTGATTTCTTCTTTACCTGAATCTTTCAGTAGCAAAGAGTTCAACAGTGATGAATGAGGTCCCCAGAGGCCCTATTCCATCCATACCTGACAACTGTTGAAGCCCCCTAAATTAAAACTTTTTAATAGGCATGTAGATGGTCAAAAAGCATGTGAAAAACTATTATTTCACAATGACAAGAGTTAAAAACCCATCACACAACATCATGCTGATTAAATTCTACACATTGTACACATGGAAGAGACTTCCACTGTTTAGCCCATGGACGTATGTAAATATTACTTCCATAAGAACATTTTAAAAATCTTGAATTGCATCACTTAAAGTGCTCTACAAACTCCAATGCCTCTCAGCCTTCCAGAGAATTTGTTCAAACTCCAAAATAAATCCCTTTATTTAAGCTATTTTATTTGCAACACACACAGAGAGATGAAGTAAAAATAGAATATAATTAAATTACGATCAAACTTTATGAATAAAAATCACAAATCACAATGCAGCGAAATATACCTTCATACACTGAGTCAGACACATAAACTGACAGCTAGCTGGTTGATATCTTTGAATTTTTCCTGCTAGAAAATGTTATGAATGTTTGAGCTTTTAATACAAGTAGGTTATGCTGAGTTACATAGCAACATGGCCTGAATAAAAATAGTGACCTGAACAGTCTCAGGTACATGGAAAACTACCAATAATAAAAATGGTTTCTCTGTGATGTCTTTTTCAGCTGAGTTTCTTTAGAAAGCGAAGTCAAAAGACTATTGCTAACATTTTCTATGAAGCAATGCATAATTTTGCAAAAGCAAGAATGAAGAAAGGCACTAAAGAAAGCAGATCACCTGTAAGGCAGCATATTACTGAGCCAGGCCACCACGATGGAACATCTTCATAGACTGGCTGGCTGCTTCACCCCACTGGGTACATTTTAGAGGTGAATGGAACAACTGGGTTTCCAGACAGACTATAGGAAAAATGCAGAAATTCCCTTTATGCCTTTTTCTTGGCTCTTGCTCCAAATGGTTAGTGTCTCCAACCCAGTGATGTCTCCCACTCCTTCTGCAGAAGAAACCAGATTCTACTCTCTTCACCTTGACAAGCTGCCTGAGACTACAGGTAGTGAAGAGCCAGTTCCTGGATCAGGTTGTGGACCTCACAGGCTTCATGGATATGACGGGGGAGTGAAGGCCATGCTAGGCCTGTCCTTATTCTTCCTGGGTTCTCACAGATTGAAATGGATCATTTTAGGGTAATTATTAAGAAGGTGATGTGGGAGGAGACAGAAGAACAGGCATTTAGGATACTCATCAAAACTGATAACTTGTGAATGGAAAGAAGTCAGAAAGCAAGGTTAATCAGGGAATGCCTCGCCCTATGATAAGGCCTGATAAAGTCTATGATAACTTGACAGGTTCTGTGAAACAGTGGGTGCCTGTTATAATATTACTGCTGGGAAGAGCTCACCAGGCCCTATCACCACTGCCATGCTCAGTGGTGGACAAGAGAAGAACCAGGTCCTTATACAGTGATGGATGTGCAATTGCTACGATTGTTGTTCCTGCACACTATACAATCAAAGAATAAATTCTTCTTTGAAGAGAAACTCAAATGGGGCATTTCTACAGTTCCCATTCCCTTAGAGATCTCACATCCCTAATACCTAGGATTTAGCAACCCACTTAAGATATGAAGCCAAAATAGGATGGGATCAGGACACCAAAGAAATACCTACTCTCTCATATTTATTGCAGTACTATTCTCAGTAGCCAAGCTATCACATCAACCAAAAGGTCCATCAACAAAATGAATGGTTGAAAAAAATATAGAGAACACAACACACACACACACACACACACACACACACACATGCATGCACACATACACGTGCGTGTATATAACACAGAATGCAATACTTTTTTAGACATAATAAAATAAGTAATTCCTGTCACTGATATGATGTGGATGAGCCTGCAGGGCATTATATTTAGAGAAATAAGGCTACCCACACAAAAATAAAGAACACAAAAACATACTCATATGGGCAATCAAAATGAAATTTGACCTAAAAAAGAGCAGTAAAATACAGTACTAGAAAATGGGGCAGATGTCAGTCAAAGAATATACGATTGCAGTTATGTGGAAGAAATAAGTTTAGAAATTCTATTGCACAGAAAGGTGACTATCATTAACAAAAATGTTATGAAAACACAGTGAGTGGATGTTAAGGGTTAGCATTGTAAAAAAAAAAAAAAAAGCATAATTGTGTGAGGCAGTGTATTTATAACTAGCTGATTTAACCAACACATACATGCAATTTTACCTGCCAATATAAAGAAAGTAATTTGGACTGGAAGCCACTATCTTATAAAAACAAACAAACAAAAACAGTGGTTTGAACAATTAAAAGTTTAATGAGGTTGATCCTTAATCACAAAATTCAATTCCTGCTTTTGGTCCTGGGTTTATATTTTTTGATTCTGTCATTGTTAACTGCTCTCTTATACTTATTTTCCCTAATAACTTGCCGTTATACCTCCTCATAGGAGTAGATACGACAACAAAAAGTAGACAACGGTATTTAAAGACATATCTAAGATGCCAATGATATTTATTATATATATGAAATGATATATAAATAATACCCAGCAATGTTTATACTCTCTCTGTAACCAAGGAACCAAATCAGTTCTATTCCATTCCCTTTCTATTTATTCAGCGACTGATAGCAGATGGCAAGAAATTTTTCTCAAGTGAGTGGATCTATCTATTATAAATATGGCTGATGGATTAAGGAAAACATTTTCATGTAGCTTTCCTCTGTGGTTTCTAAGAAGGAAGAGTGGAGTGTTTAAATAGGATATTTGAAAGATAGAACAACAAAAAGAAGCAACCTCATGCTATGGAATGAAGAGACTATAACATTTTATTTTTGAATAGCAAGAACAATTTTCTTGGCCTAGAATAAGCTTATGAAATTATATTTAAAAGAAAAACCAGAAAGAGTCAGGTCACAGTAAACAATTTGTGCCACCCCGTAGGGGAATCAATTTATTGGTTTTCCTCCACATTCTCTATATCTCTTTCTATGTCTGTACCACAGCTTCCCAGAGACTTTTTATTAGAGTTCTCGGTAGCTCTGGGCACAAATGGGTATCTAATGATTTCCCCGTGGAAGGATCAAGCATCCTTGGAGAGAAAGCCGAGTTGGAACTTCCCGGCAACCAACACATTCTTTCCTAACATAGCAGCTGGTCTGCAGGAGGGAAGAAAATATAGGAAGTCTCCATTGGAGTAGACTGTGTTGTAAAATCTCCAGTGGCGAAAATCCTAATTCATTCTCCATGAAATCCATAATTTCCATTAGTAATCATTTACATTCATTAGAGGGATCCTGTGTGAATTAAACTTGCTTAACCCCTATAACCCCGAAATAGTAGTGACGGCAGTATGAGGCTAGTAAATCTAATTCTCCTATTTACCTATCATTCATAACTACTTTTTTCCAGGGAGAATGTGCTGCAAACAATGTGGATAGTGGGGCAAACTGGAAAAAGACAAAGCAGTTTGGCTGTAGCAAAGATGGTGGATGTTCTCCGGATTTCTGTGTCAACGGGAAACGAAGAGTAGAAGGGGAGGTCTCTCATATTGCTACTCTTCCTGACAGAGATGGTTGCTAGCTCAGACATGTGCAATCCCTTCTATATTGTGCTTAGAAGAAATCTCTTGTGTTTAACACTCCATTGCCGCCATCTTGTACTTCTTCAGAGTCCCCAGGCATGATGTAGGAAGGCTTGCTAATGCTATTGAAAAATCACCGAGTTCCTGCCCGTTATATCATAAAACCTTGTGAGGTAAGACAGATTTTTGCTGCCTCTGTTTTACAAAAATGCAAACTGAAGTTCAAAGGAGTTAAACTTTTTTTTTTCCCAGAAAGCTAATCTGTGGGGAAGCTGAGACCTTCAGCCAGGGCTTCAGGCTTCCCGGCAAGGGCTCTTTCCAGTTGCTGCTACTGCTTCATGTATTCTGAACGGTATGAAACGAGGGGTCACAGAGGTCAGTGGAGCCTCCTTTCTAGGGGAACCCACCTTACTAATGATATTTCACCTCAAAGTTCTAGTATGAAAAGATATTGCTGCCAGTTCCTTTTTTCTGCTTCTTAAAAGACTTTACAGTTTGACAATTTAGTCATTATCTAAATCTCACTGATCCTTATGTGTAAGTGTCCTTTCTTAATTGGCAGGGTCATATCTTGGTTCGCTGTGACGGTTTGACCTCTGTCAGTACACAGATAGGATCTTACTTGCTGCATGTCTCCCTCTCTGGACCTTTTTCTTAGCTTTCGGCTGTAAGAAGAAGGGTTGCTAATTAGGAATCCCATGAGGCATAGCTGAAAGCCTTTCATTGGTGGGTGATAAAGTGCATCTATCCACTAGAATATGTCCTGGAGCACTGGGTGAAGAGGGGAAAGAGTCTCGAAGATAAGATGTCCTGTTATGAAGATTACAGAAGCCACAAAGAGACAAACGTGGCAGGAATAACCAGGATTCCTCCTTTTGCCCCAAGGATAGATCTGAAGATAGGAGGTTCCTAAAGGTATTCATTTCTAAGTATAAAGGCAGGTTTAAAAATCTCAGCGGATAAGGTAGCTTTTCTCTTTAAGGTGCATTATACAGAAAGTATCATATTGAACTCACCAAGGACTCTGGTTTCAGAAAAAGGTCATAGCCTTCCCATCAGGAAATATAACTGAACTTTGGGGCTGAAAAGTAAGGGAGATATTTACCAAAAAGGTAGTATATCAAAGACTTAGAACAATCCTTATAAAATATTATATCCCAAAGACACCCTTCAGTTTCAGAAATTGCTGAGCAAATATAATATGCTGTCTTAATAATATATTCTACAGCCTAACCATTTACATCACAGTAAGATGAAAGAGCACTCCTCAAATATGTCATCTTATTCCTCAGCTTTTAGAGCTTCAACAATTTATTTAACCTCAATGAAATTATTTGACTTTATGGGAAACTAGTAATAACCGCATGCATTTGTTGAGAATATTTTTATGGCATAGTATCCAATGGAGTCTGTACTAGAAAGGATTGCTGTTGTGATTATTAATTATCCTCCAAATAAAGTCACCTCGTGATCCATAGCTTGAATTAAAATTCTTATGAAGTCCAAGTCAACCTTTTGCCCAGCAGCACAGAATCTATATTGCTAATGGCAGAGGATACAGGTAGCTTCCTCGCTCCCAGAGCATAGAATCTGAAATTTTAAGTGAAGAACTTTTACTTATATTCGTGCAACCTTCAACACTTGCAGGAAGACAAACAAACAAAAAATATATATTTAAAATTATCCTTGTACCACCTCCTCTTCAACTCCTTGCTTCCAACTCCAGCTTCAAGGCCCGATTCCAAACCAGCCCTGTCCTCAGAGGACCCAGAATCTGAGACACCACTGTACATTGTGTGAGGGGAGGCACTAAGATTACACGCTGCTTTCAATACCGAGTCATTTCGTGTAAGCTGCAATTAAACATTTACAATTCATTTAAGAGCAGTAAAAGAGACATGGTTTTAAGACATAATTGCAATGTGGGCTTTGCAGGGTTTTTCTTTATATCCAAACATTTGCAATCACGAGATTGATATATAGGGAAAAGCTGCCTTTCGAAGAAGAAAATGCTCCGTTATTTTACTGAGGGCCACTCTGAGGCTTTTGCTATGGGAAGTTATAAGCAACCTTTTAAGTACTTTGATATAATATACGGTTTTGTGTTCGTATATTGAATCATCATTTTATTTCTATATGTAAATAATAATAACTAGCATTTTGTTTTTCAGGCTGTAATAACATCAGTGTGGAACTAGATTGTATCAATTTGGGTCAGTTAGCTGCAGTTCCCAATCATTATAGTAATCCAACAATGGCTCTTTATGGTATCATTGTGTTTGATAATGTCAGAGATTTTGCTAAATCTGCCTTGCTAAAATACACTATCTTCATTACTTACTTTCATATGCAATTCTTACCTGATTATGAAAGAGTCTTCAAACAAGACAGGAAGCAGCACTCCTCCACGGCCTCTGCATCAGTCTCTGCCTCCAGATTTCTGCCTGGAGCTCCTGCCTTGACTTCCCTGGATGATAGACTATGGACTATAGAATGAAACAAACCCCTTTCTTCCTAGTTTAAGAAAAGAAAAAAGAAAAAAGAAAAAAGAAAATAGAAAAAAGAAAAAAGAAAAAAGAAAAAAAAGAAAGAGTCTCCAAATATTCTCAACATGATAAAAAAAAAAAGAGTTCAGCATGGTAAGACATAATGGAAAAGAAAACAGTATTAAGAGACAGGAGGCATGAGTTATACTTTGCATTCATAAATTTATCAGGCTTTATTCTAAACTTGTTACTACCTATCTAAACCATTCTCACTAAAACACAGTTAAACTACGCAATCTCTAGCAGTTACAGCTCCCAGGTCCTTGTTATCTTCCATAGCTATCATGTTGCTATACAGGACAAGAGAGTCCCTCCATTGCCACAACCTTTCACTTGCCCTCTCATGGGTCAAAATATTTCACCAGAAAAGGTGAAGGAAATCGTTAGAGATGAATGGGCTGTATCTGTTTCGCCACTGCAGGATTTGCGGGTTAATTCATATACACTAATAATTCACACACATGCTTGGCCTTTACCAGGTGATCAACTGTCTTGGTTAATGAATGGAAACTAAGATACAAAATAACCACCCACGTTCTCTATTTGAATAAAACTCAAAAGTAAAGCTCGTGTCTCTGCAGCCCATTTTCATTTCTGATCTGTAAATAAGTCAGTATTGACATTAGCATAACTGTGGGTGAGACTGTTAGAAATGCCATACAAGTGAAACATAAAGCTATATTATGAGTTTCCTTGATTTCCCAGTATTATTTACCCCAAATAGCATGTAGAAACTTGAAGAAGGGAGTGTGGTATGGATGGTGTGCTGATTTGAATAGATATGGCCCCCATAAGCTCATATATTTGGATGCTTGGTCACTAGGGAGTGGCACTCATTAAGATGGATTAGGAGGTGTGGCCTTGTTGCAGTGAGTGTGGACTTATTGGAAGAAGTGTCTCTGGGGAGTGAGCTGTGGAGTTGTTAAAGCTCAAGCCAGACCCAGTCTCCCCCCCCTCTCTCTCCCTCTCTCTCTGTCTCTCTCTCTCTCTCTCTCTCTCTCTCCCTCTCTCTGTCTCTCTCTTTCTATGCATTTGCATGCAAATGTAGAACTCCCAGCTCCTTCTCCAGCACCATGTCTGCTTTCATGCCATCATGCTTCCCACCATGCTAACAATGGACTTAATGCTCTGAAATTGTAAGCAAGACTACTTGAATGCTTCCCTTTATAAGAGTGCCAGGGTCACTAGAACTCTGACTAAGAAAGGAATGCTTGGGTTGAATCAAATTGCCAGTAGCTGTTTGTAGCCTCCATGAGTCCTAGATAACACCAGTATCCAAGTCAGTGTTTTTTAAATTGATGACATAGTTCATCAATAATTGTCTTTCAAACAAAAAATAATAATCTTTAAGTAGCCAACTTTGCAGTGGTGATATACACCCATAATCCCAGCTCTTGGGAAGTTGAGGCTGGAGTACTGCGAGTCTAAGGGAAGCCAGGGCTACATGAGTCCTTGTTGAAGTTGTGGGAGGAGGAGGAGGTCCAGACAAACAGGAGGTGGCAGTGGATATTCCACAAAGACTTTCCGTATATTTATCAATATTTTGAAACCAACCTTTAATTTAGTTATGGTAACATTTACTGGTCATATATTAAGTGTGCCTGTTTTCTCTCTTCACATCTTACCCATTTCTTTTGGTGGTATATGTCTCAGGAATCACACAATGAGTGGAATAAAGTGGCTTTGGTCTAGCAGACACAAGAGGTCTTCTGACACTCACATTGTGACCAGGACACTGTGTGAGCCTCATCCCTGCAAAGCAGCAAGTTATCCCTATATTCCCATTCATAGGCTGGTTTGTCCTTGTGTTTTTAATTCAGTTTCCTAAAAAATCTTATAATTTGAATGTACTAATTTTAGCTGATATGTAGCACTTGAAGCTAAGAAATATCTCTGTGTACATCAGCCTCAGCTCAAAGTAAAGAGAACACAAACTGTTCTGTGAAAGCTAGCTCTAGGAGACTTGAGCTATTTAATGAGGTTTGCATTCAGAGTATAGCAGTCTACAGCTTTTGCCAACACTCACAGTTAACATATTAGTTTGAGCAATCGTTTGCATTAGTATTTGTTTGATTTCTACATAATTCAGGAAGCTTTTCAAGTAATTATTCATCACCAAAGTAGCTCTTTCATAAATTTATTTTTCATATTTTTGCCTCTCTCATAAGACATTTTTGATTAAGAATGCATATGTCTTTCCACAATAGAGTTGGCACATATATGATCTCACAGAGACTGTGGCAGTACACATAAGGCTGTCGTGGCTCTGCACTAGATAGGGTTTTAGAGCTGAAAGCAGAAGTAGACACAAGACCCCATAAGACCCCCTTCCCTAAACCTGGAGCAATCTGCAGCTTAGACCCTTCCCTAACCCTGGAGCAATCTCCAGCTTAGACCATTCCCTAACCCTGGAGCAATCTCCAGCTTATAGCCACATGAAAAATAACATTGTTTTCTTCATGCAAGTCTTAATGGGGAAACAAACCACTCTTTGCTTTCTTTGGGTTTGGGGATTTTCATTTTTGGTTTTTGGTTTTGGAATTTTGATTTTAGGTTTGGGGGTTTGGGGTTTTAGGTTTTGAAACAAGATTTCTCTGTGTAGACAGGTCTGTTCTGTACTCACTCTGCAGACCAAGCTAGTCTCAAACTCAGAGATTGGCCGGCTTCTGACTCCCAGGAGTAAAGGCATGTTCCCCCACCTCCCAGTGAAACAAACTCTTTTTGTTTTTATTAGATAATTTCTTCATTTACATTACAAGTGCTATCCCAAAAGTCCCCAATACCCCCCTCCCCGTCCTGCTCCCCTACCTACCCACTCCCTCTACTTGGCCCTGGCATTCCCCTGTACTGGGGCTTACACACATTGCTAGACCTAGGGCCTTTCTTCCCCAGTAATGGCCAACAAGGCCTACTTCTAATACATATGCTGCTAGAGACGTGAGCTCTGGGGGTTCTGATTAGTTCATATTGTTGTTCCATCTATAGAAACAAACTCTTAAGGACAAATAGTGTGCCGACAATAGATAGCCAACACAAAATGAACTCAGTGGCATCTGTGGAGATTCTTTGTCTCATAGCAATGAGTCAAGACATTTTTAGATAGACCCTTTGCATATACACTATGGCTTCTGGTTTTGTGTTTCTGTGGGACTCCTGTGTATGTGAATGTGTATGTCTCTGAGCCTCTGTACATGTGTTTGTTTTGTTCTCTTTCAATTAGTTTGCTTTCACTTTATCTTATTATACTGTACTTCATTTAAGTGTTACTCTTTAGATGCCTGTTTGCTTTCTAACAAGGAACAGAAAGGGTGTCGATAGGATGAGAGGGGAGGTGGGAAAGACAGGAAAGGAGTCGTGGAAAGGGAAAACCATAACTAAACTATATCATATTTTTAAAATCTACTTTCAGTCAAAGAAATAAAAGAATTCACATGTCTTTTCTAAGGATTTTTATTAGTGGGCACACAATGCAATTTGTTCTTCAATCTATAGTTCATATATTCTTATGCTGTGTTTAATTAAGTTTTTCATTAAATAAAATATTTTTTATTGTAAAATAGAACTCTTGATTTATCCCTTTAAATGGAATTGGGCTGGCAAGATGGCTCAGCAGTTAATAACACATACTGCTCTTGCAGAGAAGCTGTTTCACACCCAGAACCCATGGCAGGGGGCTCAGAGCCATGAGCATGCATCTCTAATTTCAAAGGAATCTGAGACCTCTGACCTCCACAGGAACATGTACTCATGTGTACACACAAACCCACACACATCACACATACACGCACACACATACCACATACACACATGCCCAGACACACACACACCACATAAAACACACTAAAATAAAATATAATAATTAAAAATAATCTGGAGTCAATATTTTATCTATTGCATAAGATATCAATTTAATTTTGTATTTTCTTTACTTTTGGAAAATCAGATTTCCAAGAATATTTAATCAAATAATTACCGATAAATTTTTCTAGTTTTACTCAGTCATGTATCAAGTTTTTATTTAATGGTGTTTTGTTTGTGGTCTCTTTTCCATTTCTTTTGGTTTCATTATTTATTACTAAGTAATGCTCACTGAAATAGTCATGAAAAGCTTCATAGACCTTCCATCTGTCAACACTAAATACCCTATATCATTTTTAAATTTTCAAAATAGCCTTAGCTATAATGTATCTTTAATTCCTAGGATGAGCTTACCAACTTATCAAATTCCTTTCAATAAAGTCCTTTTCTATTACATTTATTTATCTATATATCTATTTAGTGTGTTGTGTTTGTGTGTGTGTGTGTGTGTGTATGTGTGTGTGTGTGTGTGTGTGTGTGTGTGTGTGTGTGCACTTGTGAACATGCTCACAGAATGCTTATAGAGAACAGAGGACAAGCCGCAAAAGGGAGTTCTCTCCTTCTACTGTGTGGGTTCAGGAGTCTCATGTCATCAGGTTTAGCAGCAAGGGCCTTAACCCTCTGAGTCATCTCACAGACATTCAGTTTCCATTTCCTAAGGGTCACTATGGATGATGGGAGGTGTCAAGTTTCCCTGATTCTTTGCCATCTTTATGATGTACAATGGTACCTGTTCATTTGAAGAAACAAGCTTTTATTCTTGTCATTCCAGACTGGATTCTACAGCATCCCTTCATAAGTGTGTACATTTACAAACTCTTAGCTCACAGGGTCCATGGGTAAGCCTTCTTCCTGAGTCCTCCTACAATCTAGTATGTGTCATCAGGTGGATGGGACAAACTTTGATATTACTGATATAGGTTTATCAATTGAACTTGGAATGGTGAACTAAAAACCAAGCTATCAATGGTATGGACTTACAGCTTGTATTTCTAGGGACCACAATCAATCCCGCCCTCACGAGAGCTAATTTGCTATAAGCCCTGGACCTAAATCTGAAGGATCATTTGTATTGGAACAGCTTTGCTTCTAACTCCACACAGATGAACTTGTGGCCCAGTTCTATCAAGAGTCAGACTGGAGCCTGGGGCTACAGAGATCTGATGAAGGCTTTAACTTTGGAAGTTTTGAGGCAAAAGAGACACTTCTTAACTTAGATTTATGGAGGCC
The DNA here is from genome assembly GCA_902729485.2 of Mus minutoides. Lineage (NCBI taxonomy): Eukaryota > Metazoa > Chordata > Mammalia > Rodentia > Muridae > Mus > Mus minutoides. Next base: position 28,932 of record LR751090.1, on the reverse strand, counting down.
AGCCTGACACAGGAAAGGAGCTAGTGTATGGTCATGTGCAACCTACAGCATGGATCTGTGGGGTGGCTTGGATCACAGTTTCTGATGCAGGCCCAATGCCAGGATCCGTGTCATCCTCACATGGTTGTTATCTCTATATACTGCAAGGCAAGGCTTGGAAAGGCACAGCCAGATGATGTGAAACTACTTTTTTTGCTCCACTGTGCCATTTTTTCCCTCTGTATTACACTCAGATGGTATACAGCCTCATCTAGATTTCTTATTTCTTGTGAATATGTTTTCAAATGTAGGGTTATTCTAATCAATAGCTTTCTAAGAGAGCAAGCATTGAAAGTCATATTCTGCTTGCTTCGTTTTCAGATGAAACCATTTCTCATCTAGAAAATACCAAGCTGAGGTCTGAGACATGGTAAAGTGCTTACCTTAAAGTGCAACCCTCCACAATGGTGAATTTCTGATTTTACCCCCAGAATGTTTGGGTCACTGAATTTTATCCTCGGTGTGTATGAGTATTGGAGTTCAATCTCTGGCATGTATAAGTTTCTGGGTTTAATTTCCAGCAATAAAAAAATCTCTAAAATATTTTAGCTTGATATCATTATTATCTCTGTCTTATCCTCATTTGACACTTTGACTCAGCTATAATAACTTTAGAACTAATGATGTATTTCTTGTTTGAAATCAGTCAATATTGAAGCCATGTTATTAGACTTTTATTATGTCCACAGTTATTGGCACCGTTTGAATTACTCTGTGTGTTGCATAAGTGTATTTGGAAAGAAAACTAAAATGATTGGTAAATGAAAGAAGTGAATAAATGAAACAGGACTTCTTAAATTGAAACATCTTCGTTGTGTAAAATATTTTTATTTTTGCTTGCACTTTGTTTTCCCAAACCTTTAAATGACTGCTTTTTTTCAAAATATTTCTCAGTATTTATCAGCAAATGAAGTCTGATAAGCTATAATTGTGTGTGTGTGTGTGTGTGTGTGTGTGTGTGTGTGTGTGTGTGTGTGTGTACAGAACTTTACTAGCATAAATACATCCAAGGGTGCAATACTGCTGCTGAATCTGGTATCATATAAATAGAAAGTAAGTCAGAAACAATAGAAATGAATGCCAAGTTTGCTTTAGCCAGTCATATTTCTTTTGGTTCTGTCACATGCAAAGACTTGAGGAAAACTTTTCTTTGCTCAGTTAAATCAATACTAACCAGGAAGAACTGGTGAGCACTTCTACAGAAAGAAAAAAAATGTCGTTTTGAAAGGACAAGTGGCTGGGGGCTGGTGAGATGGCTCAGCGGGTAAGAGCACCCGACTGCTCTTCCAAAGGTGATAGGTTCAAATCCCAGCAACCACATGGTGGCTCACAACCATCCATAACGAGATCTGGCTCCCTCTTCTGGAGTGTCTGAGGACAGCTACAGTGTACTTACATATAATAAATAAAATAAATCTTTTTTAAAAAAGTACTTTAAGAAAGGACAAGTGGCTGACAGATATTCTACGAGGGTAGCAAGTGGAAGAATGACAGAGGCCCACAGATCCACAACTCCCCAGTCGTTAGAAGTTGTATGAGTGTCTCCTGTAAGCTACTCCAGAGGAAGTAGCTCCTGGCAAACAACACATCCTCTGCTCAAGGCTTTCCCTCCTGTGTTCTCCCTGTCCAGTGACAGTCTTCAGTGTCCCCATGTTAAAGACACTAGTGCCTAGAGAGGAATGGGTCGGGCCAGCAATCACAGCTCAGGTTATAAAGCTTTTCTCTTAATGGGCATCCTCTCTACTAGAGAGCAAGAGCCTCTGTATAAACATTTTCACTTAGAGTTAGGACATTCTGTTTCTTTCTTGATCAAGTTCAGGGTATAACTTTTGCCTGAGCCATAAAGGCATGTCTTTAATCCCAATTACTTGGAAAAATAATAACTTCAAGATAGGTTGGGAATCTTAGAGAGGCTCTGTCTCAAAATACAAAATGTAAAAATGAAGGATGGGACTATATCTCAGTGATAGAGCACTTGTATAATATGCTCAAGGCCCTGGGATCAGCCTCAACAGAAAAAAAAAAAAAAAAGGAAATGAAATAAAGGCCTAAAACTCTCCCTGACCTGCTTTAAGGTCCTTTCTTCCCCTAAGAATTCAATATTTGTTTCACAAATGACTTACTGATCCCTGCACAAACATAGAGACACAGAGAATGTGATATTGAGCTACTCAGATGTAATTCATTTCTTTAAAAGCCTGTCTTATCATAAAAAGCTTGAAAGGTAGCTGATTAGTAAGTAACCATGTGAACTTATGAACAATGCCATTAAATGATACTTATACCTCTTTCAACTATATCATACCTCCTTAAAGGCTTTGAACTCTACAATTATTATTGAAATCTTCCATCACCACATAACAGAGAAGATTGCTTTAAAGTGGAAATTAGAGACCCGAGGTCATTCTCACAGAGAGTAAAAGGACCTGGAAGGTCCTATTTATTGGGTTCATGCTGTCCCTCCACCTTGAAGACAACTGGTCTTCCTTTCACTCCCACACTCTGAGCCAGTTTAGACATTTGTGCTTCAAGACTTGTCCTGTCGCTCAGTCTTACCCTAACATCTGCTTGGATCTCAGACTCTCCTTGATTGCAATCTTGGTATCTCTGCCTTCATCCTACCTGAAGACTCTGCTGAGTCAAATGACCTACAGGTTCCTGGAGGCCACATCGTGATGCAGGGAACAATGATATTGTGACTTTGGCTGTCACTTTATCCCTAATGTGATAGCTCAGAATTCATTGAGTTCTGTGCTTTGAGGATGTATAGATACAGATACATAGATAGATAGACATAGATAGAGAGATAGAGAGATAAAAATAGAGATAGATGAGACAGGGCATGCTATTCTCTTTTTAGAGTGCTGGCTCTGGGATGCTTCAGTGGATAAGAGCAAGTATTGTTCTTCCAAAAGATCTGATCTCAATTCCTGACACCTTTGTTAGGTGGCTCCCAGCCACCTGTAACTTTAGCTTTATGCTTTCTGACCCCTCTGGCCCCCACAGGCCTCCTTTCTCATGTATACACACAGATATAACACATACTTAAAATTAAATTTAAAAAAGTAAATCTGACTCTGACAATGAAGGACAGTAAGAAAGAAAAGCAAGTCACAGCCTTTTTAGTGGCAATGATATTCCTTGCACAGTACAATCCCTCATGATTTTGAAGAATCTTTTCATAACATTATTTCTCCCTGAGTAAATTTAGAATTTGCTTGGTAATAATTTGGGAGGCTGCTGTAGGATCCTCCAAATACCAATGAACAACCTTTAATAAGACATAAAAATTCTTAATATGTGTTGGTAGTAGTCTCCCATAAGAACAGGTATTTAACCAGAAGAGCAGAACCACCAACTAATCTTTAGATTAGAAGCTGGCACTGGGATTGTTCCTGCAACTTCACAGAGAAATCAAAGCCACTGCTCTGTCTTTAGATGTAGGATTGCCCTTTTCCCAGAGAAACAGCTAATTATTAAAGCTTTCCTGCTGAAGGGTAACACCGATGCCTGTGCTCTGGTTGTCAAGGGCCAACAGAGTGGAACAGAGCCTCCTAATACTGATGGGGCCATTCTCTGTCTCAGAGAGGAAAACTTGGTTATTAGCATAGCATACCCAGCTCTGCCTAATGAAACTATCTCCTTCCCCCAAACCGCCATTTGAGAGGAACTGATATTTCCTCGGCACAATGGTGTGGGTTAGAAAGCGATCAAGACTCTAGAAACTAAAATGTGAAGCTGGTTCCCACTGTTTACACTGTTACTGGTATAAACTGAGATTAAATCTGCCCCTGGGTTCAGCTTCCTCATCTTTAAAATCAATCTATTAGTGCTGCTCAAGTCGATACAGTGGCATTTTTCAAGTTCAAAGTTGTAGGGGCTGGAGATATGACTCACAGGTTAAACACTCTTGCTGCTCTCCAGAGTTCTGTTTCCAACACCCACATAGGTATAATTTCAGTTTCAGGGGTACTGACATCCTCTTCTGACCTCTGCTGGTTCCCCCACACAGATGGGAAACATGCAGACACATGTATCTAAATTAGAAAGTTAAACAAATACTTTAAAACATATAAAGCTTTATCCACATAGAGATAGCTATTATTTTTAGGTTGATATTCTAAGATTTGCAAAAATATAGAGCAAGGTAAGGAGGAGCTGTTGGGAAATAGTACAACTGGGTTATTCATCAAGCTGCCATGGAAGGGGGCACAGGATAGTTTCAATAACTTCCTGTATAGCAGTTATTTCTGGGTAGCAGAAGTGATTCATATGTTTAAAAGAATTTTTTAAGACCCCAAAGAAAGAATGTCTCTCATCCCTAAGAAGTTCAGAGTTTGTTATAATAGAATTGAAATATAAATGGAATTCACATTCTTCTATTATCTCTTACCAGACAAACTGCATGTGCATAACTAAGTGCCAGCAATTAGATAGATAGATAGATAGATAGATAGATAGATAGATAGATAGATAGATAGATAGATAGACATTGCTGGACATAGAAGGAAATGTGATTTTTAACATTTTGGTTTCCTTGTTTCCTTCATTTAAACCGAAAACACAACACAGAATGGTTTCCAACTCAATGCTATACTTCATTGAAGACACAGAGAAAACACACAGATTTCTATGAAAAAAAACATTAATTATCACGATGGAGAAGCTAGAGATAGAACCCCAGGAGCTGAAGGGGTCTGCAACCCTAGAAGAGGATCAACAATATGAACTAACCAGAACCCCCAGAACTCGTGTCTCTAGCTCCATATGTAGCAGAAGATGGCCTAGTCGGTCATCATTGGGAAGAGAGGCCCCTTGGTACTGCAATCTTTATATGCCCCAATACAGGGGAAAGCCAGGGCCAAGAAGTGGGAGTGGGTGGACAAGGGAGCAGGGAGGGGGGAGGGGACTTTCGGAATAGCATTTGAAATGTAAATTAAGAAAATATCTAATAAAAAATTGGAAAAAAAAAAAAACAAAAAAGAAAACTCAAGTTCTGAGTTTCAGTAATCACAGACAACATAAGACAACCATAGTGGCTCACTATTTACCCAAAATATTGGGGTAAATCAGTAGGGATTACACTAACTGAAAAGGGCTCTCTGCCAGTAAATGAACTGTGGTGGTCTGGTCATCTCCAATGAGCTTTCAGAATACACAGAAGAGTGCCAATCTCTGCAATGAGAGATGAGTCAGGGGCACTGTGAAGTTTCTGAGGTTTCTGGCTTTGGCTAGTCATCTGGGTCTCTGTTAATAAGAATACCCTCCCTTGGTGCCAGCATCACATGAGGGTGTGACAATGTGAAGGTCAGCTGATCTAGACTGCTCCTTCTCTTCTTCAGTCCCTAAAGCTTCACACTTGTAAGATGGGACATTTTTGGTATTGGAGATTCTCTGGCAATCGTCTCTTTGTTCCCCTCATATGAGAATACCCATGAACAAAAGTGGAAGAAGGAGACAGAGAGGAGGGGTTTTCTGCCAACCAGCTAAGATGGCAGGGGCAGGAGGGGTTGTTGATCACTCTAACACAGTCTTAAAGAGTCAAGATGCAGGAACACCATGATGAGGCTAATGCAATTCCTGGAAACACAGAGATGGTGAGAGACTCTGGGTAATGAGCAGGATCATTTCAGTGGGTGAATGAGGATCAGAGTGGTCAAGAGCTGTTCTACAGCCACCGGTGTGACTTTGGATGCCTGACTTACATATGTGAAGATTCTGTCTTACAACAGAGAAGCTAAAAGTCCCATGGAGGAAAACGTAACAAAACCAGACTTCAGGGTGTGATGCCTTCATCTCCATTTCTGTTTTGCAGATATTTTCAACAGAAGCAGTTTAAATGCACATGTATTTTGTGTGTGTCTTTAGTATGGTACTATTTGATGTTTGTCAACTAGAAAACAGTTGTTGTTTTACAATACTGAAATATAGCCACCATCTAGTGGCCAAATCCAGTTACAACAGGCTGGCACAGTCATGGATAAGAACAATTCTTCATGATATTTTCCTGGTTTCTTGAAGATGTTCAGTGAAATCGGAAACCATGATACTGACAGGCTGACAAGAAAGAACTCTCTTTCCTAAGACTTACAAGGACTTCTCAATCAATCCAAGCTGTTGCCAAGACAATGGGATGCTCTCCACTAACTGACAGCAAGGCCCCGTTGTTGAAGACACACACACACACAGACACACACACACACACACTCACACGAATGACTCATTGAACATGGAAAGGCAGAACTGGTGCCTACATAGAGTTTTACCCCTATGTTTTAGTGTCTTTGGTATTGGAAGATACTCTGGAGTATACCTAAAGAGAAACATAAACACCAACCCAACCATAGACATATGATCCACAATCTGTTCTGCCTGCAAAATGTGCTAGGGCAATGGTGGTACAAAGCTTGTGGAACCAAGCAACTGTTGTCTGATTTGACCTGGGTCCTCTTCAAGAATGCTGAGTGACTCTTAGCCACTGAGACATTTCTCCAGACCCAAGGTTGTAGTATTTGTTTACAGGTTCAGAGACAAGACTATAAATCTACAGTGCAAATTCCACACGAGGAGGGACTCTACTATGTGGCCCACTGTGCCCTGGGGTAGTGCTAGTTGAACGCTGAGTGGATAAACTTAGCAAGTACGTGCAGCATCTGTACAGAAACATAGTTAGGAAAGCCAAAGTCTATTCAAATTCACAGCATGATGAAACTGAAGCCACTGTTTAGATAGATGAGAAAGCTCCTGGCACTTTATGGACAGATGCTGCTTACAGCGTGGTAACCAAGAAGGGATTAATACAGCAGTCACTGGCTTGGGGATTCTCAGTCTCAGTACTGTACCATTTTTCTGGATTTGATTCTTCTTCCTGTTTTCCTTTCTCTTTCCTTTTGAGACAGGGTAAAAATGTCTCCATCTTCTCTCAGCTGACGCCATCTTTGGTTTCTACCCACTTCTCTGAAAAGTCTGTTAGGGAAACGCCCGACTCTCTTCTACAAACTCAGTGTTAAAATACATCAGCTAACTGCCTGTTCTTGGTTCTTGATAAACTGCTTGCTTGCTTCCCCCTGCGATTATCAACAAAGATGTAGTTTTCCTGTGTTGTCTTTTAAAACCCTCTCCAATACACATTTGGGGCTGTTCTGTGAGAAGTGATTCTCTCCATATAGATTCTCAATTCGAGCTTTGGTCATACTGAGTGGTCTTGGGGTCTTTACCCAGCAATTCTTTCTCCTATGACATTCTGTTTTCCTCTTTCCTATATACCAATCTAGTATCTTGACAATGTCTACAGAGCCGAATGGCCTCCAGACAGACAGCTTTAAGACTCCATGTTTTCCTACGGAACCCCAGTGGACCCACAATGATGCAGAAGGACACCCCGAGTTCTAGCCTAAATGAGGAGCATGGCTGTCCTAAAGAACCTTGGCAGAGATGGGAGGTAGAACCAGAACCGTACTCTGGATTCTAAGAGTGCAGTTTGCCACAAATAATATACTATAGACTGAGACTTTGTTGTGGAGTCTGCCGGGCTTTGTAGCAAGCAAGACCTAACTGTTTTCACCCACTTAAAAGAACTTAAGAATGTCAACATCAATCACCTACGCAATTTGTAGTTTTCAAACTTCATAATGTACCAAAGCATCTGAGATGGAAGACTTAAAGGGCTAACTCAGTGTTCAGATTCCACTGATGTAGGCTAGCCTGGGTCTGTGGACTTCGGCAACTGTTTACAGGGCTCTTGGTATTTGCAACACACTTATTTGCCCGTCAATCACCTCCTCCCCACCCTCTTGGGTCTGCTGAGAAGTATGCTCAGTAGTGCTTCAATTATTGTAATCACAAAACATTTTGTCATAGACTATTCCAAGCAAAAACTTGAAAAGAACATATCATAACAAACCTATGAGACTCAACAACTCAACTTAATGCAAGTGCACTCCCCCACACGCGTGCACTCCCCCACACACGTGCACTCCCCCACACATGGTATAGGCTTTGACTGAGTCAGAGAAGCAAAGTCCGTAACTACCAGAAAAGAGTCTCTGTGACTTTTCCAAACCCATACCCCTTGCTGTTGACTATGGGTAGAATTAATGGTTTTACAGCTGCACCCTTTAAAGCCGAGGGACAGATAAGTTTTCAGCTCTCCTTCCTTTTTTAAAATATATGAATATTAACCTTAGGGCTTCATATACAGCAGGCAAGTGGTTTATCACAGCACTCTTTATATGTTTTAAAAAATATGCATATTCTAAGTTGTCCAGAGAGGCTCTTACCTCATTTGCAAGCTGGGACTGGAAGCCTGCACCACAGGTCGTTTAAAGGGTATGATTTATTTCTTCAAAGGTTAGGGGATGGTTTGCTTAGAATTATTTCTGCTTGGATCTGACAAGGGACCTTTGTAAGCCATAGATCCTCGTGCAACTAAGTACTTTACTGACACCGAGTCTCAATGTGCTTAAGAACCTTAAGTTGTGAGGAAACCACTCTGAAGATGCCTGAGAGAAAAGCAGAGAGCTGAGGGCCAGACAACAGCAGCAGCCAAAGCCTGCGAACACCTGAGCTGTCAGGCAAGCAAATGAAATGGCAACAGCTGCCTTGGGCTGTCGCAAGGGTGATAAATGAAATGCTGGCTAGCGACTCATCTATTTTCTCTTTAAACAGTTAGCCTATGTTGTGTGGGACTGCCTGCTGCAGGTGGCATAGACATATATTGCCTGTGGCTGGCTGAATCCTGCTCCTTCTCAGCTATACCATTTACTACTACCTCTGAGAAAATGTAATTAGCACCCAGCAGGGAATTTCTACAGGAGAGGACAGGGGTTCAGGTAGGCTACTATACGAACCTATGTTGGCAACACTGCACAAACCTTGCTTTATTGACTGCTCGTTCTATCTGAAGGATGTGTCTCATCTAGAAAACTCTTTTCATCCAGCCATCCTGAATTCACTGATGTAAGTGGATAAAGCGTCATCCCATGAACCACTTGTTTATACCCTTCCCATAAAATAGACCACAATAGGGATCGTTACACCAAGAAAACCCAAAAATCACTCTAATATCAAGTATCTGGCAAGTCTCCACGTGAAGAACCTTTCTGTAGGGTATATGCTCTACTTAGCCCACTTAAAACAGTCCAGCTGTTCCCAGAAAAACAGGAAGTTCCCTGAAAACAGTGCTCAGCACTCCTTTGCCTGGCACCCTGGTAGACCAACAACAAGTTTGGTGTGAACTAGGGATGAATTCTGGAGATAAGTGATATTGAGGAGTTCAGTCCCAAATTTCCTCAGTACATATTGCTACAGAAACACAAAAATCACTTAAATGCATCTAAAGGCAGATATTTTATTCAATCGGCCATCCCAAGTTTCCCTGTGGTATGAGTCAAAGAAAGTAAAGGAAAGCATGATAAGGGAGATTGAGACTGAGTAAAGAATGCCAGAAAATCTCAAAATAAAAAGAGATTGTGGGAAGACATGAAATTAGCCATTTTTCTTTAAAAAAAAAAAAAGCCAACCGTTTTCTGTCTCTGAAAAAATAAAGTAGCAAAGGTTTTTGGGCTATCTGATAGAAAATTCTCAATAAAATATGACAATGAATCTCACCAAATAAGTTTAGTTTCCAGAGGAGACATACCAGATACAAGGAGCATGTCAACATAATTATGTTACCCCGGCTCAGAAAAACAGGGCTGTCAAAATACTATTTTAAGTCAATGCAGCAATATAAAGAAAACTTCTATTTTTATTTTCCCTTTGAGTTCAGACAAACCTATGTCCTCGGCCCCACTCACTACCCACTCCCTAGGTGATAACGCTGCTTATTTCTGCCACATCAACATCCATGTTAGCCTTGAAGAAGCCATCCTTCTCTGCCATCTGTCTTTTCTGAGGATTTTGACTGCAATGTCATTTAACCATCTCCCAGTAGAACCCTGTTTTCTACACTATATTTAAGGCTTCATAGAAATTTTATTTGAAATTAATTAGTGCAAACAAGACAAAATTCAAAAGGCAATATTTTTATGAAAAACAAACCTTCCTTAAACAGTTATTGTTTACAAAAAACAAAAACAAAACAAAACAACAACAACAACACCCTCCACCTGTAGTTATTCCAGAGGGCACACGGAACAGAGGAGTGTTTCCTATGAATACACTGAAATCTCCCTCCAGTATTCCAGAAAAAAAAAAAAAAAAAAAAAAAACATGATAGCAGTATGATATTTTTATAAACACTTTCAGTTCGTTGCTTTCTTGGAGGTTGGATAATAATCATCTATTTCACTTAATATTTTGCCCTCAACCTAGATGGCCTCTCTATATGCCTTTAGTTGGTCTATGTCCTCATTCTCTCCAATGCCTTCCTTGAATGGACTTGGTTAAAGAATTTTTTCAGTGTCCATAGCTATGGAGTTCAGGAATGATCTTCAGTGAGAACATTCAGAGTTAACTTTTGAGGGAATAAAACACCATATCTCTTGAGATTCCCTCTCAGCTTGTCTTAAAGAATCTTTGCACCAACATCTGAGTGATCTCTCTCTCTCTCTCTCTCTCTCTTTCTCTCTCTCTCCTCTACATTCTAGAAGAGTCCAGCCTAAAGGGCTGGACATACACACACTACCCTCTGCATTCACTTTCCTTGTTTAACCTAATCAGAATAGATTGACTCCACAAAGCACAAGCAATCCAAAGAGTGCATAGGAATTCATTGGTAAGGTGGATATTCTTCAAATACAGACTGATTGTTCTCTTAAAAATATAACCCGTAAGATGTCTTGAGGCCTTGCCAATTTTCTTTTTCCTTTCAATGTGGCCTGAGAAGCTGTTCACAGGGAAGGTACTTTGAGAGATCCTGTTCCTGCCTCTGTGTAATAAAGATTGGTATAAGCGTATGTGTCACACAGATGCACACCAAAGGCTTTGCTTAGGACATCTTCAAAGAGTCTGCCCTCTCAGCTGCTCATTTGCTTTGTATTTACCAAGAGTCAAATCCTCTAAATCTGGGTGAGCAGAGAGCTGAGAATTTACTTTACAAGCAAAATACTAAATTACTAGAAACACCCTCAACCTTTCTGCTGACATAGAATAATGGCATTAATAAGATACTATTTGAAGACTGCACAGGAGGTAAAAGAAAACTTTTTGTGTGTTATTTATCACTCATTCCGTGCTTTAGATGTGGGAGAACCTGGGAGAATAGAGCTGATAAATGAGGCAGAGAAAGTCTTATGCAATAGCCAACTTTATTCAGGGTATCAAACAATTTATACCCTGAGGGTGAAGAAGAGTCACATGAGTAGAGTGTTCAATCACAAAAGGAATATAAACAAATAATACCAGTTCTAATGAATAATCTGAAGTGAACTCACTCCCATCCACTACATGTGAAAAGGGGCACAAAACATAATCCAAGAACAATTCTGTGGGGGTTTTATATTTCTTCTCTTTTAATTTTTTATTGATTCTGTGTGTTTCACAACATGCACCCCAATCCCACTCATTTCCCTGTCCTTTTGTATCTGCCTTCCACTCTTGCAATCCCCCAAAAGAAAACAAAAAAAAATAAAATAAAATAAATGAATAAACAAAATTGCAAACAAAACATAAAAAGAATCTGTAGTGTGTCACAGGGTGTCCCACAGGATGACCTTTGTCCATACATCTTTACTTGAAAATGTTCATTGAAATGAGTCATTGGTCTTATTGGAGGCCTCTGTCTTCTGCTACACTAACAATACTGGATTCTCACTGGGACTCTTCTGGGACATCTTGTTGTTTCCCTGTGTCATGGAAATTCTACTGTTTTCATTACACTGAATCCCTTTCATGTGTTCTAGAAGTTCATGGATATTGGGGCGGGCCAATTCAAAGCCCTGGACCTAGGCCTGGGTGGTCAGCCCATAGACTCTCCTGATTTTTACTTACAGAGTGTGCTCTTCAGCATTGGGCCAGATCATTTACCCAACGTTTCTGCCAGCAAGGGACGGGGCCATCTCTCCCAATCTTATAACCTTGTGGGAAGATTATTCACCAGCTGCAGTTGGTAAGGTGGGGAGGTCCCCTCCCTCATGCCCACATCACCTCACAGCCCATGGGTGTCAGGGCCAGTTCCACTGTGCTGCTCAAGTGAGATGGAAGGCCAGCTTTCCAGAGTGCTACAATCAATAAGGATCAGGGCGAGCTCTGCACATCTCTTGGACATCAACATGGTCCCAGGCAGCAGCCCAGACTAGTGAAGTCTGCATGGTCTTTAGCGGTAACAACACAGACCTCCCTGAAGCATGGCCTCGGACCCAGACATGGCCCTAAGTGGCAGCACAGGCTAGAATTTCATTGTGGACTAATTTGGCAGGGAAGGCTACTCATATCAGGGTATTCTCTACCCTCACATCTCCCGTTACACCTCACTTTCCATTTCTCTTTCTCTTCCATCTGCCTACCATATACTTACACATAATAGTGGCTCCCACTGCAAATGGGTCATGAGGCAGGTGAGCCTCTGGATGTCCTTCCCTCAATTCTCTGTTTTTGCAGAAGCTGAGATCACAAGATGCTTGTCTTAGTATCTAGGAGTTTTCTCACAAGCGCTTAGAAATCTCTTCGCATGACTCCATTCTTGGACCATGTAATAACAATAACTTTTTTCAGAACATACACAGGAAGTTAAGCAGGTTCTCTGGGACTGAAATTTTAAATTAATTCAGTAGTTTATGTGATATTTGCCTAGATCATGACAGCTAATCCTTGAGACTAAACTTCATGAATAATAAACCAACTTTTATTATTTGACCCAAACACCCCTTATTTTTGGCCTTAGTTATCCATACTAAAGATAGACATTGATTGAAAGTGCTCAGTTTCTCTCTCCCAAGACTGGTAATTTTGGACAGTAAGGCAGCCATTCATAAGCACATGGAACCATAAGACAAAAACTGTAAAGTTTAAACTGTGAACATTTTTTGGCATAAATGAGCTTAGTCAATAGAGCATGTGACTCTAAATCTCATGGTCCCAGATTCATGCACCACATTGGGTGCCAGATGTAAATGTATCCTTTATTCACTTGATGTAATTTTCATCTTGAAGGATTACTGCTGAATAAGCTCACACTTTCTAGCTCCTTCTGAACTCTAGTTTGCTGGTTCAACTCAGCTGTTAAGTCTCAAACTTCAATCAAGCTGACTGATTCAATCTAGCTTCAATCTCAGCTTCCCAATGAATTCTGCTTAGCCTCAAACAAACTCTGGCAATCTGTTCTAATATTCTCTCTCCTTCTTATTCTTTGGCTTCAGCTGCCTCTGTTGACATTCCATGAACTGCATGAACTCATAAACAAACTTTCCCCCACTGCACTGCACTTACTGCACTGAACTGAACTCCTCCAAACCAAACTCAACTAGACTCTACTTCATTGTCTGAACCCACCTGAACTTCCCTCTCTTTCCTCTTCTCATGAAAGTTAGGTGTGTCCTATCTCTGACTCATTCTGTCAAATCTTTCTCTGATTCATCACTTTGTCTGCTGCTCAATTAGACATCACTTTAAACATGAGTGCTTCCCTCTACAAACTAACCTTACCTACATTGTTTGGGATTAAAGTTGTGTACTAAGGATGTGTATACCACCCAGATCACATAGATCTAGAAGGTCTTTGGATATGATCTCTTGGCAAAGCAGCCATGTTTCTGGACTAAAATTCCTCTATACAATGACCTCTATGTTTCCAAAGCCCAGCTTCATCCCTTTCTATAGTTTCTGTTCATCATCCCTGACTTATTCTAACAATATTCCTTTCTGCTTTTCTTAAGTTACTTTATCATACCCTCACCTAGTAAATACAGAGCTAATGAATACCCGAAGAAAAGAGACTTGACAGTGAGTCCCCAGCACAGAACTGAACTGCCACATTTATCAAGGCAAATCATTTGGGATTCTTTCTCTGACTCACCTACAATTTTGTCAGATTCTTAGTTTCCTACTCATTTCATTGAATTGAGAACTATACATGTTAATCTCTGTGGTTTGCTGAGCACTGGTGACTAGAGTTGACCTACTTTGGATTTCAAAATCTCCATAGCTGTTGCATGTTGATTTAACTCCTGTCTTCATTATTTTCCTCAGCTGGTAGGTGGTCACTGTAGCTCCCATGTTGTACCTATTGAATACTGCCTGTTTTTCTTTAAGTCTAAACAAGTTAAGGAGCTTTCATGAGGAACTATGAAAAAAAAATGGTTCTCTTTCCTTTTGAACATCTCTACACATCCATACCTCTCTGGCACTAAATAAATATGAAGGGTCTGTTAAAAGTGTCACGTTAATGCTCGATATAGAAAAGACAATATTGGACCTGGTGTGATGGCATAAGTTTTTCACCCTAAACTTGGGAAGTGGAGGCAAGCAGAACTCTGTGAGCTCAAGATCAGCATGATCTACATAGCTAGTTTCAGTCCAACAAGAGCTGTGTAGTAAAATCTTAAAAAATAAAAAATTAAAAGGTAGTCTGCCAATCAATGGCCACACAGAAAAGGAAAATGAGTCTGGCCAAGCTATCCTAAGGTCCTAGCACATCTATATGTTGTATCTCCTGATTAGTGCGACTCACATCACATTGCCCCAGTCTCATGAGGAGGCATTATGACACATTTCCAACAAGGTTTCTTTCTGTTGTTTATGCCATGAAATACCTCTATGTCTGAGATATGTTTTTATTGCTGTCCTTACCTATTATATAAGTGGTTTGTCTGTGACTTGAGGAATAGAATGAGATCAAATCAAAAGAATATGCCTAACTATAAGAATGACACCTTTACTTCAATTTCCCCATAAACTAAGAAGAAAGATGACAACTTGCTCCAAATGACTCAGTGGGGTTTTAAGTATTTCTCTACTCCTCCTCCAATCACAGAGAAAAGCAAATGGTTTTCTCACTTAACTCCCGCATTATTTGAGTTGAGTACCTGAAGATGGACTTAGCTGGTGAAGCCTCTGTGACTGAAGAAAGTTAGTAGGGCCTAGTTCTGTCCTCCTTTTCTCCGTAGCACATTTATCCAGATTTTCATCCAATCTACAAGAAACTAGTGAAAATTCTATCAGGACAGTCTAGGGTATGCTATGCCATAATCCACTAGTATGTATTTGTAAGGTCTAGTCACTTTTCAGTGCGAGCTGCAAGGCTGATGTGAAGCTTGTTTGATATTTAGTAGTTGTTAGAACACCAGAAACACATGAAATTGGCTCCCCAAATCAGAACCCAATCTACATCCAAATCAATAAACACTTGGCTAATTTTATATAACTATTGTCAATAAATATATTTCACATATTTTTATTGATGCTAAAACATTTTTAACATGTATTCTTTTTGTTTGTCTATAAGGGAGCTAAATGCATATGGGCCTCAGAGAACAACTTAGAGAGACTATTCTGGTTTTCTCCTCCCACCATGTGAATTCCGGGGATGGAACTGCAGGCTTGGCAGCAATCACCTTTACCCACTGAGCCTTCTTTGGAGCCCTCTCATTATTATTCATATTATTCATAAAATCCTAACCAATTTTCTTAGGAGAGTTCATCTCCTTGTCCTTTCTGACTGCTGGAACCTTGCTATTACAACAGTAACCTGTAGTCTACAGAAAATGAGAGCTCCAGATATAGTATATCTTTTACTATAGAAAGGTTCTTCTGAAGCTGTCTGTGGATTCTGCTTACATCCCACCTAAAATTCACACACACAGCATTATGTGAGTCAAGGAAACCTGAGAAATAGGTAAACATCTCCCCCTTCACTTTCTTTCTCTAGCTCAAGGCTCATCATCCCCTTGAAGTTTTATTTGACTTTGCTATCTTTCATTTATTTTCATCACTCTTAAATCCCCACTACATTTAACAAGTGTCAGGAAGCTTAACAATTATATGCTGTCTGCTAGTGGTTCACGCATGCTAAGGTCTTACATGGCATAGGTGTCTTACATTTCTTTGCAAATCTACACAGTCTCAATAGCAGTAAGAGGTTGATAATGCCTGCTGTATAATCAAGTTTCCTTTTGTATTGCAGCTCAGAGTAGGTACCCAAGAACTTGGTACTTGAACCTAGTTAGGATGGATCTGCTTGATGAACATAATAAAAAAAGAATGCATGATGCCCATGAACTTAGCGTGTGTGTGTGTGTGTGTGTGTGTGTGTGTGTGTGTGTGTGTCTGTGTGTGTCTGTGTGTGTGTCTGTGTGTGTGTCTATGTGTATGCAGGCTTGCATGTACATGATCCTTATAATGAGTAAATATGACCACACATTCACAGTGGTGACCATAGTGTGTGTGTATAAACAGGAACATGTGTGTTTGTTCATGTGGTTGAAACTAGCACAAAAAAAGAACTTATGAGGATTAATAAAAAAAAAACTCAGAATCACAAATATTGTGCCATATTAAGGACATAAATAAACTCACTTACCCTTAGCATCACTGAACCAAAATGGAACCCAGATTTGAATATTATACTTTGATTTTCCTATGTCTTCCATCACTCCTAAACAAATGACTTTTGTATTGTATGTATTAAAGAACACATAAAACATAACTTTGAGGAAGGAATGGGAAACTTTACAGAAACCTTTTATAGAGTTTTATAAGGATTAAGTCACTAAATCCAACTGACTCCAACTGATTTAGATAACAGACAAGCAGTATCAAGCAATATCTTAATGCCACTTCTAGCATCTATACTGGATATTCATTGTATATCTGTTGGCCTATTTTCTGTTTCCAACAAATGATTATCACAACAGGCTTGCAAACACATGTGCATTGCTCAGGTCAGGGGCACACAAGAGTACATAACTTAAGATTATAACTATGATTTAATTTAGGTTGTGAAAGCTGACTGCATGGGAGAAACCTTAAGGCAAGTAAAACAAACAAACTGTATCCAATAGGACCTCAGTCTTAAGTCTAAGGTGAACGTGGAGTGCATTTTTAACTCCTGCCTGATGTGAAGCAAAAGCTCTAGATTCGTAGAATGGAAGAGATATGTTTATAATAATGCATCGTCACATAAGTCTAGTCTATCAGGAATGATTTCAAAGCAGAGAGTGATTCAAAATTTAATCTTTCCTTCTTGAAGACTTACTCTAAACCTACTCATTATGGTAAAACCTAGGAAACAAAAGGAAGGAACTGTACGCAATACTAAGAATGAGCTCATCCCTAACCCTTGTTATCTGACAGGCTGACCTGCTTCACACACACAGAATCTCAGTATTACTAAAAGCAAAGTTTGAAAGTTCTGTTTCCATGCCTACATACTCAGTTCACAGGTGACTATCAACATCAGAAAGTTCATTGTTAGAACTACCATGGAGACAGCAAAGGCTCTTTTATTATCAGTTTAATGGCTTTTCCACCATACTTTGATTATTGAGGATACAAATATATTGAAGTCCTCTATATGGAAACAATAGGAGAAATGGAGCTAGAGCTAGAGAGAGGTGAGAAAATAACTATGCTAGAAATATTTTTTCTATTGAATTATTTTTCCTTTACTCTTCTATTGCCCTGTGATTATGAGAAAAGTTCACTAAAGAGGACATTCTGCTTTTGTCCTTAAGTGATCCAGTATTAGATTTATTGGTGCACTGATGTGCTTTGTAATGAGATAACTGCTTGTTCCATTGACAACAGTTTGGCAGCCAGTGTTGAAACTTATCACTAGAACATCAAAGTGGGAGAAAGTTATTTAAATGTACATAGAATGTTTGAATTCTAAGTCTTCCAGTGACTTGCTGTTAAAGTATTTTCAGATGCCCAGGTCCTCTCTGAGTATAATCATTTATACAGTGAATAAAACACTTACATACATACATACATACATACATACATACATACATACATACATACCATGTTTTAAATTCCCCTTATATTTTAAGATTATCAAAACTCAGAAAGTGGCATGTAGTTTCTACATTCAACATTATAGTCAAAGCACTCCGTGATGCTTTTTAAATTTCTGAATAATTCATTATAATTATAATTAATCTAAGAATGAATTATAGCTCATACACTTATGAAAACTTAAACCAAACTGGCTTACAAAGGAAAAGACGGGAGCTGGGAAAAGTACATTGTGTTCTATGAACAGACAGCAGTGGTTCCAAGAACAGAAATGATGCTCCCTAACTGTCCAGGTCCTACTCTACTCTCAGTTTGGATTTGTCTGTTTTCTCCTACCTTAAATAACTTCTAACATGAAGAGAGGTGGGGGTGTATGAATAAAACTGATAATAACATTACTATTCAGAAGTTAGGGGATATAATTTCATCCAACTTTTCTATTTACGACATCAGACTGGCTATCTTAGAAAAGAGGTATTTTTCAAGATGCCAGAAGCCTAACTGGATAGTTGAGTTAAAGGAAGGTATAATGTGATTGTTTTCAGTTGTGTGCCTTATCAAAGACACTACCTAATAAACATTAGTGATGACTTTAAAAGTTCTAGCTTATGTAAACTATACTAAACCTCTGTATATTATCTAAACCCAGAAACTATTTCTGGCTAAAGTTTTCATGGAAGATTGCATCACTTTTTATTTATTCTTATCTGTGTTGGCTTTCATGAAGCCTTTTTTTCCAGTTCATTACACAATACTTGATCTGTTCTGACAACTTTAATCCTATAATTCTCTCTCCCAAAGGTTGTACTTAAAGTATAGCTATCTCTAACCATCATAGAGACTTAAGTTCATGACCTCAGTCCTTATTAGAAATGCTGAAATTCCAAGGATCTTAAGTATTTGTTACATCAGAGACTTGTGTGAGAGCTGTTATCACAGACTTTGCAGTTCTTGACTGAAATTTTTACAGCCATGAGGTCATAGAATTCATTACTATACAAATGATGTTACCTTTCTGATGATCTTCAAGACTGAGAGATAATGTATATCTATCAATATTCCCCTACACTAGTTGTGATTTAATCAATTGTGAAATAATTAAATGTTAAGAATAGTTTATTACCATATAAACCATACATTAACTAAAACTGGTAGTTTTTCTTTACTTGGTAGTTGTCTCTTTTTTTTTTTTTTTTTTTTTTGAGACAGGGTTTCTCTGTATAGCCCTGGCTGTCCTGGAACTCATTTTGTAGACCAGGCTGGCCTCGAACTCAGAAATCCACCTGCCTCTGCCTCCCTAGTGCTGGGATTAAAGGCGTGTGCCTTCATTGACAATTAGTTATATCATTGTGACTTATGTTGGCAAGGAGAAAGATAATATGGATTGCTATACCTTAAGTATGTGTTGTTCTCTACCGCTATGGCATACATAGACTGTCATGTAACAATAATTTGGAAGGGTGCTCTTTTCCGCAGGGAATGAGAGGAGCTGTGGATCTAGGGAAGAAGGGAATTGCAGAGGAAACTGTAAGGAGTGGAGAGAGGAATTTGCAATCCGGATATAACATGTGAAAAAAAAAATTTTTTTTTAAAGTATTACTCTTAAAGAGCTTTATTCTTCAACACCTACTCTTCCATTTTCTCAGCAATCTGCCTCTCTAAGGTTTTTCTCCCTTACCTATATACAGAGCTGTTCTAGAAATGTCCACCAATTATCCTTCTCCTGTCAAACCCACAGAGCAGCTGTCTATAAGCTGGCCTTCTCACACAATTTGAAATGTTTGGTGACCTCTTCTTGATAGAAACATGGAAGAAAAGTGGTAAACTTTTTCTGTAAAAGGAAGAAAATAAATATTTTAGGGCTTTAGGGACTTTCTGTTGCAACTAAGCAATTTAGCTGTAATAGCATAATGGCAGCCACAGACAATATGCAAATTTATGAGAACAACTAGGCTTCAATAACACTTTTTTCTTGGGTGCTGTGATTTGAATTTCATATAAATTCCATGTGTCAAAAAAATCTTATTCTCTTAGAATAAATGTGGTTCATATACATGGTGGAATATTTTCAGCCAAAAGAAGAATCAGTTATGTTGTTTATAGGCAACAAATGCAACTGGAGGTAATGATATTAAGTGAATTACATCAGAATCAGAAAAAAAAATTGAATGTTTTCTATCACTTCTGGTTTCTTCAGTTTACATAACACATAAAAATATACACATATATAATATATTATTTCATAACATTATACTAATTATATATAATTTATCTGTTTTTATCTATTTTATGATTTGTATGTAATAACATATAAATTATACAAAATAATAAAAATATATTAATTTAGATAAGCATATATATAGATAGAGATAGAGATAGAGATAGAGATAGAGATAGAGATAGAGATAGAGATAGAGATAGAGATAGAGATAGAGATAGAGATAGAGATAGAGAGTAAAAGCAAAACTGTCTGGTGGAGCAAAAGAGCCTAGCAGGGGGAAGGGGCATAGAGGAACGTGGAGAGGAATATGCCCAATTTACTTATATAATGATAAGAAAACATCCTCATTGAACTCAGCATTATGTACAATTAACATTTATTAATAAATGTGGTTTTTTTCTTTCATTCATCCACTTAAGACTATAAAAACCTTTCTTTGCTCCTCAACTATATAAAACACATAGCAGATCAATATTAAGTGAACCAACTACATCAGACAATCTTTATCAATAAGTTTGGGATTGTTCTTTTGTTCATCCACTTAACAATGTAAAGCCATTTCTCTGCTCCTCAACAACATACAGAAGGTAGCAGATATAATTTGACCTGTAAGTGTGACTTTTTCAACACCAAACTGTCTGGATGGTCCTCAGCAGTAATCTCACCTCTTGTGAATTTGTTTCTCTTGCTCTTGTCTGGTCTCCAGGCCAAAAAGTGTAACTAGGATCAGATCTTAGGCATTATACTCTCTCTGCTGGTGATCCCATCTAGCCTAACTTTGAAAGCTATATTTTTAGTCTATTTTTAGTTGCTACTATTCCAATATCATTGATCATGTTTTGTGAAGGAAAGAGGTATGTTAGCTAACAGTTCCAACCTCGGATAGAGAGTCCACACACATCTGATGATGGTTTTCTTTTTTTGTTTGTTTGTTTTTTGAGACAGGGTTTCTCTGTATAGCCCTGGCTGTCCTAGAACTCACTTTGTAGACCAGGCTGGCCTCAAACTCAGAAATCCGCCTGCCTCTGCCTCCCGAGTGCTGGGATTAAAGGCGTGCGCCACCACGCCCGGCTGATGATGGTTTTCTTGCTGGCTCAGTTCCAAGGGAACTGGTATCATGTGGCATCACATGGCATCATGTGGCAAGACACAAGGAACAGGAACAAAACTAACTCAAACTGGCTTTATAGAAAAAAATCTGGGGATGATTTATTAGTCTGTTAGTCTATGAAGTTGCTAATTGTGTGGTTGGATTAATCCACTCACTAAGACAGAAGCCAGACACATCTTGAATGTTCCACTTTGCATTACCTCATGCTATCTCATAGTAGAGATTAAATTCTCTCCCTAGCATCAGACAGCACAAACCACATTCAAATCTCAGCCCTCTATGTTCAAGAGTCACAGATTTATGATTAAGCCTGAAACTCTCTATAGACTCACATATTTATCTGAATCTTTCCCTCTCCAATTGTAAATCCAATACTTATATGACAAGTAGACTCTTAAGTCAATAATTTGTATCTGCTCCCTTTAGCGGCTATTCTTTCAACTCTTTGTGTCCTGAGAAGGGTTTACAATTCCCTCAGTTGCTCAAGGCAAAAGCCCAGGCTCCTCACTGATCTCTTCCCTGTCTCTGACAAACAAACCCAAACAGGTTCAGTCACTCCTACCACTGACCGCCATTCACCAAACCCAATTTGGATTAAGCTGTAAATCTTATTTTGTCTGGATTATTCTGTTTGCAACTCATTTTTCCATATTCTTTCTACATCCTTCATTTTATTCGCTGTGCTGCTACACTGACATTTTCCAAATATAAAGTAGCATTGTATCATACGCCTACTCGAAAGTATAATTTCTTCTCAAATAAAAAACTTCTAAAAGCTATATCATAATTTATAAATCTATTCATCACTTGGCTCTTGCTCTTGTTTATCTCTCTAAATTAATTCCCTACTGTTACTTCTTCTTGCTTGTTTGCTCTATTGGAGCTCTAATGGCTTGACAATTTTTTCCCATTACTTCATCTGGTGTGCTCTGTCACTTAATTCAAATAATGCTGCATTGGACAGACTTCCTGTGACATGATACCCAACACAGCACTTTCTTCTCTCTTGTCTTATATTATCTTTTTGTTTTATTTTTTCATGGAGCTTATATTTATGGGGTTGGAGAGATATCTCGGCAGTTAAGAGTGTATACTGTTCTCATAGATGACCTAACTTCAGTTCCGAGAACCAGCAGCATGTTCGTAACAGCCTGTAACGCCAACTCCAGAGGAGCCAGTGCAATGTTCTTTTCTGGGCTTAGCAGGCATCTGAAATCATGTGTGCCCCGACACACACACACACACACACACACACACACAATTTAAAAGTTAACAGACTTAAGAAAGCTTACATTTACAAGATAATGTGTTTGGATGATTGTTTACTGACATCCGATATCTTCTACTAGAATATCATCAGCTGTTTGTAGAATCTCTTCTGTATCTGCAAATTTGTATCTCAGTAGCTAGAATCGATCCTATGAGTAGGCAAAGAAAAGAAAAGTAACATACTGGTACTTCTGGGGAAGATAAAGGGTTAGAGGCTGGGTCTGTATAAGCCAGGAAAGAACAGTTGGAATAAGAACAGACATTATTCCGAAGACAGAAATTTTTAAAAAAAGCTTCAGATGTCCACAAAGTGAAATGATAGTACAAATGAACAGAAGCAAAGACTCAGGGAAGCAAGCTAAACACATGCTTTGGACATGCAGCTCTGTGGGTTTGGGGGACAATGACTTCTCTACCAAAGCAGAGGGAAACCCCATTTGTCCTCCAGTGGGCAGGAGGCAGAGGCTGTGCCCTATCTTGAAAGGGAATCTGTTATTAAAAACAGAGCTACCCTAGAGGCCTGAGGTCAGTGATCATTCACAAGTCAAGAAGCCTCCATTTGGCATTCCACAGTCACTCTAGGACAAAGGATCAAAAAAAGGCAGTTCTAGAGAGCAGGAGGTCCTGACACTGAAGAACCAAAGGGCACACACAGCAGAAAGCTGGATCAGGCTGGGAAGAGCATTTAAGGATGGATAAGCCTGACTTCTGTAGCTGGGAAAGGTGCTCATCAATTGAGAATTTATCTGATGTTTCAAAGCATGGAGTCTAAAGCCATTGGATGGGTCAAATTCAAGAGCCATCTACCTATTGTCCACTGCAATTTAGCACAAGGAAACACTTAACAAGGGAAAACACATCATCATACCAACTGAGGGAGAAAAAGTCTAACCAAGTTCAGCATCCCTTCATAACAAAAGTCATGAGAAAATTAGAAATATAAAGAACAAAACTATGCATAGTAAAGGCTACATATGTCTACTCCTGTTATACTAAATGCAGAGAGAGTTACTGATAAACTCTAGAATGAGACAGGAGTCTTTTCAATCCAGTATTATTTAATATAGTGCCTGAAGTTTTAGCTACAACAATAAAACAAGAGATATATTAAAAGGGATACAAAAAGGAAAAGAAGAATTCAAATTATCCCCATTTTCAGATGACAAAACTATAAAAATCTACCAGAATAGACTTGATAAATGTTTTCATCAATGAAGAATACAAAATTAACACATCAAAATAAGTAGCTTTTCTGTATATAGATGAGCTTGTTGAGAAAGAAAAAGGTAGAAAGCTTATTTATTTTAGCTGTAATATAAACTGAGTTTATATTATAGTTTATAGAATAAACTAAACCAATGATAAAAGCCCTCCACCATGAAACTTGAAGATACTAAAAGAAGAGAACCCGCTGGAAGCAATCCTGTAAACCTATGACTATGGTGTTTCCATCCCTAGGAACAGTAAAAGTGGAGGATAACCCAGATTTAAGAGCTCCCATATCTTCTGTAGCCTCATTAATTAGAAAGTAGAAGTGTCCATGAGGACTCCTCATTTTCCGATGTTAGGATTTGGGTAGTCTTGGCCAAATTACCAGCCTGTATATGCACATTCCAACAAGAAAAGTCTCAGCAAGCATAGTTCCAGGTCCATTATCCTGATACCAAACTTGAATATCTTTTCCTACTCTGCCTAGTTGCTAAATCCAGAGTACCCTGATCTGGGAGCCAAAGGCTACATTGCTGCACAAACTGTAAGAGAGCATTCAATTGAGAACTGCTGACTTTGATTTGGTTTTTTTTTTTTCTCTTTATTAGATATTTTCTTCATTTACATTTCACATGTTATCCAGAAATTTTCCCTTACCCTCCCGCGTCCCCGCCCTGCTCCCCTACCCACTCCCTCCCACGTAATGGCCCTGGTATTCCCCTGTTCTGGGGCATATAGAGTCTGTATGACCAAAGGGCCTCTCCTCCCAATGATGGCCAACTAGGCCATCTTCTTCCATATATGCAGCTAGAGACATGAGCGCAGGGGGAACTAGTTAGTTTTTTAAAGTATGTTGTAGTATGTCTGTAGTCTTTCTTTATACTCCTTATGGCCAATGACTTATTTATAGTTCATGTTTTTTTACCCTTCTCTACCTGGCCTATCTCTTACTCAGAAAGTTCATGAAACCCTTCATGTGAAGCCCTATTCTTATCACAAATAGACTTACCTCTACAGGTCCCCATTACACAATAGAGATGCCAGGGTGCAGCCCCAGCTCTCTCTCTCTCTCTCTCTCTCTCTCTCTCTCTCTCTCTCTTTCTCTCTCTCTTTCTCTCTCTCTCTCTCTTTCACCTCTCTGTCACACACATATAGGCACATACATGCACACACACACACACACACACACAATCATGAATGCATGTATAGATATACACTTCTTCGTGGGCATACATTTAGTTTGCAAAAGTTCTTGAAATATTTTTACTGAATGTATTATTTAAGAAAATATTCTACCTGGGAAGAAGCCAAGACTTTTAGCTGCAAAGCCAGTTCCTTTGAAGGCAGTGCCACCCAAGTGGGCACTCCAAATCATGTCCTCATGGAAGTAAGGCATATGCTGCTGAGTCTGAAAAACACGGTGGCTGTGGCTCAGATGGCAGCTGTACATCTTCCAAGAATCAAGGCCCCTGCTTTCTGCAGCATGGCATACAACTGAGGTTTGCTCTGACATACAGTCCCACAGAAACTTTCTGGCCTATACAGTGTTTTCATGTCAAACAAGATAATTGTATAAAGTCACTGTTACATTGAACTCTCAAATTATTCAGTTATGCTAAAATACAATGAAATGTCTGGGTTTTGTACAGTAAAAGAGAGAAAATATTCACTGAAATGTTTAATAATTAAGTTGAATTCAGTTTTAATTGTCATGTTAATGTTTTAGTGAATATTATTATAAACTATATTTGCAATTGAACATACATGATTGCAAAATAACTAAGCATACTGAATATTACTGCATACCTTACTGCAGAATAATACAATATAAAAATTATACTAGTGCTAAATATGGTTAAATAAATTTATCTAAAACACATTCAGTTGCATTATCCTACAATGTCTTTTGTGTGCAGTTCCATTCTATTTAATTACTTTGTCCTTTCAAGGTTTTATTTTGTATACTTTCTACAATAAAAAGGAAACAGGCTTTCCATAATTTACAAAGGACTTGAGACGACAGTAGAATACTAAACAGTCACAATCACATGAAAAGCAGATCTTGCCAATAATACCATTATAATGTAAGCTCATCAAAGTCCTTTACATCTTTTCACATTATTCTAAGACAAGATAAAAAAAATAGTATGCTAAGCATAAGGTAGACACATTTTAACAAATATTCATGGTACGTCTTACCTCTTAATTAGATAAAATGTATTGTTAATTAAAACACCACCATACTACCAACAGTTCTAATCATCTCTATTCTCCCTCTTTATTATGTTAAGAGAGGTGAAACACAGTGTAAAGGTAAACCCTAGGATCCTCAAAACAGAAAATTTTGAAGAGCTCATATGTTACAGGGTGCTAATGATATCCTGGTTTAACTATCTATCCTTTTGATTCAGCTTCACACATGATCTCTGTTACAGAGATCATGTGTGAAGCTGAATCAAAAGGATGGACCAACCAGTGACAGCAGCTGCCAGGGATCCTTCCCATAATCAGCCACCAAAATAAACACTATAGCATATGCCAGCAAGATAATGCTGAAAGGGACCTGATATAGCTATCGAACGCCAGGGCCATTATGTGGGAGGGGTTGGGTAGGGGAGCAGGGCGGGGATGCGGGAGGGTAAGGGGAAATTTCTGGATAACATTTGAAATGTAAATGAAGAAAATATCTAATAAAGAGAAAAAAAAATTTTTTTAAATTAAAAAATATATATCTATCTTCCAGGAGTGGGTGTTAATCCTTGTCTCCCTTCCCCAATACCCTAGGAAGTCATTAACAAATTTAATGCATTCCTTTCTGTCTGAAGCATTTATCTAGATCAGGGGTTCTCAACCTGTGGGTCTCAACCTCTGTAGGGTAAGGGGTCACCTAAGACCATTGGAAAACACAGGTATTTACATTACTGCTTATAAACAATAGCAAAATTATATTTATGACATAGTAGCAAATATAATTTTATCATTGAGAAGTCACCACAACATGAGGAACTGTATTAAAGGATTTCAACATTAAGAAGGTTGAGAGCCACTGGATCTAAATGTCTTCAATGTTGCCTTTATATCACTTGGAGGACAAGAAAATAGCAAACATATGAAACTTGCATTGGTGAGATGGCTCAGATGGTAAGAGTACCAACTGCTCTTCAGAAGCCCTAAGTTCAAATCCCAGCAACCACATGGTGGCTCACAACCACCTGTAATGAATCTAACACCCTCTTCTGACAGCTACAGTGTACTTATTTATAATAATAAGTAAATCTTTGGGCCGGAGCAAGCAGGGAACAAGCGAGTGGGGCTGACTGGAGCAAGCAGAGGTCCTAAATTCAATTCCCAACAACCACAGGAAGGCTCACAACCATCTGTACAGCTACAGTGTACTCATATACATAAAATAAATAAATAAATAAATATTTTTTAAAAAAAGAAATAATGAGACTTGTATTTATTGTGATATCAACAATAAAGTCAGTTGTCTCTGACCGAGCAGGGACAAAACTAACAGAATCTAATATTAGGCATTTTAAAAAGCTAGAAATGATCTGTGACATGATGGCTCAATGAGTAATGATGCCTGCAACCAAACCTAATGACCCAAGTTCAAGCCCCAAGAACCACATAGTGTGAGGAGCGAACAACTGGATCCTACTAGTCCCCTGGCCTCCCCATGAGTACTGTCGAATGTATGCCCACAGATACCTACACAGATAAATAAATATAACATAAATTAATCAATCAAAAACCCGGAATAGTGGGGTACCTATTAGAAGCATGGTGAATAGTTCATATAATGAAAGACTCAAGCAACCAAACCACAGGAAAGACAAGAGATTGCACCTTTAAATACTCACTCTCCAACTCTACATCAGAATGTCTAGTTAACTAATGCCTAGGTAGTCATCCATATACTTTATATTGTGAAAGCAAATCCGTAAAAGAAATCATGTAATTAACTTACATTATATACCCAATATCAATACCCCTATATAGAAAGAGATGTAGAAGTCCAAAATTGGTAATCAAAGCATTTTCTACCTCAAGAAAATTTTCAAGACAAATGTTGATTTTATACATGCGAACTAAGAAATAACCAAGTGACCTATATATAAACCCCTAAATAAGCATGCCACTATTTCACACACCCATAACTTTACATATACTGCCTCTTTATCTGAAAGCCTCTTCTCCACTTTGTCCATCAGGCAAATTTCAAACCCATTAGTGATGACAAGCATGTATAGCTTGCTATCCTTTCATGGTCACCAAAAAGCAGCTTTGGGCCAAAAAACAATGCATTGCTGGAAAAAAGAGCCCTCGCAGTCTGCAATGATGATGTATACTTTGATGGAAGCACTCGTCCTTTCTGGACTTGATTATTGCTCCTATCATGAGTATGTCTTATAAAATCTAGACAGCCTTGCTACTAGATCTCCCAGTGGGAAAATGAATGAGATCCTTTCTTGTAGCATAAGAGGAAGAAGTGCATGCATTCCTCCTGATCCTGCTGTAAGGCAATACCACAGGATCAGCCTAATATCTAAAGGTCTTGCTCTCCTTTTTCTTTCTCCTTTTTCTACCTACTGTGTGTATGAGTCATGTCTGCCTTGGTGACATCAATATTTGCAAACCAGGGAATGGATTAACATCCTAGGAGTGGTGCTGGTGCTGGTAATGGTAGATCTTAGGTGATTTGCTGTTCTCCAAGTGGAAAGCATGGCTAATGTTCTGGGCATGATAATATGTGATACTTGATGAAAAATGTCATAGATTTGAGTGGGAAAAGCTATTTTCTCATTGTTGCTTTTACTACAGTACTCTTATCTGTAGAATCCAACCCATGTTAATATTTTCTAAAATTCTTTGTTTAAATATCTACATTTGTTAGTGATTTGTAGTTTATCTGGTTCCTGGCTATTTTATTATAATAATATAAATATTTTAATACATAAATAAATTAAAGAGAATTTGAATGGAGAATATATATATCCCTTTAGAAAGATTGATAGATAGATAGATAGATAGATAGATAGATAGATAGATAGATAGATAAGATAGATATAAATAGATAAATATGTCCCCTTTTATATAGATGTATATATATATTACTTACATATATGGATATATATATATATATATATATATATATATATATATATATATATATATATATATATAT